>CM076576.1:778918082-779227704 GCA_034641835.2 Pinus albicaulis | reverse complement strand
CTCATTTGTGGAAAAATGATGTAGATGGATGGTTTTGGCCTGAACATGATGTCGAATTAGATGGTACTTTGTATTGATGTGCTTTGTTCGATCATGGAACTTTGGGTTCTTAGCCAACTTTATTGTAGAAGTGTTGTCGATCATGAGTGGAGTGGAATACATTTGTTTCATCTGCAAATCTTCCAGGATTTTCCAGAGCCACACAATTTCCTTTGTTGCTTTAGCTGCTGCCACATATTCTGCCTCGGTTGTGGAACCTGCTGGAACTGACTGTTTGCCTGATCTCCATGAGACAGCTCCTGATCCAAGACTCATGGTGTAACCTGTAGTAGACACATCTGTTTCTTTGACGCCATCAAAGTCTGAATCAGAGTATCCGGTCAAGATGAAGTCGCCTACCTGTGTATATTTGAGTCCAAAGTCTTGAGTCCCCTTAAAGTACCTTAGCACTCTTTTTGCAGCAGACCAATGTCCTTCACAAGGTTTTTGCATGAACCTTGAAAGGATTCCAACAGCAAATGAGATGTCAGGTCTGGTGGTGGTCAGATAGATAAGACTTCCTACAAGTTGTCTATACTTAGTTGCATCCTCAAATTCCTTCCCTTCAACTGATGTGAGCTTCAAGTTTTGTTCCATTGGAGTGCCTAAGGGTTTACAATCATCCATGCCAAATTTGTTCAAGAGATCTCCAATGTACTTCTTCTGAGAAAGAAAGATGAATTTTGGATGTTGAATTACTTCAATACCCAAATAGTAATGAACATGACCCAAATCAGTCATTTCAAAACCTTTCTTCAACTCTTTCTTCATGGATGCAATATAGCTCTCATTGTTTCTTGTTATCAAAAGATCATCTACATATACCACAAGATATACAACTGTTTTTCCAACTTTCTTAACAAACAAAGTTGCATCATCAAGATCAAAATGTTTGAAATCAAGTTTCAGAAGATGCTTGGTCAATTTCTCATACCAGGCTCGTGGTGCTTGCTTGAGGCCATACAAGGATTTTACAAGTTTGCAAACTTTGTGTTCTTGACCCTTTATCACAAATCCTTCTGGCTGCGACATATAAACTTTCTCCTTTAGATATCCATTCAAGAAGGCTGTTTTTACATCCATCTGATGGAATTTCCATCCATTCTGAGCTGCTAAGGCAAAGAGAGTCCGGATGGTGGTCCATTTTGGTGTGGGAGCAAAAGTTTCTTCATAATCAACTCCTTCTTTTTGTGCGAATCCTTTTGCCACAAGCCTGGCCTTGTGCTTGTCAAGTGAGCCGTCTGCTTTGTACTTGTTCTTGTAGACCCACTTACAGCCAATTGGTTTCGTTCCCAAAGGCGGATCAACCGGCTTCCAAGTGCCATTCTTTATCAAGGCATCATACTCCTTCTGCATCGCTTCTTTCCATTCATCATGAGAAGCGGCTTCTTTGAAGGAAGTTGGTTCATGATCTGTAGACAAACTCAATTCACAGTTATAAGCAATATCCATATCAACGGGAGAATCAGAATTATCTACATCACCTTCGATTTGTTGAGTGGAACTTCTTGTTCCTGTTTTTCCAACCTCATCAGGATGAACATTCTCCAGTGTCTTTGTCAGCCATTTGGGAGGACCTTTCTGAGATGGCCCAGGCTGGTCATTTGACTGAGTTGGGATTGATTCAAGATTCAATCTCCCAATTCTGTCAATCACATCATCCATTGTGTCATCCGTGGTTGTTTCTTCATGTGGGGGAGAGAGTGCTTCAGGACATGATTCCACAGTTTGATTCAATATCGGAATCCCCCCTTCAAGATGTGGAATCTCATTATCAAATTCTTGAAAAGACTTTGCATGTGTGAATCTATCCAGGCGATCAAGTTGCCGCTCAACAACCTTGTCACTCTTGGAAGATTCAAGGAATATGACATCTCTTGCTATTACAAACTTCTTATTTGTTTCATCATAGAGACGATATCCTTTGGAGGTATTGGAGTACCCCAAGAAGATACATTTTCTGCTTCTAGCACCAAGTTTGTTCCTTTGACCCTTGGGTATCAAGGCATAACAGGTGGACCCAAACACCTTGAAATGCTTTACCGAAGGAATGTGGCCATGCCACATTTCAAAAGGAGTTTTGTTTCTAATTGAACTTGAAGGACACCTATTCTTTATGTAAACAGCACATAGAACTGCATCAGCCCAAAACATCAATTTTACATTCTCGAAAAATAACATGGAGCGGACCATATTTAAGATGGTTCTGTTCATTCTTTCAGCTACACCATTCTGTTGTGGATTATATGGCACTGTTGTTTGATGTTTGATTCCATGTTGATGAAGATAATTTTCAAATTCATTTGAGGTGTATTCTTTTCCATTATCAGTACGTGGAGAGCCAATATGTGTTTGTGCATCATTTTCAATCCATGCATGAAAATTCTTGAAAGTTTGAAAAGCATCAGACTTATTCTTCAGTAAGTAAATCCAACACATTCTGGTGTAGTAATCAATAAATGTCATCATGTATTTGTTTCCATTTGCAGAAGCAATAGGCATAGGGCCACATAAATCTGAATGAACAAGTTCAAGTTTTCTATGTGCTCTGGAGTGTGAATCATGAAATGGTTGTTTGCTATGCTTTCCTAGAATACAAGCATCACATTCCTTAGGTTTTATAGGAATTGTAGGTAGTCCATCAACACCATTTTTCTTCAACAAACGAAGGCTGTCATAGTTTAAGTGTCCAAATCTAGCATGCCATAAAAGACTTGATGGAAATGTACCTTCATCATGATGTGAACTGAATGCAAAGTTTTGAGCATGAGCGGATGAACCTTTCAGCTTCAAGAGTCTCCCTTCTTCTATTCCCTCCATGACAAGTGAGTGATCTGATGCTTTTCTGACCTCTGCCTTGCCATCAAACAAGTGAATTGAGTGTCCTTGCTGCCAGATTTCGACCAGGGACAGCAAGTTTCTCTTCAACTCCAGGAGGTATAGAACCTCATGTAGGATATGATCAGGAAGACCAGGCAGTTTAAGCCTGACTGTGCCAAGCCCTGATGGCTTGAGTTTGGATTTATCTGCGAAATATACTGCTCCATCAACTTTGTCGGTGAATTCTTCAAAAAAATATTTTCTAAATGTCATGTGACATGTTGCTCCTGAATCTAGCAACCAATCATCTCTCCATGAAGTAAATGAAACATCAAATAGGTTTTCAGTTACTCCATTGTTACAATGTGCTAGAACAAAATGAGCTGATTCAAGTGCTTTACCTTTGTCTTTGTCATTAGTTTTACCTTTGTCTTGATTTCTTTGCTGCTGAGTTTTAGATTGTCTGCCCCCCTTTTCTCTGAAGTTTCTTCTTCGTCTTCTGCCATCTCTTCCTCTGGATGAATCTGAAGCATGTCTCTTTTCTCTCTGTGCCAATTATGCAGCCTCTTTAGAAGATGAAGGGACTGTCATCTTCTTTTGAAGGAGGAGAGAAAAAAAACTTTGATGGAGAATCTCTTTTGAAGGAGAGAAAACAAAAAAGACTCTTTGCTGGAAAATAGACTGAAAAAACTCTTTGCTGCAAATATACTGAAAAAGGACAGAAACACTTTGCTGCAAATATGAAGACTAAATTTAAAAAGACACAAAATCTTTGCTAAAAACTGAATTCTGCATCAAAAAAAAATATTTTTTTTTTTGTTTGGGGAAAAAATGTATTATATGGTTGGGGAGGGGTGGTATAATATGAAGTGAAATGGTATTAAATATGAGTAGAGCGGTGTAATATGAAGTGGAACAGTATTATGAATGTGGGAAGTGGAATGGTATTGTAAATAGAATGAAGGGCGGTATTGGATATGGGAGAGGGCGTTATTAAAAAAAGGAATTGTAATATGGACAGCGCATTAACAAGGGCGGTAATGTATATATGAGCAGTATTGACAGCGTAGAAGGCTATATATAACAGCGGTATTGAAAAATTGGAAAGGGCGTATATATGATAGCTGTGTTTAATATGGAGGAGGGGCGGTATTAAATGTATATGAAAGCAGTGACAACGTTCTACCAAGCATCATTCCACCAAAGCAGCGTTTTATATATTGACCACACGGCGTTCGACCAAACAACGTTTCATATATGGGAGGGGCCGGAAGGGCCATGTAGTGCAAAGATATAACTCAGATGGTGGTGTCGAGGGCGTTAACTGGTGGAGGGAGTTAGCTGTTATATACCATGTTATAACGCAGAGATATAGTATTATGAAATGGTATTATAAATGAATGGAGGGCGTTAGCTGTTATAACGCAGAGATATATCGCAGAGGCGTTTTATAACGCAGACATAATGCAGAGATATAATGCAGAGGCGTTTTATAACATGTAGCGCAGAGATATAATAAACTGCGTGGAGGTTGGCGAAATTATGGAGTTGAACCAGCGTAGTGGGATAGTCGACCAAACAATGTGTTATATATGTGAAGGCGTATTGAAATAAATGTTGACAGAGCATATGAGGCGGTTTTATATATGCACAAGTTGTGATTGTTTCATGGAAGGGTGGTGTTATATATGTGATAAACGCAGGTGGATAGAGTGATATATCACAGGTCGATAAATGGTATGACAGCACGGAGAGGGAGCGTTGTTATGCAGGTATATATGACAGCGGAGTGGTATAACTGTTACAACGGAGGTATGACAAGGGCGGTGTGTATTGGACAACGCTGAGATATTAGGTAGGTAGGGGAAATGGATGAGTCGATAGGTATGGAGAATGGAGGAGGCCAAAAGGTCGTTATAAAAAAAAAACTGAAATGGAATCTTTGCAGGACTGTAGAGGAGCCTGCAATTTACAGAGTCTTCAGGAGTTGCAGGAGCTGGAGCTACAAATGTCAGGGCTATACAGAGAAAAAAATTCAGAATAACATTCTAGCAATTAAGGAGCACCAAAAACTATTAATAAAAATTGACTGAGCAAAGGAAAGGGAGTTACACCATAGGCAGAAATGCCAATAGTGGAGCTGGCTCTGATACCATGTCAAACCAGGAGGTAACTCCTCAAAATCAGAATGTGTATTAGCTGAAGAATGCATATGGATTTATACATGGAGGTGAGGCTATTGGGATTCATCTCCCAATGACTCTTGGCCTTCCTTATTTCCTAATATTAATTAATATACAATATTAAATTTGCACACCCATCCCATAGGATTAGGTGTCAACAATCAGAGAAAGTGGACAGAGTGAAACCATTAAAGAAAATAACAATTGACAGAGAGGAACACATCACCATTGACATAAATCAGGATCCCATAAATCAGCAGCTTGTATTTGATGTTCAAACCAGTTACAATCAGCAAGCCTAGTGGGTCTCTACAACTTCAAACTTCTCATATCGGCTTATGTATCTTCAAGTTGCACACATGGCATCAGTAGCTTCAAAAAACTATTACATGCAATCAGATGTCCAGAGACCAACATTTTCTCATCTTTTACAGAAGTATTTATAGAAGAATGAGGAGTTAGGATATGATAAAAGATATCCTGGGTCAATTAATACAGACTAATGACTCCTCATCCTTTGAGGGGCTCGATGAAGTAATTTACAGATGACCTGTATGTACTAAATTGATGTATATTTATGAATTAAGCTCAGTGGGAGCCTTTGTCAACTTTTGAGGCTCGGTGTCATGTTGAAGTAACTCTGTTTCTACTCTCCCTGAGGTTTAATGAACGAAAATATTTGTTTATGGGCTGTTCTTAATCTTTAAAATAGTTTTGCCGACAATTAGAGATAAGATCTTTGATTTGTATTAATTGTTCAACCGTCTTCGGGAAAACACCTCTTGTTTTAGATAATGACTAAGCCTTCTTTGATTTCTATGAGGCTTCAGGTGCCTTTAGGAGCTGGAAAGGGTTCGATTAGCCTCTACTTGGGGCGGTGGAAGCTTTCTCGTATCGACAATTGTTTTCGTCTCTTCCTAAAACACCTTTAAGTTACTTGAGATCTGTGTTTTAGGTCTGATCAGGCTTATCCTATGTCTTCTGGTCTTTATGACGTCTTTATCCGTGGATTTAGGCTTTTATTTTCTGAATGTGTGCCTTAATCCTTCAAACTGTGCTAGGAAATCTTCAAACATTGATACTCTTTGCTTCTTTTATGTATTGCTGTGTCTTGTTGATGTGCAGGCCACGCAAGGCTCAAATGGCATCAATGCCTCATGAAACATTGACGAGTCGTGGAGTTTGAGCCCAGAAAATGGTTCCCTTTGATGAATCAAAGGCGCGAGAATCATCATTCCCAGCCTTCGGCTTTTCTTTCAATATAATGGAGAATCATTATCACCTACAAAAACACGAAACCAATTAAGAAATTCTACGTTTTGGGTTAAACAGCTTCAGAAGGTGAGGAGAGCAGCGTAGCCATTGGATGGCATCATCCAATGGCCGGGATTTGTTAGAGATAGTAAAAAAGGAGAGCAGAGGAAAAGAATAATTTAGATCCGTCGATCGCACGGAGATCGACGATGGGGATTAATCGAAAAACATAATGTGGAAGGGCGAAAGGCGACGAAAGCATGCAAGAAATATCTGGGCCGTTCGATCTGGACACGTGGGAGGTCCAGATTCAATCGATGGGGAGAGAATAAGGGTAAGATGGAAATCATTGATGTGATTGCGCGATCGGGGAGGGCGATGCGATTGTGCGTTAACCGTTGATCTGAGGATCAGATCAACGGTGGGGAATGAATCGCAGGGATGGCTAATCAGGGGAACAAAAAAATGCACCAAATGAAAATTGTGATGCTGCGCGGGCCATTTAATCAGCTCCAGATCGACGACAGATATTGCTTTGACTGTGCCCCGGCGGAAAATCTTTAAAAGATATGAAAAAACCAAATTTTCAAATAATACAAATTTTTGGTGGATCGGGGCGGAATATATATATATATATACATATATATATATATATATATATATATATATGAAGTGGCTAGCGCCCAATTGCGGGGCCGCTGGATGTATGGAATATGATGGGCCCAGGGCTTATACAATAAAGGGCCAATCGCAATCAGAGCTTCGGGCTTGGGCTTTTCAATCTAACCATTAAAACTTGCGATGTGATTAGTGCCTCCAGACTCTTAACACTTGGTCCCCGGTGAAATTTATATGGAATGAAAGCGGAGGGGGCAAAGTTTCAATAAAGGGACTCAATCGCATCGGAACTTTTGATGTGGTCTTTCAATCAACCCATTGTGAATTTCTCTGATGCGATTGAGCTTCGGGTCTAGCCCCTGGTTCTAGGGTGCGGGCATGTGGAGGGGAAGTGGTTTAGGCTTAGCCCAAGGGGGCTTAAGTTTTTTAATACAAAAAGGCATCTTTTATGGATTTTCAATGGTTTTCAAAGGGTTTTGAGGGTTTCGACATAGTTAAAGAAGAAGTTTTAAACTATGCAAGGTGGATTTTATGAAGGGGGAAATGGAATGAAGGAAAAATAGAGGAAAATGATGGGGAAAAAAGTAAAAATGGAGGTTAGTTTCTGAGTGGGGAAGGGGAGACAAGGGTATTTTGCAGCAGTTCTTTCTCATAAAATCAGTAGAATTTTCTGAGCTTTGAAATGGGAACATCAATGCATATTTTGGACAGAGGAGATGATGTCTTCAAAAGGCTTCAAGAGATAAAATTTCTGCAATAAAAATGTTTCTTGAAGGCTCCAACAAATGTTTTGGCCACCTTTTGATAGAAATTTTTTTATAGGTGGCCAACAGTGGCTCCACTTGGGGATGGTGCCTTTTTGAAGGCATCAAGAACTTCAGACTTGCATTCTCTGGGAGCTAACTTGTACCTCATCCATTGGGTTGCATTTCTTTCCTTGGATGATCTTCTTTTTTCTGAAAACATATTAGCTTACATAAAAAACAATGGACCTTTGATCAACACAACTTTCTACCTACCCAATCCTACTGATTTAACATTTTTTCTTCATTTAGAGTGCACTTGGATTGACAAACTCTTTTACAACATTTTATTCTTTTGAAAACAGAAAATATAATCTATTTCTACTCCTTATTTCTCCATGGACTTAGATTAAACAGTTGAGTCCATATAATTCTCTACCTAATCTACCATCTATTGGGATTAAACTATCCAACAGATTTTATTCTCTAAATTCTACAACAAAAATTTAAAAACAGTCAGGTCAAGATTAAGCTGTTTGACTTGATATGCTCTATGGCATAAAAACAAGCTACACATAGATATTTATTTTGCAGAAAATTTAAATAAAAAATGGAAGGCTTAAGATCTGAAAGTTCAAGCACTTCCTTCACCTTTTTACAGCTTTGTTTTTCCTCTTGTTTGAGCTATTCTTTCTTTTTCTCTGGTTCAGATTTTGAGCTAATTAGAACCAGATTTACATATTTTTTGACTCAGAATTTGAAACAGATTTGAGTCATTTTCTTTGGAAACTTAGGTTCAGATTTTGAGCATGTTTGAACCTCTAATTTCTATCCTAATCTATCTACCGATAAGCCAAGATTAAATAGTTTGGAAAATCGAATTCACTATCCTATTAGTAGTAAATCTAAAACTAGTTAGTCAAGATTAGGCTGTTTGACTAACTAGAAGTGTGTTTTTCAGGAGTGGAATTTAGGCTTGCACACTTTCAGAATTTATTTCTCTCTTTTTTTTTGGTATGGGGCCGTACCTTTATTGTTTTTTACAATCTGCCCTCTTTTCTTTTATTTTTTATTGTTTTTTATTTTTTCTTTTGTGAGACTAAACAAAGCAATGGTATTTACAATTGAAATGAAGGCTTTTAAATTGAACTCAGCATTAGTAATGCTTGAGCACCCTTCCATTGACAGGACCCCCAAACATATCTGTGCCATTTAAATCTTGCAGAAAAAAGGCATTTGGACCAATGGTGGACTGAATCATGTAAGGACCTTGCCACAAATTGTCAAATTTACCATGTTTACCGTTATCTTCTCTTCTGGAGTCCCATTTGAGTACCTTGTCTCCAATATTGAAATCACAAGCCTTTTTTCTCTTGTCCAACAACTTCTTTATGTTATCTTGCACCTTTTGAGCTCTATTGTAGACCTCTTCCCTTGTCTGTCGGAGATGTATTTTTTGATCGATCCTCCTTACCATACTGTCCTCTTCTGACTGTATTTCTTGGACTAATTTTATCACTGGCACACCTAGGCTGGTAGGAAACACTGCATCTGCTCCATAAACAAGCTGGTAAGGGGAAATTCCAATGGAATTCTTTGTGGTCAATCTGTCTGCCCACAAAGCATGCACCAACTTGTTATGCCATGATTTTTTATTCTCTTCAAGCAGCTTCTTGATGATGGTCACCAAAATTTTATTTTCTAATTCTGCTAGCCCATTCCCTTGAGGGTAATAAGTAGTAGAATGACCAAGTGTAATCCGATACCTGTGAAAAAAATTAATCATCTTTTTGGAACCAAAAGCAGTAGCATTATTAATAATAATCTTCCTAGGGCAGCCGAATCTAGACAGGGTATGGTCTTCAAGAAATTTTATAATGACAAAATCTGTGGCATTCCTGGAAGGGATGGCCTCTATCCACTTTGTGAAGTATTCAATGGCTGTGAGAATTCATTTGTGTTGGGCAGATGAAGCAGGATGGATTTCTCCTATGAAATCTAGGCCCCACTGTTGAAAAGGAGCTTCAACAGTGATAGGTTGTAATGGCAAAGGAAGGAGTTTTCTTTTTCCCTTAAAAATTTGGCATTTGTGACAGGAAACTATCATTTTATGGACATCTTGGAAGATGGTGGACCAGTAATAGTCATCTCTGAGGATTTTATTGGCTGTGGTTTTCCAGTAGAGATGACCTCTACACTCTCCTTCATGGAACTCATGCTTGATCCTCTCTGCGTCAACTTCAGGAAAACATTTAAGTAATAAGCCATTAGCATTTTTCCAATATAAAAATTCATTTAAAATGCAATAGTTCCTAGCTTTCAAATTTAAAAACCTTGCCTTTGTTTTTGATAAATCAGGAGAAGCATTAAGATTTGTAAGCACATACAAGATGTCAGAGTACCAAGGTGAGTTTTGGAACTATTCTTCCACAGTGGGAGCAGTTAATTCTTCCTGTTCATCCAAGGCATCTACCATGTTAATGTCAAGGGCTTGTAGATTAGATTCAACCATCAATTGAGCTAAGCCCTGACCTTTAATGAGATTTGTGGGTTTGATTTCCAAATCATACTCTAATATTACAACAATCCATTTGCCCCTCTTTCCATCTGGGTCTTGTGACAAGATGTCCTTTACCACTATATTAGGCACATAGGCAATGATGTGAGAATGCAGAATATACACCCCGAAGTCCTTCAAGGCCTTCACCAAAGCATAGGCCTGTTTTTCCATTATGTTATATTCCAAGGGTGCATCCCTCAAAGCCTTGCTGAAAAAAGCAATAGGTTTTTCCTGTCCCTCTAGGTTTTTCTAAACAGGACTACATCCACAGTATGCTCTGAGGCAAAGGAGAAAATAAGGAAATATTTAGAAAATTCGGGGCTGATTAGGACTGGTGCCCGGGTTAGTGCATGTTTTACCAATTCAAAGGATCTTTTGGCTTCTACAATCCACTTCACTCCCACTTCTTTCTTGAGCATATTAGTCATGTTCCTAAGGAGCTCTGCTAAGTTGGGAATAAACCTCCTTAAGAAGTTAATCTTTCCAATAAAGGACTGCAATTCTTTTACATTCCTTGGTTGGCTAATATGTAGTATTCCCTCAACTCTTTTTGGATCTATTTTAATCCCCTTTTTTGATATAATATGGCCGAGGAGTTTACCCTCTTGTAGGCCAAACACTGTCTTTTTGGGATTTAAAGATAGTCCAAACCTTCTGCAATTTTCAAGGACTTTTCTTAGATGTGTAAGGTGCTCTTCATTAGTTTTGGAATAAACTGTTATGTCATCAAGGTAAATTACAATGAAGTGCCCTATCTCCTCTGAAAAAGCAATGTCCATGGCCCTTTGAAAAGTGGCCCCAGCATTCATTAATCCAAAAGGAATTTTCACATACATGAAAGTGCCCCAAGGAGCAGTGAAAGTTGTCTTGAGTTGGCCTTTTGGGAGTACTAAAACTTGGTTATACCCTGAAACACCATCTAATAGAGAAATCCTCTTTGAACCAAATACCATTTGCAGGATGTGTTCCATTTTGGGTAAAGGGTAATTTTCTTTAAGAGAGGCTCTGCTAAGGTTTCTGAAATCAATGCACAGTTTGATTTCTCCTGTATTTTTCCTCACAGCTACAAGGTTAGAAACCCAATCTGAGAACCTCACAGGCACTATGATTCATGCCTCATACATTTTCTTGATTTCCTTTTCTACTAGAGGCAGTTGTATTGGATTAATTCGAAGCATTTTTTGCCTAAAGGGTTTTTGGTTTTCTTTCAATGGGATCTTGTGCTAGATGATTTCTATATCATAGGCTTTTAAGTCTTCATAGCTCCAGGAAAACACATCGACAAACTCTTTAAATAATTCAATGTATTTTTTTTTCATGTCTGCTGGCAAGGACCTAGCTAATTTAATCATTTTAGGCTTATCCTCAATGCCTATGTTGCATTCCTCGACATTAGACTTTGTGTATTCTACAGTGGGTTTCTTTGCTATGTCGTTAAAATCAAACAAGTCTTCTAAAGGTGCTAGCCCCCTAGGTATGTTCTTGTCTTTTGACGGTAGTACCTCAATGTCTTCGTTTTCTGCGTCCTCATACTCTTCGGTATGAGTTCCATGTTTTTTAGTTAGCATGTTGATTTTTACAGTACCGGATAGTTCCTCTTCCTTAGGGGACTCTTCCTTCAAGAAATTCTCATCAGATTTAGAATTTGAATCAGATAATTCAAACTCATTTCTTCCAAGCAAGAAATCCTCTATCTGTTTGTCACCCTCAAACACCTGCCAAAATTTCTCATTATCTGGCACTGCAGGTCTATATTTTGTACGAATTATGATCTGTTTGTCACTGTTAGCCCCCCATAAATTTCTTGACAAGCAAGCAGGGGGCTAAGGTGTTTACTGAGCCTTCAAGGAATTCATTTCCCCCCTGAAAACACATCATCCTTGAAGCCTCTTCATGCTTCATGCCCGTTGATTATTCTCCTCTGCTGTTTCCCAGGTCAATAAGTCGCATTGATGATGAAAAATTATGCTCCTCAAGGTTTTCTTTTGCCCCTTGTACCCCTACAAGATCTTCCATTTTATCCCTTTCCTAAATTTTTCTAGGTCTCCTTTCCACCCCAAAATCCCTCCCTTAATCCTTCTAAACCATGCCAAAATCTCTTTCAAACCATACCCACACCCTTGTATGGTCTCAAAAACCCCTCATTCCCTTTAACTGTTACCTTTTCTGGCCTCAAATTGCATTGATAAAGGTTAAAAAACCCACATGATTCACATATATGGGTCTTAGCCCCCTTCAGGCCAGCCCCCTTAACATTGCCCTCCACGTGACTCAGTGCCGAGACCAGGCGCCAAGGCGAAAAGGTGCTTATTGCAAAATGTATATCAGAAGAGGTTAAAACTGTCAATCTATACAGATCGTACGGTCGGAGCAGTCCCACAGCGTCCACCATTCTACTCATTCATCACCCCAATCGTAGATCCACCATCCATTTAAACTTTGATCCCACGGCTCACAGTACGTCTGTCCCAGTGGTCCCTGCCCGCGCACTATTTAGAAACCACCAGTTTCCATCGCACCGTCTTTGGAGGGCTGGCAGTATTTCTTATTTTGCAGTGATTCCACTCATCAAACAACGTGTGGCAGTGGAACTGTTTCAAAACTGCCCGCCTATCGCGCGTTATTGTTCGACAGAAGACACGAAGCGATATGCATATCAGCCGTCTGATCTGGGGCTCCCCATCCAACAGTGATCGCTCCATGAAGTTGCACGTAAGATAACCTAAGGCATCTGTACCGCTAGCCCACTGTCTGTTGCCCCCCGACGCATTTTCAGCCGTTGATCTCCCCCTACGATCGGACAGCCCAGATTAAATTCACGCCCACCAATTAACCTCGTACTGCCACATCATTTTTCCACGTGTGATCGTTTTTTTCTCGTCCATCCCCTATGTATTCCATTCAATGGTCAATTTAAAATATTTTGCATTAAAAATTGGCTGCGCTGCGCCCACGTTCACCAGACCATGTTCCACTGTTATGTTGCATTTTCCACCAGAATCCTGCATTATTCCACCATCTCACCAATCTGCACGGCCACTCTTGTCGTCCCCATTGAATCCACCACCCCCACGCATGGTTTTATTAACAAGTTTCGTGTTTTGCAGGGCTATCAGAGGTGAAAGCCACCATGACTACACAGTCTTTATTACAATGGCCAAAAATGCAGAAAGGACCGAGGACAGAGTTCAAAATGATGAAGCAAAGCCTAGGGAGGTGATTGATATGATCGCCATTTAAAGAGCAGGGTTAAACTTTGCGAAACTTTCCCAGAGCCATCAAAGCACCAGATCGAAGATATCATGGAGCACACAGAGGGTACAGCAAGCAGAAATTTATGTATATTAGGGTTTTCACATCAGCAGATTGTTTTCCCCATAAAGGATAGAGTGCCCATGCAGCTTTTATTCTATACTGTGTTCCTAGAGAATTTCCCACCCTAACAGCAGTCCTACGCTATCATAAGCATTAGTTGCACAGCATGGTAGACTTGAATCATTGATTTATTTTTGTTCATTCTACCAGGAGTACCACAGAGTACTGCAACAAAGTACAACAGAACCATACCGAAGTAAATGGAAGCCTAAAGAAGATCTCTCCTTCGTCCAAAGGAGTACCAGGGATAAATGCACAGGATTTAAAACTAAAGGGGCTTTGGCCCTCTTTCCTTCTGAATTTTAATGCTTCATTTAGTGTTTCACCTACCTTCTCAGCTCCACTTCAGCTATAAATTCAGGAAGAAACTCATTGTAAAGGTTGTTGATCAGTTATCAGAGAATTGCAATCTGTTTATTTTGAGACATAGTCTCTGTGTAAAGTTGTAAGATAGTCTAAGGAAAATGTTTTCAGACTGAGTATCTAGCTATTGGCAATGTTGTACTTCAATGGTGTTGCTTTTTAATATGACAAGCACATTTCTTTGGATCCTGATCTAAAGCAGCGGTGATGTTTTTCTATCTCCGTGTTCTAATTCATTTAATTTCATTTCTACTGGCTCGCATCAGAATATTGGCATAGGATTTACGCTTGTTAGGTACCTTATGTTTCTTCTCTCCTTGCCTTTGATGTTTTCTACTAAATGCGTTATCTAAGAATTGGTGGATTTAACCAGTGTAGTGGATGTTGTTGCCTACTAATTGATGTATGAATTAAATGAATATGTTCTTAGATGTTCTTTTTAGGACTTAGCTAGAAGATTTGGGAACACTGGGGATTAGAGTTAGCCCTATCCACTAGGATCCTTGTATGACCAGCTGGCCTTTCTAAGATCCCTCAAGCTGGAGGCCGAAGCATTGAGAGTTCAAAGTATCTCTCTGATCTCAAGTCTTTAACTTTGTGTTTTAAATATTTATTGTTCCTCCTCCCCTACTTTTCCATACCACTCTATCATCTTTAAGATCCAATGTTTTAGTTGACTAGCCCAACTGAAAGCCTGCATATTGAATAGAAAGTAAACCTTTTCTTGACTGCATTGCCTAATGGTTTTGAATGCTCCCTGGAATACTTCACCTCTACCTGAATCCTCTTTTCTCATCCTTGTCTTACATTGAACCCTTATTTCCTGATAACTAGCAACCAAACAAACAATCAAACAAACAAACCCTCAGCCTTATAACTAGCCTAACATCTTAACACTAAGCTTAAAAGATATATACCCTTGACATATCATAGAGATATCCCTCTCTAGAATCAGGAGGGCTAGATCCTGAGGTATGAAAGTGGTTTGATGTTGTCTCATATTTTGGTCTTGCTAATCTGGCCAAAACATGGGAACCCCAACATAATGGCGACTCCGCTGGGGAAAATCTAAGAGCCTTTAACTGATAACATCTGTCTATCTCCCATTTTTTTCACCAACATAATGGCAACTCTGCTGGGGATATTCTGAGTATTTCTCACCTTAATACATCACATAAGCCTCAGAAACCTACAATCTCTGTTTAGGTTGGCAGTTAAACACTCCTATTCACAGATCAACCTCTATACCATTTGTTGTGTTTTTCCCACACTCTTAGACAGAGTCTGGAAAGGGCCAGGTAGCCTCCATATCTCACACTCTTTCAGAGGTGACATATCTGGTAAAATCCCTCCCAGTCAATCTGTGGTTAGAGTTTGCTATGTTGTGAAGATATCCTTGAAAAGGGACATCTCATAAGCACTTTGGTGGACAATGTACCCTCTAGAAACACCCTAAACCCTCCACCTGGCGACTCCATAATTCCTAAATGATTTAAAGACTCCACTGGTGATCATTACACCTGTTTATTATCTTGGTTTCACATTAGACTCCACTAGGAGACCAGCCTCCATATCAACATCAACCACAATAGAAGTAACAAGTAGGGTTAAGCTGCTTGGTTAGAAACAACATTCTGGCTTCAAGAACCATTCATACAAGAGCTTATCCTAACCCAAAGCCCCCTGAAATAGTTGAAAACCCTGAGAGCATCCTCAAGAGATCTCCTGCACCTAAAATACCAACTATTTCCAGCCACATCCATAGAGCTAACTCTGCACCATAAGACTTTACAGCTCTATTAGACCCATTTTTTGACCTAGACACTCAAAACAGCTTACCAAGAACTAGGTCATTCAGTGTCCTAGACCAGCCAGACCTTGAGCTTCCTGGTTCACCACCTCAAAGTGGTAAACACCTTGGGAATAGACAGACCCCTCCATCTACACCTCCGGATATTCACTTCATTCAAAAATTGGGGCTCTGCCACCCTAAATTTTCTCATCAGTCTTCTGCTGGTCATAATATCTCTGTCATCCATATACCAGCTGCTCAAGTCAACCCTTTACCTCCTCAAAACATCATCATGGTACCCTGGTATGCACCTCTGGTTTTACCTCAGCCTCTAGTACCCTTACCCAACGATTATCAATAAAAAATCCCACACTTCACTGCAAAAGAGTCCACCACGGCCCAGCATCATGTAGATATGATGGAAGATTCTTTTGACTACATGGAAATAGATGATGAAATAGTCAAAATGAGAATCTTTTCCCAGAGCTTAGGAGGTGATGTGAAGAAATGGTTTAAAGGCCTACCTCCTAATATTATCCAAGACCTCCCTTATTTATATCAGACCTTCTTAAACAAATGGGAAGTTAAGGAAAACCCTCTCCAATTCCTAGAAGAATACAAGAACCTGAAAAGAAACGTAGGAGAGATTGTCCAGGACTAATCTGCAAGGTTTAACAGCATTTATAATGCTCTTCCACAACACATGAAACCTCCCCTAGGTATGGTCCTAATGAAATATCCTGAAGGCCTGGATGCTGATATGGCCTACCAACTTAGGGGGAGGGAGTACAACACATTGGAAGACATGCAAAAAGGAGCAGTGAGTGTAGAGGCAAATCTGATTGAGAAAAAAACAAGATTGAGAGCTGAGAAAAGGGTAACATATAGAGATGACAATGTAGCTTCTGTTATCACTCTGTAATTAGCAAGATTGGCAAAGTCCAACTGCAGAGGTAACATCAAACCGCTTTGGGATTCAAGGATCTAGCCCTCCTGAATCCAGAGAGGGATCTCTCTATAAATGAGTTCAAAGATGTGATCTTTAAAGACTGGAATTACGATATTAGGCTAGTTATGAAGAACATGGGTTTGTTTTGTTTGTTTTTGGTTGGGCGAAGACATGGTGAAGGTGAAAGCAGTTCAAAATAAAGGGTGAAGAGCCTACAAAAGAAGGAATGTTTCAGCTGATAGCAAAGGACAAAGACAGCTTTAACCCATTGGGCTATGGAGTCATAGGAGGATTTAATTGGATAGAAAATTCAAGAAGGATCCATGGAGCAAGTCATTTACATCAAAGGATCTCTTAAGGTGATTAATGGGGTGAAACAAATAGGCAGTGAAAGACTTAAACAAATGAAAAAACAAAGCACAGTCTAAGATCAAGTAAGTACTTTTAAACTAGCTTGCTTTCAACATGTACTTAAGGAGAAACATAAAAGTATTTTTGTTGATCAGGTAAGTGCTTTTAAACTAGCCTGCATTGAAGTACTTTCCATCAGAAACATTTAAAAACAGTTCAAACAGCTTAAGATCAGGTAAGTGCTTTTAAACCAGCCTACTTCAGCATATTCGATAAGGGAACACAGATGATAATCACAAAGAGCAATCTAGATCAGCTAAGTAATTTTAAACTACGCTGCATTGATAAACTCCAAGGTTAACATAGAAAACATTCATCTTAAAGAGCTATCTAGATCAGGGAAGTACTTTTAAACTAACCTGCATTAATAAACTCTTCAAAGAGGACATTCAAATGAAGAAAACATAGAAGATAAAGCTTTCAGTAAGAGTAGGGTACCGTGGAGAGTATATCCTAACTCTATGTTTGCTGCTCTTTATCAGAGAAAGTGAACCGAGTGAAAACATTAAGTAAAACGACAATTGACAGTAAGGAACACATCACCATTGACATAGTTTCAGAATTCCATGAATCAGCAGCTTGTATTGATGTTCAAACCAGTTACAATCAGCAAGCCCGGTGGGTCTCTACAACTTTGAACTTCTCATATCAGCTTATGTATCTTTCAATTACAGAACAGGGCATCAGTGGCTTCAGAATGACTATTACATGCGTTCAGATGTCCCGAGACCAACCATTTTCTCATCTTCTACAGAGGTATTTATAGAAGAATGAGGCGGTGGTAAACTATGAAAAGATCTGTTTGGATCAATTAATACAGAAGATGACTCTTCGGTACTTTGAGGGCCTCGATCAAGAAATCTACAGGTGTTCATCAGCATTAATTGATGTACACTTACAATTAAGCTCAGTGGGAGATTTTTTCCGTCCTTTGAAGCTCGGTGTCATGCTGGAGTGACTTTATTTCTGCTTCCCGAGATGAAATGATCTAAATATCTGCTTCTGAACTGTTCTTTAATCTTCTCGAATGGTTCTGCCGACAATTAGAGACAAGATAGCTCAATTAGTATTAATTGTTCGGCGGTCTTTGATCTCAACGAGACTACAGGTGTCTTTGGAGCTGTAGAGGGGTCAATTAGCCTCTTCTTATATCGGTGGAGGATTTCTCAGCTCGACAGATGTCTTCGTCGTTTCCTAAAACACTTTAAGTTACTTGAGATCTGTGTTTTTGGGTCTTCAATCTCCGGTTCTGATAAATTTTATCTTTGGCACTGATACTCTTTAATAAATGATGATTTCTGCTTGTCTTCTGGTGCGCAGGGCAGTAGCGGGGTCGAATGGCATCAATGGGTCATGAAATCACTGATAAAACGTAAATCTAACACCCCTCGAATGATTCTTTATGAACTCAGAAGACAGAGGATCGTCACCCTCGGCCTTTGTGGTTTCTTCAAAAATGGAAGAAGAATTCATTCGAAAACCTGCAAAATACAAACAATTTGTTATAAAATCCTGCGTATTTGGTTTTACTACTTTAGAGGTGTAGGAAGAGAGCAGGACCGTTGGATGGCATCATCCAACGGTGGAGATTAACTGAGAGTAATTTTAAATGACGCGGGAGGAAGAATAAAACAGAACCGTCGATCGCGCGATGAGCAACGGTGGGGGTGATCTGGGACCGTCCGATCTGGACACGTGGACGACCCAGATTTAATCGGAGGATTGCAATCGGGGAGGGCAGAAAAGGGGATGCGATTGAAACATTGCGATGCGATTAAGCGTTGTCCGTCCGATCATCAGGGAGATGGACGGCTAGGATTTGATCGGAGGATCGCAATCGGGGTGCGCGGAAGAGGGGATGCGATTGAGCACTGTCCGTCCGATCATCAGGGAGATGGACGGTTAGGATTTGATCGGAGGATCGCAATCGGGGTGCGCGGAAGAGGGGATGCGATTGAAACATTGCGATGCGATTGAGCGTTGTCCGTCTGATCATCAGGGAGATGGATGGCTAGGATTTGATTGGAGGATCGCAATTGGGGTGCGTGGAAGAGGGGATGTGATTGAGCAATAACCGTTCGATCTGCAGATCAGATCGATGGCGGGGATTAAATCGGAGGGGTGGGCCGATCGGGCGAACGAATATAAATTATGCGATTTGAAACTTGCGATTCTGCGCGGGTCGTTAGATCGGGTCTAGATTAACGGTCTAGATCCTTTGTTTTCTTGCACCGGCGGGACCCTTATACTTTGTAAGAAACCCACAAATTTCAATAAAAACCAAGTTTTTGAGTGGGATCAGGCGGAATATATATGATAGGCTGGCGCCCGATTGCGGGACCACTGGGTGTATGGAGTACCATGGGCCCGGGGCTTTATATAACTAGGGCCAATCACAATCGGAACATTCAGGCCCGGTCTTTCAATCAACCCATTTGTAACTTCTTCGACGTGATTGCGCATCGCTCTTTTTGATCTACCCATTGTGAATTTACGTGATTTTGGAATTTTAAAACAAACTTTGGAAAAAATGGGTTTTCAAGTTTTATAAAGAAAAATGTCCATCGGATATGATTTTCAAAGAAGCTTAGGGCCCGATTGCGGGCTTATGGGGTAGATGAAATGATAATACGATCTTCGGTTTATGACAAAGGGGCTGATCGCAATCGGCATTTTGAAATGGCTCACAAACATGTACCCTTGAATCTTTCTGATGCGATTAGTGCTTCATGGGTTTGGCGCTTGGTTTTTATGATGAGGGCGTATTGGGGAAGTGGTTTGGAAACTCAGGCCAAGGGGCTTAAACCCTTAAGAGAGAAATGGGTTTTTTACACAGATTTTCAGTGATTTTCAAAGGTTTTCTGAGGGTTTCGATAGAGTTCGAAAGAAGTTTGGAACTCTGCAAGGAAATTTTCATGAAAGAAAGGTGAGGAAAATGGAAAACAAAGGAAAATGATGAAAAATATGAAGGTTAGTCTCTGAGAGGAAAAAGGGGAAAAGAAGGAGGATATTGCAGCAGTCTTCTCATGGAATTTTTAGCAGAATTTTGAGTTTCTGAGAAATAACAGTGAAAACCTTGAGACATGAGCATGAGATCATCTACAGGCTTCAAGAGGTAACATTTTGGCCAGGAAAGTGTTTCTTGAAGGCTGAAAACATGTTTTGGCCAGCTTTTGATAGACCAAAATTTATAGGTGGCCAACAGTGGCTCCACTTGGGGATGGTGCCTTCCTGAAGGCATCAAGAACTTCAGACTTGTACTCTCTGGGAGGCTGATCAATTGCCTTGTCCATTTGGATGCTTTCTTCTGCTTTGAATGATCTTCTTTTGCTTTGAAATATGTTAGCAGCATTGAAAAACATGGATTTTTATCAACACAAGCTTCTACCTACCCAATCCTACTGATCTAACATTTTTTCTTCATTTAGAGTGCACTTGGACTGGAAAACTCTTTTTCAACATTTTATTCTTTTGAAAACAGGAAATCTAATCTAATTCTACCCCATATTTCTCCCTGAACTCAGATTAAACAGTTGAGCTCAGATGTTTCTCTACCTAATCTACTATCTGTTGGGATTAAACTGTCCAACAGATTTTCATTCTCTAAATTCTACAACAGAAATTGAAAAACATCCAAGTCAAGATTAAGCTATTTGACTTGCTGTGATCTATGGCATAAAAACAAGCTGCACATAGACATTATTCGCAGAGAGCTAAATCAAAAATTGAAGGTTTGAAATATGAATTTTTTTTTTTGAAGCATCCTTCTTCTTATTTGTGGCTCAAGTTTTGAGCTTGTTAGAGCCACTTGCTTTCCTTGATTTCAGCTCTGGTTCGAATTTGTTTGAGCTGTTACTTCTTTCTTTCTGGTTCAGATTTTGAGTTGATTAGAACCAGATATACAACTTTATGACTCAGAAAAATAAAACAGATTTGAGTCATCTCTTGCTTGGAAACTTTAGGTTCAGGTTTTGGGCTTGTTTGAACCTTTCATTTCTAGCCTAATCTATCTTCTGATAAGATAAGTTTAAACAGTTTGGCAAATCCAATTCACTATCCTATCAGCAGAAAAATTTAAAGCTAATTAGTCAAGATTAAACAGTTTGACTAACTAGAAGTGTGTTTTTTGAGGAGTGGCATTTGAGCTTGCACACTTTCAGATTTATTTCTCTTTTTGGCATGGGGCTTTGCCTTTCTTGTTTTCATTTCTGCCCTCTTTTCTATCTTTTATTGTTTTTGTATTTTTTCTTTTTTCTTCAAAGCAGAAAACAACAACTAACTACATGCTCAGAAGTGAGCTTTATTGACATCCCTATCTAGCCTATTCTAAACATGGAGTATTTACATATTCATATGATACAAAAGTACCAATGCAGCCAGCTGAGTAATGTCAAGAAGAAGTAGTAACTCTGGCTGCTTATCAGGGGTATCCATAGAATATTTTGAAGATTAGTCTTCAAAATAAACACTATCACAGAAGGTGACATATTTTCATGTCTTTGGCTCTTGCAAAGGATCACTGCTTGATAATTTGAGCCATTTGGTATTTCCACACACTCTTCCATAGGATCAACAAAGAAAAGGTGAAGGTTCTCTTCTTTTTGGTCCTCCGTATCTGGTAGATTGTCTGCTTCCAAGACTTCAACTTTGAGGAGTGTAACTTCAGAAATTTGCTTGGAAGCTTCATCATTCTTAACAGAAAAGGAAGAATATTCCTCTTGAGAAGATGGTATATCCTCAGTAGGACAGTGTTCTATTTGTTTTTCTCCTTCATCTTCATCATCTTCTGAACTGGAGGACTCATCATATTTGACAGTTTTTTCCTCTTGTGGCCCTTGTATGCTCGTATTCAGTGGACTAAATTCTGTGAAGAGGTTATTATATTCTTGAGTAGGGGAGTACTTAAAGGTTTCCTCTTTTTCAAGAGAAGGCTCCTTGATTTCAACCTTCTCAAAAATTTCTTCGGTTCTTTCCTCCTTATCCTTTGAGCTGAAAGTCTGCTGATTCCCAATCATATGGAAACTATTACTGATGATCTGAAATGAAACAGAGCAAAGATCCAATGAATCTTCACTTGCTTCTAGATTTTGAAAACTTTCATCATCAGTATCATAAAGAGTCTGCACTAGCTCATTACTTCTTTGAGGAAACTGATCTTCCTCCCCTAAATCTGCTAATGATGATCCTGCAAAATTAACTTCTGTTTGGGAAGCATCATCACTAGATAGATCAAAGTTAGGAGAATCACGAATATAAGTAATACTACCAATCAAACATACTGGGTTATCAGCAGGTCCTTCTTCATTCTGATTTACAAAAGAACTTTATAAATCTGTACAACAAAGTTCTCTATGTGAATGGGCAAGAGTGTTTGTTTCACAAAAAATTTCAGAGAGCGGCTATTTATTTATAATTTGATCTATCTCTTTTGCTGTCAAAGGAGAAGATGTTTCTATGTTCCTTTGAACAAAAGGATAGCAGTTCTCTGTTTCTTGTGAAGACTAATTTTGAGGCTGGATGTCTTTTTGAGCCTCGGCTATAAGGGATGATGAATCATTATCTAAGTTTTCAGGAAAATCTTGAGGAATGTTCTTTATTTCTTGTTTGTTTTCTTCCTCAAGTGATTCATCTATGTTCTTAAAATTTTTCAGTAGGAGATTAAACTCATGAATGGCTGTTAAAAGATCTTCGGGATGCATCTCTTCCCAAGCTTCCTCATTATCTATAATGTGTTGGGTGATGTTTTGTGATGGATCATAATATATTGCACCCAATGATAATGATGTAGCATTTTCTTTATAGTTCTCATAGAACGTATATTCAAGATCTCTTAAAGAAAAAAAACTACAAGATCTTAAGCATTCATACCAATCCCTAGCTTTTCCTTCTAATGTTAACATGAACATTTTCATTAGGCAGTCTTCATGCCATTCAAATTTCAACCTCCATACATGTATATGAAATTTGATGAGATGTAATAGAGGGTCATCGAACTTTTCACCTTGAAAAGCAGGCAGGTTGTCATCCCAATTCACCTGGGGCATCTTATGTGGAAACCGAGTGATATGATCTCTACTCATTGGGGCATATCTTCGTTGTATCCTTGGATTCATGTTTGTAAATAAAAAAGGAGGTCACTGCGTCTGGTCAATCAGTTCAGGGTCTTCTACCAGTGGAGTCATTTGGTCTTCTGGGAGTTTCAGAGTGTGGAGTCGCCAGGTGGAAAATTTTTAGCTCGTAAGGAGTAAAAATGTTTTATGGTCCACCACCATGTTTATTGGATACCAATCTAAAATATGTTGGGTTTTTTCTGAGCTTTTATAGTGGTTTGGGAGACTAATGAGTCTACAAAAGCTTGCTAAGCTACTATAAATTCAGAAACTCCCCAGTGGAGTCGCCATTATGTTATCACTCTGTAATTAGCAAGATTGGCAAAGTCCAACTGCAGAGGTAACATCAAACCGCTTTGGGATTCAAGGATCTATCCCTCCTGAATCCAGAGAGGGATCTCTCTATAAATGAGTTCAAAGATGTGATCTTTAAAGACTGGAATTATGATATTAGGCTAGTTATGAAGAGCATGGGTTTGTTTTGTTTGTTTTTGGTTGGGCGAAGACATGCTGAAGGTGAAAGCAGTTCAAAATAAAGGGTGAAGAGCCTGCAAATGAAGGAATGTTTCAGCTGATAGCAAAAGACAAAGACAACTTTAACCCATTGGGCTATGGAGTCATAGGAGGATTTAATTGGATAGAAAATTCAAGAAGGATCCATGGAGCAAGTAATTTACATCAAAGGATATCTTAAGGTGATTAATGGAGTGAAACAAATAGGAGTGAAAGACTTAAACAAATGAAAAAACAAAGCACAGTCTAAGATCAAGTAAGTACTTTTAAACTAGCTTGCTTTCAACATGTACTTAAGGAGAAACATAAAAGTATTTCTGTTGATCAGGTAAGTGCTTTTAAACTAGCCTGCATTGAAGTACTTTCCATCAGAAACATTTAAAAAAAGTTCAAACAGCTTAAGATTAGGTAAGTGCTTTTAAACCAGCCTTCTTCAGCATATTCGATAAGGGAACACAGATGATAATCACAAAGAGAAATCTAGATCAGCTAAGTACTTTTAAACTACGCTGCATTGATAAACTCCAAGGATAACATAGAAAACATTCATCTCAAAGAGCTATCTAGATCAGGGAAGTACTTTTAAACTAACCTGCATTAATAAACTCTTCAAAGAGGACATTCAAATGAAGAAAACATAGAAGATAAAGCTTTCAGTAAGAGTAGGGTACCGTGGAGAGTATATCCTAACTCTATGTTTGCTGTTCTTTATTAGAGAAAGTGAATAGAGTGAAAACATTGAGTAAAACGACAATTGACAGTAAGGAACACATCACCATTGACATAGTTTTAGAATTCCATGAATCAACAGCTTGTATTGATATTCAAACCAGTTACAAACAACAAGCCCGGTGGGTCTCTACAGCTTTGAACTTCTCATATCAGCTTATGTATCTTTCAATTACAGAACAGGGCATCAGTGGCTTCAGAATGACTATTACATGCGTTCAGATGTCCCGAGACCAACGTTTTGCTCATCTTCTACAGAGGTATTTATAGAAGAATGAGGCGGTGGTAAACTATGAAAAGATCTGTTTGGATCAATTAATACAGAAGATGACTCTTCGGTACTTTGAGGGCCTCGATCACGAAATCTATAGGTGTTCATCAGCATTAATTGATGTACACTTACAATTAAGCTCAGTGGGAGATTTTTGTCATACTTTGAAGCTCGGTGTCATGCTGGAGTGACTTTATTTCTGCTTCCCGAGATGAAATGATCTAAATATTGTTCGGCGGTCTTTGATCTCAACGAGACTGTAGGTATCTTTGGAGCTGTAGAGGGTTCAATTAGCCTCTTCTTATATTGGTGGAGGATTTCTCAGCTCGACAGATGTCTTCGTCGTTTCCTAAAACACTTTAAGTTACTTGAGATCTGTGTTTTTGGGTCTTCAATCTCCGGTTCTGATAAATTTTGTCTTTGGCACTGATACTCTTTAATAAACGATGATTTCTGCTTGTCTTCTGGTGCGCAGGGCAGTAGCGGGGTCGAATGGCATCAATGGGTCATGAAATCACTGATAAAACGTAAATCTAACACCCCTCGAATGATTCTTTATGAACTTAGAAGACAGAGGATCGTCACCCTCGGCCTTTGTGGTTTCTTCAAAAATGGCAGAAGAATTCATTTGAAAACCTACAAAATACAAACAATTTGTTATAAAATCCTGTGTATTTGGTTTTAATGCTTCAGAGGCATAGGAAGAGAGCAGGACCGTTGGATGGCATCATCCAACAGTGGAGATTAACTGAGAGGAATTTTAAATGACGCGGGAGGAAGAATAAAATAGAACCGTCGATCGCGCGATGAGCAACGGTGGGGGTGATCTGGGACCGTCCGATCTGGACACGTGGACGGCCTAGATTTAATCAGAGGATCGCAATCGGGGAGGGCAGAAAAGGGGATGAGATTGAAACATTGCGATGCGATTGAGCCCTGTCCGTCCGATCATCAGGGAGATGGACGGCTAGGATTTGATCGGAGGATCGCAATCGGGGTGCGCGGAAGAGGGGATGCGATTGAAACATTGCGATGTGATTGAGCACTGTCCGTCCGATCATCAGGGAGATGGATGGCTAGGATTTGATCAGAGGATCGCAATCGGAGTGCACGGAAGAGGGGATGCGATTGAAACATTGTGATGCGATTGAGCGCTGTCCATCCGATCATCACGGAGATGGACGGCTAGGATTTGATTGGAGGATCGCAATCGAGGTGCGCGGAAGAGGGGATGCGATTGAGCGATAACCGTTCGATCTGCAGATTAGATCGACGGCGGGAAGTAAATCAGAGGGGTGGGCCGATCGGGGGAACGAATATAAAGTATGCGATTTGAAACTTGCGATTCTACGCGGGTCGTTAGATCGGGTCTAGTTCAACGGTCTAGATCCTTTGTTTTCTTGCACCGGCGGGACCCTTATACTTCGTAAGAAACCCACAAATTTCAATAAAAACCAAGGGTTTGAGTGGGATCGGGCGGAATATATATGATAGGCTGGCGCCTGATTGCAGGGCCACTGGGTGTATGGAGTACCATGGGCCCGGGGCTTTATATAACTAGGGCCAATCGCAATCGGAACATTCGGGCCCGGTCTTTCAATCAACCCATTTGTAACTTCTCCGATGCGATTGTGCATCGGTCTTTTTGATCTACCCATTGTGAATTCTCCGATCGTGATTGCGCGATCGGTCTTTTTGATCAACCCATTTTATTTAAACACGTGATTTTGGCATTTTAAAAAAAACTTTGGAAAAAATGGGTTTTCAAGTTTTACAAAGAAAAACGTCCATCGGATACGATTTTCAAAGAAGCTTAGCGCCCGATTACGGGCTTATGGGGTAGATGAAATGATAATACGATCTTCGGTTTATGAAAAAGGGGCTGATCGCAATCGACATTTTGAAATGGCTCACAAACATGCACCCTTGAATCTTTTCGATGCGATTAGCACTTCATGGGTTTGGCGCTTGGTTTTTATGATGAGGGCGTATTGGGGAAGTGGTTTGGAAACTCAGGCCAAGGGGCTTAAACCCTTAAGAGAGAAATGGGTTTTTTACACAGATTTTCAGTGATTTTCAAAGGTTTTCTGAGGGTTTCGACAGAGTTCAAAAGAATTTTGGAACTCTGCAAGGCAATTTTCATGAAAGAAAGGTGAGGAAAATGGACAAAAAAGGAAAATGATGAAAAATATGAAGGTTAGTCTCTGAGAGGAAAAAGGGGAAAAGGAGGAGGATATTGCAGCAGTCTTCTCATGAAATTTTTAGCAGAATTTTGAGTTTATGAGAAATAACAGTGAAAACCTTGAGACATGAGCATGAGATCATCTACAGGCTTCAAGAGATAAAATTTTGGCCAGGAAAGTGTTTCTTGAAGGCTGAAAACATGTTTTGGCCACCTTTTGATAGACCAAAATTTATAGGTGGCCAACAGCTTCCACCTCTGATCCAAATTATGACCGTTTATCTAAAAATGTGGAAAATCTATAGAAAATGATGGAAAAAATGGTTGTCACAGTTAGTAACCAAAACAGAAATAAAAATCATAACTAGAACTAGAACTTTAGAAGAAACAATGCCAACCCCAACAGACAAAGAGAATCAGATCAACAAGTTATTCCCCCATTCCAAGAGAAATTTTTAGATGAATATGAGGGGATCATAGAAGAGTCTTAGGGGAACACAATAAACATGTTTGAAATAGAAAATTCAATCCACAACTGTTACACAGAAGAAGATCAGCCCTCACCCTCATATTGGGATGAGGAATGGTTAGAATATGAGGATTAGAGGTTAGGATTTGAAAATGCCATGATGCAGGTCAGAGAATAATATGAACTTAGAAGAAAAAAGAGCTTAGATACTGCCAAACCAAAATCTTCTGAGGTTACCATCAAGAAAAGGCCTGAGAAAACTTCTAAAGTAACTGCTGAAAGTAACAAATCAGCAGTTGAGAGTTTTGGGAAAAACAAAGAAAAAGACAACCAAAACACTGGTAAACAAGGTCAACCAACAAGTAGTACTAACACCGCAGTCAGTACTCCTGATAAAACAATTTCTAACATTGTACATAGTGAGAATCAACACACTGATTCAGCCACTAAGGTGGTGACTAACAAAGCAAAGTTGAACATTCCAAAGAGTCAGCCCACTTTCAATTTGGAGAGTGAGATTGCAAAAATTAAAATCTCTGTCCCACTCTCTGAGCTAGCCACTCAGGATGTATATAAAGGCCAAATTTTGAAAGCATTAAATTTAGGAGAGAACAGTGACACTGTAAATCTGAGTGATGATCAACTTGCCCTTATGTTTGGTCCAAAGATAGAAGGAAAGTTTCAGGAATGGGTAGTGCCACCTTTCTATATCAGTCTCAAAATCCATGAGAAAATTCTCCACAATGCAATGCATGATTTTGGGGAATCACACAACCTGATGCTTAAAGTAGTGATGGAAAGATTAGGCCTAGAGATAACCCGTCCCTATAAAGACCTATATTCATCTAACTCTAGCAGAGTAAAGTGTCTTGGCTTGATCAAAGACCTATGTGTAAGCCTTACCTAGATTCCAGCAAAATGTATGCTCATGGATGTTGTGGTGGCAGATGTGCCACCCAAGTATGGCATGTTATTATCAAGATCATGGGGAGCCAAGCTGCAAGGAACAATGCATATGGATGGGGCTTATGCCACAATCCCAATCTTTGGCCAACTTAGAAGACTATACAGAGAGGCACAAATGAAATTCTTGGTTAGTAGCCCTGAAAAGCCTAAAAATTCACCTTTATACTCTATACATACAGACCTTGACTCCTTTATCCTCTGTAATAATGAATCCTCAGAAGGGTCAGAGTCCAAAAATAGAGATACAAATAGGGAAACGGAACCCATGGACTTTAACATAATGGATACTCTAGATGCTGAGGAGAATGATATAGGAAACTCGAAACAGTGCACTGAAACAAGAACTCAAAGTGAACCAGAAACAAAATGCTGTCAGCTGATTAGTCACCCTTCACAAACACATACACCACACCAAGAACGAAACAATGGTAAACCCAAGAAGGAAACCTTATGGGAAATGAATTTTGATGGGTCATGCACCCAGAGAACTGTTGGGGCAGGAGTGTGGATACATAACACAGAGAGTGGTTACGCAGAGAGCCATGCATGTAACGTGCACTTCAAATGTACAAACAACATTGTAGAGTACAAGGCTTTTATCCTAGGCTTAAACCTGCTAAGAAAATTAGGAGCCCATAGTATAATTGTGCATGGGGACTCTGAGCTGGTCATTAAATAGGTGAATGGTGAATATAAAGCAAAACATCCTAGACTGAGGGCATACAGGAATGACGCTATGGATCTATTGAAAACTTTTATAGAATATGATCTGGTGTTTGTCCCTAGAGGTCATTACGAAATTGCAAATGGACTAGCCTACATGGCTAGTTCGTATCATAAGCCTCCCAGTGACTAACAGATCATCATTCAAACCAAATTCAGACCTGTAGTGCCAGACAATGAAAAATATTGGCAGGTTTTTTAGGGCGATAAATAGATTGAAGATTTCCTGGTAGGCAGAAATGAGTTTGAATTTTCTGATTCAGACTCTAAATTTGACAGCAGCTGCCTAAGTGAAGAGTCCTCAGATGAGGAAGCAACACCCTGTAACATAGAAATAAACACTTTAAATGAATAGATTGGAAATCCAAATGAAAAAGGTGAAAATGCAGATAGTGAATAAGTAGAGGTGCTGCAGAACAAAGATAAGAACATACCTCGAGGTCTGGCACCCTTAGAAGACCTTTTTTACTTTGATGATGTAGCTAAAAAGCCCGCTATAGAACACGTATACTCTGACATCGAGGAATGCAACATAGGCATTGAAGATAAACCTAAGATGATCAAATTGGCTAAGTCCCTGCCTGCAAACATGAAAAAGAAATACATTGACCTATTCAAGGAATTCATTGATGTGTTTGCTTGGAGTTATGAGGACTTAAGGGCCTATGACATAAACATCATACAACATAAAATACCCTTGAAAGAAAATCAGAAGCCCTTCAGAAAAAAAACTTCGCAGAATAAACCCAAAACAATTGCCTGCAGTGGAAAAAGAGATTAAAAAGATGTATGAGGCAGGTATAATTGTGCCTGTGAGGTTCTCTGATTGGGTATCAAACCTAGTGGCTGTGAGAAATAAAACAGGGGAGATCAGATTGTGCATAGATTTCAGGAATCTTAATAGAGCCTCACTCAAATACAATTACCCTCTGCCAAAAATGGAACATATTCTTCAGAGGGTAGTAGGTTCTAAAATTATCTCCCTGTTAGATGGTTTTTCAGGTTACAACCAAGTCTTAGTAATCCCATAAGACCAACTCAAAACAACCTTTACCACTCCATGGGGCACTTTTATGTATGTTAAGATGCCCTTTGGATTGATGAATGCTGGTGCAACCTTCCAAAGAGAAATGGACATAGATTTTTCAGATGAAATAGGACACTTCATTTTCATCTATTTGGATGACATAAAATTCTATTCCAAGACTGAATAAGAACACCTAAAACACCTGAGAAGAGTGTTTGAAAAATGTAGAAGGTTTGGTCTGTCACTGAATCCTAAAAAGACTGTATTTGGGCTGCAAGAAGGAAAACTTCTTGGCCATATCATATCTGAGAAGGGGATTAGGATAGACCCACAAAGAGTTGATGGAATACTACAAATCACACACCCGAGAAACATCAAGGAGTTACAATCCTTTATTGTGAAAATCAACTTCCTCAGGAGATTTATTCCCAACTTAACTGAACACCTTAGAAATATGACTAACATGCTAAAGAAAGGTGTAGGAGTTAAGTGGACTGTTGAAGCTAAGAAATATTTTGAATCAGTTAAACTTTCACTCACCCAGGCTCCTGTCCTGATCAGCCCAGATTTCTCAAAAAATTTCCTGATTCTTTCATTTGCCTCCAAGCATACAATAACTGTCGTTCTACTACAGAAAAATCCAGAGGGAATGGAACAACCCATTTCTTTCTTCAGCAAAGCACTCAGGGATGCACCCTTGAAGTACAACATAATGGAAAAATAGGCCTATGCTCTGATTAAGGCCTTGAAAGACTTTAGGGTGTACATATTGCATTCCCACATCATAGCCTGTGTGCCAAATATAGTGGTTAAAGACATATTGTCCCGAGACCCAGATGGGAAGAGGAGAAAATGGATTTCTGTGATTTTAGAATACGACCTTGAGATAAAGCCCACTAAATTGGTCAAAGGTCAAGGTCTAGCTCAACTAATGGTTGAATCAAATCTACAAGCCCTTGACATTAACATGGTAGATGCCTTGGATGAGCAACAGAGATTACCTGATCCCACTGTTGAGGAGATGTTTCAAAGCTCTCCTTGGTATTCTGACATTTTTTATGTGCTTTCACACCTCAATGCCCCTCCTGAACTATCAAAGACCAATGCCAGATTCTTAAAGCTAAAGGCCAGAAGCTATTGTATTCTGAATGGATGTTTATACTGGAAAAATCCAAATGGCCTATTGCTTAAATGTTTGCCTGAGTCTAAAGCAGAAAGGATTAAACAAGAATTCCATGCAAGAGAGTGTGGAGGTCACCTGAACTGGAAAGCCATTGCAAACAAAATACTTAGAGCTGGCTACTATTGGCCTACACTCTTCAATGATATCCATCAGATGATAATTTCCTGCCACAAATTCCATATTTTTGAAGGCAAAATAAAACTCCTTCGCTTACCTCTACAACCCATCATTGTTGAAGGTCCCTTTATGCAATGGGGCCTAGATTTCATATGATAAATTCATCCTACTTCCTCTTCTCAACACAAATGGATCTTAACAGCCACAGACTACTTCACTAAGTGGATAGAGGCCATACCTACTAGGAATGACATAGATTCAGTCATCATTAGGTTCCTAGAAGGTCATATCCTCTCTTGATTTGGCTGCCCAAGGAAAATAATCACTGATGATGTTATTGCGTTTGAATCCAATAAAATGGTTGATTTTTGTCACAGGTATCAAATAGCACTCGGTCATTCAACTGCCTACTACCCTCAAGGTAATGGATTAGCTGAATCATCAAACAAGAGCCTGGTGATCATCATCAAGAAGCTGCTGGAAGAGAAAAAAAAGTCATGGCATAACAAGCTAGTGCACACCCTATGGGCTGACAGGCTTACAAAAAAGAAATCCATTGGCATGTCACCATATCAGCTTATCTATGGAACAGAAGCAGTGTTTCCCACCAACCTTGGAATACCAGTGATTAAACTTGTTTAAGAGATTCAGACAGAAGAAGACATTATGGTGAGGAGAATAAACCAGACAATTCATCTCCAACAAACAATGGAGGAGGTCTATAACAGAGCTATCAAGGTTCAGGAAAATATAAAGAAGTTATTTGGAAAAAGAACTAAGGCCTCTGATTTCAAATTGGAGATAAATTTTTGAAGTGGGACTCAAGAAGAGAGGACAAAGGAAAGCATGGCAAGTTTGACAGTTTGTGGCAAGGTCCTACATCATCTAGGCCACTGTGGGTCCAAATTCCTTCTTTCTACAAGAATTATATGGTATAGAACTATTTGGGGGTCCTGTCAATGGCAGGATGCTCAAACACTACTTCTGCTGATTTCCAATTTCTAGTTTCCATGTCCATTGTACATACCATTGCAGTGTTTGTTTTCAAGAAAAAGAGAAATGTTCCAAAAAAAGAAGAAGAAGGAAAAACATAGAAAAGAATAGGTTCAGACATACTCAAAACATGGACCTCTAAAAGTGAAAATATTGACTCTAATATGATCAAAACCTGAGCCAAAGGAAGTGAAGATAGTTGGTTCAAACGTGCCCAAAACATGGACCAGCAAAGAAGAAAAAGAGTCAGCTCTAACAAGCCCAAAACCAGAGTTGAAATAAAAAAGGGAAAGTGACTCTAACAAGTTCAAAAATTGAGTCACAAAGGAAGGAAGGATCCTACAAAACTTCAAATTTCAAGCCTTCAAAGTTTTGTTTTCAGATTTCTGTAAGCTTATGTCCATGTGCAACTGTCTTTATGCCTTGGATCCACAGCAAACTAGACTGTCTAATCCTAGTTTGACTATTTTTAAATTTCTGTTGTAGAATGTAGAGAAGAAATCTATTGGACAGTCTAATCCCAGTAGATGTTAGATTAGGTAGAGAAACATATGAGGCCAACAGTTTAATCTAGTCTCATGGAGCAATAAGGGTAGAAGTAGAATAGGTTTATTTCCTTGTTTGTAAAAAATAAAAATAAAATGTAAAGGGTCTGCTAGCTCAAATGCACCCTAGAAGAAAAAATGCTAGGATTGTAGGATGGGTAGGTAGATTGTTTGGGAATGTTTCTGCTAAATTGATGTCTTCACAATTGTGGCAGCTGAAAATAAAAGAAGAAAGGTGGCTCAAGCAGCAGACATCTAGCCTACACCAAAGATCATTTTCTGAATTATTGACTCCTTCAAGAAGAAGCCATCCCCATGTGGAGCCACTTTTAGCCCCCCATAAATTTCTTGACAAGAAAGAAGGGGGGCTAAGGTGTTTACCGAGCCTTCAAGGAATGCATTTCCCCCTTGAAAACACGTCATCCTTGAAGCCTCTTCATGCTTCATGCCCGTTGATTATTCTCCTCTGCTATTTCCCAGGTCAATAAGCTGCATTGATGATGATAAATTATGCGCCTGAAGGTTTTATTTTGCCCCTTGTACCCATGCAAGATCTTCCATTTTATCCCTTTCCTCAAGTTTTCTAGGTCTCCTTTCCACCCCAAAATCCCTCCCTTAATCCTTCTAAACCATCCCAAAATCTCTTTCAAACCATACCCACACCCTTGTTTGGTCTCAAAAACCCCTCATTCCCTTTAACCGTTACCGTTTCTGGCCTCAAATTGCACTGATAAAGGTTAAAAACCCACATGATTGACATATATGGGTCTTAGCCCCCTTCAAGCTAGCCCCCTTAACGTTTCCCTCCACGTGACCCAGTGTCGAGACCAGGCACCAAGGCGAAAAGGCGCTTATTGAAAAATTTATATCGGGAGTGGTTAAAACCATCGATCTGTACAGATCAGACGGTCATACCAGTCCCATGGCATCCACCATTCTACTCGTTCGCCACCCCGACCGTAGATCCGCCGTCCATTTAAATGTTGATCTGATGGCTCACAGTACGCCCGTCCCGGTGGTCCCCGCTCGCGCAATATTTAGAAACCATCGGTTTCCATCGCACCGCCTTTGGAGGGCTGGCAGTATTTCTTATTTCACAGCGATTCCACTCATAAAACGATGGGTGGTAGCAGCACTGTTTCAAAACTACCCGCCCATTACGCATTATTGTTCGGCAAAAGACACGGAGCGATATGCATATCAGCCATCCAATCTGGGGCTCCCCATCCAACGGTGATCACTCCATGAAGTTGCGCGTAAGATAACCCAAGGCATCCGTACCCCTGCGATCGGACGGCCCAGATTAAACACATGCTCGCCAATTAACCTCGTACCGCCACGTCATTTTCCCACGTGTGATCGTCGTTTTCTCGTCCATCCCCTATATATTCCATTCAATGGTCAATTTCAAATATTTTTCATTAAAAATTGGTTGTGCTACGCCCACGTTCATCAGACCATGTTCCACTGTTATGCTGCATTTTCCACCAGAATCCTACACTATTCCGCCATCTCACCAATCTGCACGGCCACTCTCGTCATCCCCATTGCATCCACCACCCCCACGCATGCTTTTCTTAACAAGTTTCATGTTCTGCAGGGTTATCAGAGGTGAAAGCTGCCATGATTGCACAGTCTTTATTATAGCGGCCGAAAATGCAGAACGGACTGAGGGCAGAGTTCGAAATGACGAAGCAAAGCCTAGGGAGGTGATTGATATGATCACCATTTAAGGAGAAGGGTTAAACTCTGTGAAACCTTCCCAGAGCCATCAAAGCACCAGATCAAAGACTTCATGGAGCACACAGAGGGTACAACACGCAGAAATTTATGTATATCAGGGTTTGCACATCAGCAGAATGTTTTCCCCATAAAGGATAGAGTGCCCATGAAGCTTTTATTCTATACCGTGTTCCTAGAGAATTTCCCACCCTGACAACAGTCCTACGCTATTAGAAGCATTAGTTTCACAGCATGGTAGACTTGAATCATTGATTTATTTTTGTTCAGTCCACTTGGAGTACTACAAAGTACTGCAGCAAAGTACAGCAGAACCATACCAGAGTAAATGGAAGCCTGAAGAAGATCGCTCCTTCGTCCAAAGGAGTACTAGGGATAAATGCACAGGATTTAAAACTGAAGGGGCTTCGGCCCTCTTTCCTTCTGAATTTTAATTCTTCATTTAGTGTTTCACCTACCTTCTCAGCTCCACTTCAGCTATAAATTCAGGAAGAAACTCATTGTAAAGGTTGTTGATCAGTTATCATAGAATTGCAATCTGTTTATTTTGAGACATAGTCTCTATGTAAAGTTGTAAGATAGGCTAAGGAAAATGTTTTCAGACTGAGTATCTAGCTATTGGCAATGTTGTACTTCACTGGTGTTGCTTTTTAATATGACAAGCACATTTCTTTGGATCCTGATCTAAAGCAGCGGTGATGTTTTCCTATCTCTGTGTTCTAATTCATTTAATTTCGTTTCTACTGGCTCGCATCAGAATATTGGCATAGGATTTACGCTTGTTAGGTACCCTATGTTTCTTCTCTCATTACCTTTGATGTTTTCTACTAAATGTGTTATATAAGAATTGATTTTAGTGGATTTAACTAGTGTAGTGAATGTTATTGCCTACTAACTGATGTATGAATTAAATGAATATGTTCTTAGATGTTCTTGTTAGGATTTAGCTAGAAGATTTGGGAACATTGGGGATTAGAGTTAGCCCTATCCACTAGGATCCTTGTATGACCAACTGGCCTTTATAAGACCCCTCAAGCTCGAGGCCAAAGCATTGAGAGTTCAAAGTCTCTCTCTGATCTTAAGTCTTTAACTTTGTGTTTTAAATCTTTATTTTTCCTCCTCCCCTACCTTTCCATACCACACTATCATCTTTAAGATCCAATGTTTTAGATGACTAGCCCAACTGAAAGCCTGCATATTGAATAGCAAGTAAACCCTTTCCTGACTCCATTTCCCAATAGTTTTGAATGCTCCCTAGAATACTTCACCTCTGCTTGAATCCTCTTTTCTCATCCTTGTCTTACATTGAACCCTTCTTTCATGATAACTAGCAACCAAACAAACAATCAAACAAACAAACCCTCAACCTTATAACTAGCCTAACATCTGAACACTGAGCTTCAAAGATATATACCCTTGACATATCATAGAGAGATCCCTCTATGGACCCAGGAGGGCTAGATCCTAAGGTCTGAAAGTGGTTTGATGTTGTCTCATCTTTTGGTCTTGCCAATTTGGCCAAAACATGGGAACCCCAATAGTCACTAGGTGATTCCTGGCATGAACTAGTAGCACATGCCAACCTGTTTGCAATTACATTTTGACACCTTGGGACAAACACGAGCTCATATTTTGTAAACGTGTTTAGGAAATTGATGACATTATTTTGGTATACCCTTAGTCTAGGATGCTTAACGGCATACTCTCCATTTAGTTGTTTGATGAATAATTCTGAATCTCCCTGAACAATTATCTTCTTGGCTCCTATTTCCTTCAATAGACGCAATCCTAGGATGAGAGCCTCATTCTCTGTAATTTTGTTAGTGCATTTGAAATCTAGCCTGAAAGCATGGCTCTCGGAGTAATTGTTTACAGTGTCGACCAACCATACCCCAGCTCCCGCAATCTTTTTAGTGCAAGACCCGTCAAAAGTTCATGCACCATAAGGCATTGTTTGTAGAACTAACATCGTTTTCATCCCTATTGCCTTGTTCATCATTATGTTCTGTTCTGAGATTCACAACACATCGTGATGGGTCTCGTTCCTCAGGATTTTCATGGAGTTCAGTGTGATGGGTAGTCTGTTGTTTTCCATCCTGGCTTTGTTCACTCTGGTTTGTTATTTCAACGCACTGTTCAGAAGTTTCTCTTTCATTTTCTTCCATAGCTAGAACTGCCATTATTTCTAGATTTGGGGCCTCCAACTGGTTATCTGAGTCGCTATCTTCTAACTCTGGCTTATTTGTGGATTCATTATTGTAAAGGATAAACGAATCCATTTCTGTATGGATAGAGTAAATGGGGGAATTTTCAGGCTTTTCTTGGCTACTGACCATGAATTTCATGTGCGCCTCTCTATATAGTCTTCTAAGCTGGCTAAAGACAGGGATAGTGGCATATGTACCATCCATCTGCATGGTACCTTGCAGCTTGGCACCCCATGATCTTTACAACAACATGCCATACTTAGGAGGCACATCGGCCACTACGACATCCATAACCATGCACCTGGCTGGGATTTGAGTCAAACTCACACAAAGGTCTTTGATTAGGCCAAGGCACTTCACTCTGCTAGAGTCAAAAGAATATAAATCCTTGTAAGTTCTGGTTATTTCTAGTCCTAACCTTTCCATTATCACCTTTGGCATAAGTTTGTGCGAGGCTCCAGAGTCATGCATAGTATTATGCAAGATTTTGTCATGGATATCGAGGATGACATAGAAAGGAGGTACTACCCCTTCTTGAAATTTCCCTTCAGTTTTTGGGCCGAACAAGAGAGCTGGTTGCTCATCATTCAAATTGATAGTGCCACTCTTTTCTCCTAAGTTCAAAGATTTCAAAATTTGACTCTTATATACATCTTGGGTGGCCAACTCAATGAGAGGGACAAAAATTTTAATTTTGGCAATCTCACTTTCCAAATTAAAAGCAGACTGACTCTTTGAAAAATTCAATTTTGTCTTGTTGGGCACCATTTTATTAGCAATATCAGGTTGTTGATTTTTAGTGTGTACAATGTTTGAAGCTATTTTATCAGGAGCATTAGCTGCAATGCTAGTGCTACTAGGTTCTTGATTTGATTTTTCACTGGTTTAGATGTTCTTATCTTTATTTTTACCAGAACTCTCAGGTGCCAGTTTACTGCTTTCAACAGTCACTTTAGGATTCTTTCCAGGCTTTTTCTTAATGGTGATTTCAGAAGCCTTTGGTTTGGGATCATCTATGTTCTTTTTTATCTTGAGTTCATATTATTCTCGAATGTGCATGATGGCATTTTCGAAACCTAACCTGTAGTCCTCAGTTTCCAACCCTTCCTGGTTCCAACATGAGTATGAGGTCTGGTTTTCTTCTGTGGGAAAGGTGTGGTCCATTTCATCCACATCCATCATATTCATGTTGGTTTCCTCTGAATCTTCTATTATTCTTTCATCCTCATCAAGGAAGTTCTCTTGAAATGGAGGGATGACCTTTTGATCAGAGTCTCTTTGTCTATTTGGGTGCTTATTTCTCCTAAAGTTCTGGTTTTGATTTTGGTTCCTATTCTGATTGTTGACTTGGATAGTCAAATTTTCTACCATTTTTCCTAGTCTCTCCATGGTTTTGGCTAGACCGTCATATTTGGGATCAGATGCAGAAGATGTGATGTCATCCCTATAGGTTACCTTTTTTCAGCCCTCATCCTGGATTTTTTCTCGATCAAGTTTGCCTCAACACTCACTGCTCCTTTTTGTATGTCTTCTAATGTATTATAATCTCTCTCCCTCAACTGGTAGGCCATATCAGCATCAAAGCCTTCAGGGCATTTTACTAGGGCCATTCCTTGGGGAGGTTTCATGTGTGGTGAAAGAGCATTGTAGATATGGTTAAATATTGTAGAATAGTCTTGGACACTCTCTCCTGGATTTCTTTTAAGATTCTTATATTTAGCTAGGATTTGGAAAGGGTTTCTTCTAACTTCCCATTTTTTTATGACAGTTTGATGTAAGGCAGGAAGATCATTAATACTATTACGAGGCAGAGCTTTAAACCACTTCTTCACTTCTCCTCCTAAACTCTGAGTGAATATCCTCATCTTAATTGTTTCATCCTCTATTTCCATGTAGTCAAAGGCATCTCCCATTCTATCTACATGGTGTTGAGCGGTGGTGGATTCTTTACCGGTGAAATGAGGAATATTAGTCTGATATTCATTGGGTAAAGGAGCTAAAGGCTGGGGCAGCACCAAGGGAGCATACCATGCTGCCATGATTGGAGGTGGAGGTGGATTCACAAGAAATGGATTAACAAAAGGGACAGTGGGGTGGAGTGGAGTGGTTTGGATAGTGGATGTTGGATGAACAAATTTGGATGGACCAAGGATAGAATGCTGAGCTGATCTTGGATGAGAGACACCTAAATTGAGAAGGAAATGTAAATCAGGTGGGGTGGTTTCTCTACTACCAGGATGTTCACTTTGTTCCGGGGATGAAAGTGAAGGCTCTGAATCTAGCTGATCTAAATCGTCAAGTGACCGTGTTCTAAATGGATTTCTTAGATCTACTTGTGATTGCTGTAGAGCTGCAAGATTTTCAAGAACTGAATTAGCTCTCAAGGGTGATTTGAATGCAGTTGAAAATTTTATCTTAGGATACTTCCTAAGTAAACTTTCAGGGTTAGAAACTGTCTCAGGTGGGTTTGGGTCAGGGTAAGCTCTAGTATGAATTTTTCTAGGAGCCACTATGCTGTGTTTTTCAGACCCATCTAAACAAGAAAGATGTTAACCAGATATGACAATCTTTGAGAGGTTTAACTGATCTTTTGCTAAGAAAAATTTAATCCAAATCCCTCTTACTGAGTTTGAATGATTTTATAATGATTATGGGTCCTCCCAATGGAGTCCTAAGGTCTGTAAGATTGTGGAGTCGCCAAGTGGAAGTTTTTCGCTCTTTTGGAGGTAAAAGGTTTTATGGTCCACTACCGTGTTTATTGAATACTAGTCTAAAATATTTTTGGGTTTTCTAAGTTTCTGTGCTTTTATGGGAAACTAAGGAGTTTATAAAAGTTGTCCAAGCAACTATGAACTCAAAAAAGTCCCCAGTGGAGTCGCCATTATATTGGCGATGACAATGGGACACAAAACCAAACTATGAACTCAAAAATGTCCCCAATGGAGTCACCATTATTTTAGCACCCTGTAATTAGCAAGACTGGAAAAATTCCAACTGCAGGGAGAACATCAAACCGCTTTGGGATTCAAGGATCTAGCCCTCCTGAATCCGGAGAGGGATCTCTCCGATAAGTGCAAAGATTGGATTTATCTTTAAGGTTTTTGGGTTATGATATTAGGCTAGTTATGAAGAGCATGGGTTTTGTTTGTTTGTTTTTTGGTTGGGAAAAGACATGATGAAGGTGAAGGCAGTTCAAAATAAAGGGTGAAGATGTATGCAAATGAAGGAATGATTCGACTGACAGAAAAGACAAAAACAGTTTTAACCCATTGGGTTATGGAGTCATAGGAGGATTTTAATTGGATAGCAAGGTTCAAGAAGGATCTATGGGGCAATTAAATTATGTCAAAGGATCTCCTAAGTTGATTTTATGGAATGAAACAGATAGGAAATGGATAATAAAACAAATGAAGAACAGTGAACAGCCTAAGATCAAGTAAGTTCTTTCAAACTATCTTGCTTCGGCATGTACTTAAGAAAAAACATAAAAGTATTCTGAGATCGGGTAAGTGCTTTTAAACTAGCCTACATTGAAGTAATTTCAGTTAGAAAACATTTAAAAATAGTTTGAACAGCTTAAGACCAGGTCAGTGCTTCTAAACTATCCCGCTTTCAGCATATTCTAAAGGAAAACACATATGATAATCACAAAGAGCAATCTAGATCAGGAAAGTTATTTTAAACTAACCTGCTTTAATATACTCTAAACGAAAACACAGAAAATACTCATTTTAAAGAGAAATCTAGATCAGGAAAGTGATTTTAAACCAACTTGCTTTATTATACTCTTCAAAGAGAACGTTCAAATGAAGAAAACATAGAAATAAAGCTTTCAGTAAGAGTAGGGTACTGTTGAGAGTAAATCCTAGCTCTATGGTTGCTTCTCTTTATCAGAGAAAGTGGACAGAGTGAAATCATTAAAGAAAATAACAATTGACAGCGAGGAACACATAACCATTGACATAAACCAGGATCCCATAAATAAACAGCTTGTATTTGGTGTTCAAACTAGATACAATCAGCAAGCCCAGTGGGTCTCTACAAATTCAAACTTCTCATATTGGCTTATGTATCTTCAAGTTGCACATAGGGCATCAGTAGCTTCAGAAAACTATTAAATGCAATCAGATGTCCAGATACCAACATTTTCGCATCTTTTACAAAATTATTTATAGAAGAATGAGGAGGTGGGATCTGATTAAAGATCTCCTAGGTCAATTAATACAGACTAATGACTCCTCGGCCTTTGAGGGGCTCAATGAAGTAATTTACAGATGACCTGTCTGTATTAAATTGATGTACATTTATGAATTAAGCTCGGTGGGAGCCTTTGTTGACTTTTGAGGCTCAGTGTCATGTTGAGGTAACTCTGTTTCTTCTCTCCCTAAGGTCTAATTATCGAAAAGATTTGTTTTTGGGCTGTTGTTAATCTTTAAAATAGTTTTTCCGACAATTAGATATAAGATCTTTGATTTGTATTAATTGTTCAGTTGTCTTCGGGAAAACACCTCTTGTTTCAGATAATGACTAAGCCTTATTTGATTTATGTGAGGCTGCAGGTGACTTTAGGAGCTGGAGAGGGTTTGATTAGCCTCTTTTTGGGGCGGTGGAAGCTTTCTCGGATCGACAATTGTTTTCGTCTCTTCCTAAAACACATTTAAGTTACTTGAGATCTGTGTGTTAGGTCTGATCAGGCTTATCCTGTGTCTTCCGGTCTTTATGACGTCTTTATCCATGGATTTAGGCTTTGATTTTCTGAATGTGTGCCTTAATCCTTCAAACTGTGCTTGGAAATCTTCAAACACTGATACTCTTTGCTTCTTTTATGTATTGTCGTGTCTTGTTGATGTGCAGGCCGCGCAGGGCTTAGATGGCATCAATGCCTCATGAAACATTGATGAGTCATGGAGTTTGAGCCCAGAAAATGGTTCCCTCTGATGAATCAAAGGCGCGGGAATCGTCATTCCCAGCCTTCAGCTTTTATTTCAATATAATGGAGAACCATTATCACCTGCAAAACACGAAACCAATTAATAAATCCTGCATTTTGGGTTAAACTGCTTCAGAGGGTGAGGGGAGGAGCGTAGCCATTGGATGGCGTCATCCAACGGTCAGGATTTGTTAGAGATAGTCAAAAAGGAGAGTGGAGGAAAAGAATAAATCAGATCCGTTGATCGTGCAGAGATCGACGGTGGGGATTAATTGAAAAACATAAAGTGGAAGGGCGAAAGACGATGAAAGCATGCGGGAAAGATCTGGGCCATCCGATCTGGACATGTGGGTGGTCCAGATTCATTCAGAGGATCGCAATCGTCAGGGAGAGAATAAGGGTGAGATGGAAATCGCCAATGTGATTGCACGATCAGGGAGGGCGATGCGATTGCACGTTAACCATTGATCTGAGGATCAGATCAACGGTGGGGAATGAATCGAAGGGATGGCTAATCAGGGGAACAAACAAAAGCACCAAATGAAAATTTTGATGCTACACGGGCCGTTCGATCGGCTCCAGATCGACGACAGATATTGCTTTGACTGTGCCCTGGCATAAAATATTTGAAAGATATGAGAAACCAAAATTTTCAAATAATACAAATTTTTGGTGGATCTGGTTTAATATATATATATATATATATATATATATATATATATATATATATATATATATATATATATATATATATATATATATATGAAGTGGCTGGCACCCTATTGCGGGGCCACTGGATGTATGGAATATGATGGTCCCAGGGCTTATACAATAAAGGGCCAATCACAATCGAAGCTTCGGGCTTGGGCTTTTCAATATAACCATTAAAACTTGCGATGCGATTAGCACCTCCGGTCTCTTAACACTTGGTCCTGGGTGAAAGTTATATGGAATGAAAGCAAAGGGGTTGGAGTTTCAATAAAGGGATTCAATGGCATCGGAACTTTTGATGTGGTCTTTCAATCAACCCATTGTGAATTTCTTTGATGAGATTGAGCTTCGAGTCTAGCACCTGGTTCTAGGGTGCGGGCATTTGGAGGGGAAGTGGTATAGGCTTAGCCCAAGGGGGCTTAAGTTTTTTAATACAAAAAGGCATCTTTTATGGATTTTCAATGGTTTTCAAAGGGTTTTGAGGGTTTCGACATAGTTAAAAAAGGAGTTTTAAACTATGCAAGGTGGATTTTATGAAGGGGGAAATGGAGCGAAGGAAAAATAGAGGAAAATGATGGGGAAAAAAGTAAAAGTGGAGGTTAGTTTCTGAGTGGGGAAGGGGAGACAAGGGGATTTTGCAGTAGTTCTTTCTCATAAAATCAACATGATTTTCTGAGCTTTGAAATGGGAACATCAATGCATATTTTGGACAGAGGAGATGATATCTTCAAAAGGCTTCAAGAGATAACATTTCTGCAATGAAACTATTTCTTGAAGGCTCCAACAAATGTTTTGGCCACCTTTTGATAGAAATTTTTTTATAGGTGACCAACAAAACCAAGGCTTCCTCAAGCTTTAACCCAATCCCACCCAAACTAGTTAAGGGATGCCTAGGCTTGGAACAAGCATGTACAGAACCAAAATTTACCGCAATCCCATCATTACCGGACAAGGGATTCATAGGCCCAAACAACAACCATACACTACCAGGATTTACCAAAATCATTCCAAAACAATTCAATGGATCATTAGGCCCTAAAAAATATTGGACAGCTTCAGATTTATTCACCAATACCTTGAGTAGTTTTCCCGTCTTGACGCTCAACATTTACTGCTATCCCACCATTATCGGTGAATGGAATCCTAGACCCTTCGAAATTTTTCTAAGACCACTTCACCTCATTCCAAAACCATTGGGACGTCTAAATATCAACCAAATGAAAGAACCCCATCACACCGTGACTATCAAAAAATGGCAAGGCAAGGTTGAAACCACTGTCACACTTGGAAAAAACATGTCAATGACATCAAGCGAACCAAATAACACATGCATGTACCATTCATGGAAAAAATAGCAAGGAAATCAATATGCAACTCAATACATGAAAAATAATCTTGTTGTAGCTACTTGATCCAACTCTTCCTTGCTTTATCCTTTCTTTTATTTTCTTTATTTTTGTCCCTTTTCCTTCCTTTCTTGAATGGTAGAGTTCTCCAACAATTCTCTAAGTGTGCAAGAGTATGTGAGAGAGAAAAGAGAGAGAGATCCAAGATAAAATTTTAAAAAGGTTATGAATTGTTCCTCAAAAGCATTTTTATTATTGAGGCCTCTATTTTCTTCAATTCCTCTATTTTTCCTTCATTTTCATCCTCACATGCAAACCAGTGACCTTTCACCTTCCTTTTCTCCTATTTTCCATTGTTTTCATAAATAAATTCCAATTAATGCATATTCTCCTTTTTAATGCCTCTGTCAATTCCTTTTCTAATTTCCTTAGCCATAATAACCAAATAAACACCCACTAGGATGCTTTTCCCAACATTCAACTTGGAATACGTGTCCTGTGACCTTGGTATTATTTTTCCTTTATAAAATTTATTACATGAACTTTTAACCCAGGGTTGTTACACGAATATATATATATATATATATATATATATATATATATATATATTGAGCATGAGAAATAGCTTTATTTTCGGTAACAATGCCACCCAAAGGGACATCGTGGGAAATAGGAATAAATAATTACTTTGTAAACCAATTTTCTAGTAATTGGTGTGGGAAATTGGCTTTAAATAATCAACATCATCATATCCATTCATGAATATGATTTGAATTCTGTGGAGATGTGGTATGTCGTAATGAATTTAAAAGCTCAGTACCAATTTCATAACGAATTGACAATTCGAAGTGGGAAAAAAACGTCACAAGAAACATATTAAAATCACCAAAAGATGCTCATAGTAGCTCAATGTACCACTTAGTTGCATTAATATTAGGATTGTGTTGGAAAATATGTAACCAAATGAAATCATCATTTAAAGAGTTCAAGCAACACCACAAATGATAGTTCATAACATGGTTTGATAAGTCTTCACTAGGTTTACCATCGAATTTTAGAATATCACTTGGTACTTCTGCAGGAATTACCAGCCATAATGGATGATGAAGAATAGGATCATTCATAAGCCATGATAGGTCAGGTAATTCTAAAGTCAGAAGAAATGTTAATTTTTTATTGAAATATGGTTATCAATAAGAGAGATATTGGTAACCACATAGAAGACCATAAGATCCAGCTACAGGAGCAGGAAATCCTTAAAATGATATCATTATATGTATTTGAATTCCCCCAACATAATTTGGAGGAAAAAATCCTTGAAATGTTTGATGTGTGGGAATTTGAGTTCCAACAACAAAATCTTGAGTAGGAAAACCCTAAAAAGGTTGGCCTGCGGGTATTTGAGTTCTACCAACATAAGTTTAATGAGGAAAATGTTGGAAAGGTAAGTCTGCAGGTATTTGAGCTCTAATAGCATAAGCTTGAGGAGAAATCATTGAATGATTGGCCTGCAATAATTTGAGTTCCACCAACATAAGATAAATGTTGTGTGGCACCTTTCGTTTTTCAGAATGGAGCACCACCCAAGATTTGACTACCGGTGGATTGCATAAAAATTATTTGATATGGTCAAGTAGTAGAAGGAATCTATAAAATGGGATTTTTTGTCTAATATAAGGAAGATATCCTATGGGATATTGTTGCCTAGGAGAAGGAAACGATCCTATGGGAGGTTGTTGTGAAAAACGTATCCCATTACATAAAACTAGGTTGTTGACTAGATGATAGTTGGACACCAGAAACTCAATTTTGATAAGTAACCATATTTTGAGGGGTTTTTACCATACATGGAATAGATGAACCAAATGAAATTCCAGTAGACCAAGGAGGACAATTAAAAAGTGAGGGACTAGTAGCATCTCCAGAAAAGGTTTTGTTGAGTGATTGATGCCTAGTATATATAAACGGTCCACAATAAATATAATATTGTTGAGGTCCAATAAAATCAAGATAAATTATAGGTAAATAATATTAATAAAACATGGAAGATTTACCCATTTCAAAAAGCCACCCACAATAGAAGGTGAAGTCAGAAATGAAATACTTCGAGGTGTAGATTATGTGGACATCGATTGATGCATGGTTGGAATACTAAGAAAAGCTAAAGGAGTGTAAAAGTTGACTTCTCTTAGATGTATAATGTGTGTTAATATCTAAAGGTGGAGGTTGATTACTAAGAGGGATATAAAGAAGATACTTATACAAAGGATTATCTATTTGTGGGGATGCATTAGTTAATTTAATAAGAACAAGGCCTATTATATTAGTTATCGAAGGATTAACTAAAGAATGGTATTCTTGAGAAAAAAAATCTACGCATAGACAGAATCTTTAGGACTAACTAATAAAAGAGCAGACATTAAACATACTGAAGGAGGAATGTTAGTTTCTGAAGTCAAAGGTTCAATAATTTCATGTTCCAAAGTTTCAAGTTCAACAACCTCTGGTTCCAAAGTTTCAGGTTCTATAATATTTGGTTCAAAAGTTTTAGTTTCAATAGTTTCAGGCCTTACAACTTCTATTTCTGATGTTTCAAGTTCCATAATTTTAGGTTGTGCAACATCAGGTTCAGAGGGTAAACCCTGCATACTACATGATCGAAGAGGTTTATGTTCCACCATGATAAATTTATATAACTAATTAAAATCATAGCTATTGTCTAGTAAATAGGAAAATAAATAACAAACACTAGAAAGTATAAGCAAGAAAATAATATAATCTAATTAGAGATGAGAGAGCGGGTGTATAAATTATACAAATAATATGTATATCAATGGATTCAATCCAATCGTGCGATCTAATAAAGTAAGATACTAAATCCTTCTATAAATCAATTGCAGAAAATAAACATGATCGCCAATCATAATAAGTAAAGAAAGAAACAAATCAAACCACAACACAAATATTTTCTTGGGGAAAGCTTATTGCTCAAAACCACTCTATCTTCTATTGTATATTCACCAAGGAATAATTAAATAATTACAATGCACTCTTCTCATAAGAGTCTCCTTCACTCTTACAACTGTCTCACACTGACCTGGACAAAATTGGCCAACACTTAGCCAATTTCCTGCCTCTAATTATCATGCCTTTCTTGTGCAATTCATGTCGAATGAAATTCCTATTATTTAGGAATTTCAGCTTTCCTTGACTGTGCAATTCTCATGGAAAATCCTATGGTTGTCTTACTACATGCAGGGAGACTACTAATGATACAATTGATAATTAACATCCCTTTAACCTTTGTCTCAACTAGGTATCCACTGGAATTGACATGCATGCAGCTATTAATAGTAAATCAACAGTTGCATGGCAGATCACTTCATTTGAATTAAATTTGATTTAATTCACTTGATCTCTCACTAGTGCAACAAGTAATTACAACTAGTTCAACTAACTTTAACTCAATAAATTAGTTAACTAATTTCTCATGCATTAAACTAATGAAATAGCTCCAAATTGAACTCCATAACTAATAGAGTCACTCTGCATGCCTAACCAACCACCCTCAAATCGAAATTCATAAGCTAACTGAGTTTATCACACTCAATTATCTATTACACATGATTATGAGATAAGATTCTATTTTATTGTCCAATTTAATTAAGGGGAAATTAAATTAGACACACATTTCTTATTGAATTTTCAAAACTCTCTCTCAATAAGAAAGGGATTATCTACCACCCCTATCCTGCCTCTATGGTATTCAAATTTTCTCCTGGCGAGTGCCTTCATAAAAATATATGCATCCTGATCTTCCGTCGGAATGTACTGAAGTAACATAATGTGCCTCTGAACACAATCTCTGAGAATGGTGGTACCAGATCTCTATGTGCTTGGACCTATCATGGAATACCATATTAACCAAGAGTTTAATGCAACTCTGGTTATCACAGTATATCACCATCGCATCTATATTAAAACCAAACAAACCAACCAGAATCTTACTCTTCTAGATGGCCTCACATGTAGCCTGACTAGTTTCCATGTACTCTACCTCGGTTGAACTGAGTGTCACAAATATCTCCTTCCTACTCTACCAAGAAACTATTGTTGATCCTATGATGAAGATCCCTTGATGTGCTCTTTCTTTCTAATGGATTGCCTGCCCAATATACATCGGTGAATCCTTGATGCTTCACTCCCTCTGTTTGTTTGTACCATAATCCATACTCTATAGTGTCCCTAATATATCTCAATACATTCTTCCTTGCCTTCCAAAATATCTTGGTCATCTTAACCATAGCTTGACTCAGCTGGTTAACTGCATAGAAAATGTCTAGTCTGGTGTTCATGATGTACATCAATGAACCCACTAGCTGTCTGTAAATAGTAGCATCCACTACGTCACCTGAAGAAGCATCCTCCTTCCTCCAGTTTCCTGGAAGATGAGTCTCCATGGGTTTAAAAATCTCCATGTGAAACTTACTCAGAATATCTTTTTCATACTTGCCTTGAGAAACAAATAGCTCAAGATCCCACTTCTTGATGTGTAGGTAAATCCCCTTTGTAGACAGAGGTGATCCCTCTAGCCCTAGAGTGGGTCTAGCAATAAGGGATGAAGCTGGACTTTGGGAATCCTAGCTTATAAATGAAAATGAGTTAAGATAGATGCCCTACCTTGTTCCAACATTTTTTTTTTCGTTTGCAGCAGCAATCCACTGATATTTCTTCACACGTCATGGTATTTCAGTGATAATGTCCATGTACCTGCACAAGGATCAAGTGAATGGTGACAACATAAAAAATCATATTTTCATTCACAACTATTGAATTTCTCAAGGAGAATCAAACATTTTGCATATTATCGAACACAAAATTGGAACCAAAAAACTAGTCTTGCATTAATGATGGAGAAAAGAAGTTTACAACCTTAACACGTTGACGTTGCAGCCTCCTTTGGCGGGTTCAGTCAAAAATGTCTCAATCATTTGTGAAGAATCGGATTTGGTGAGGGAATGGGCCTAAACTCTCTCTCAAAAATGGATTCCTCTCTGCCTTATTCTTCACACTAGCTATAGTAAGGACTGTTCAGCTAGCTAAAACTATGTGAGAAGGATGTATTTATAGGAGAGGAGGAGCTGGTTTGAGATCCCTCATAAGGTGGATGGGAGGCCTTATCCTTAGGGGAGTTTCTCAATTATAGGAAACAAGAAGCCAAAGGAAGCACTTCGATTTTGTTCAGTCAAACAAACCATGATGACTCCGCTCACGAAGTGGTTGGACATGGAAACTTAATTTCTATTTTAAAAAATTTCCAAAAATAGCTCGGTGTGAGCAATCCACTGAGACAGAGTGCCAATGGGCACGAGGCCCAGTGTTAATTTCTCTATGGGTGCGAGGCCATAACTGCCTACTATCTTCGACCCAAAATCATTTGTTTTTGAGAGCTTGCTTCAGGAATGATCGATAGAGGAAATGTTCTTGCCAAGCCAAGGGATGCAATGACACTTTTTGCAAGGTATTACAATACACAAAAGTCACTGAGATGTTCCTCCAATGTTCGGGATGGGGATTGTAGGGAAAGTGAAAAAATACTATGTGACAGATGCCCCCTATAGCATGAGGTCCGAGAGAGAGGGAGGGGTGAAATGCTTAAAGAGAATGTGCTCAAACTAAACACCGCCATCAGAAGACCTGCTAGTACAAGTACAACTAACATCTCTCATAGATGAATATGTGACATGGGCACAACCATCCATAATAAAGTACATATAAAAAAAGTATGTGAGGTATGGATGTAGCCATCCAACAAGAAGGATCAATAAATAGACTTGCGTATGGTCGCAACCATCCAATCAGAAGATTCATGCATATAGTCATGATAAAACAAATCGTCTTGCAGCCTGAATTTTATCAGAAAAAAACTAGTGCCCTATGCTCCATATCGACCCAAAAAAGTACAAATTCAAGCATGTGAATGAGTGAGCTGAATTTGAACATGTAAGAAAGTCACCCGATTACCAGCCAATGATGAAAGTTGTTAACAGGCATGAGAGAAACCACCAATAATGAGAATGGCTCTCAAGGTACAACTAGTACAATCTACGAAATGTGAACAATTATTTGGCTTCAAACACTTGTGGAATCACTCGATCAAAGGCCAATGATGAGGATCTATCGTTTAATGTGAATAACTATCCATTGAGGCATGCAAGCTCCAAGGTACCAGAAGGGAGTCTATAGATAAGATTCCTGGATAATGATCTGATGTCGATAGGAAGTGACCTGGTCGAAGGAGGGCCATAATGTTTCCCACGTCATCGACACAAGACAGAGGAACAAGATGATAGTGAATCAAGACCAAACAATGGATTAGAGGTGTTACCACACCCAAAATTTTTGAAAAAAAAATTGAAGTGTGTCAAGTTTGTAAGTAGATTGGTTAGGAGCATAGTATCATGAAATAATAAATTTTATGATATGGTATAAGTTTTTAGGTTTGCTTTAAGTTGTTAGGGGATGTATTCAAGTCATGTTAAAGGGGTAAATTTGAATTAGATACTTTAATTAACAAAATGTGTCAAATATGGCCACTTGTCAAAATTTTCCTGAGTCTGCAACATTTTTAGTATTAAACTAACATATTTCGTTGTGGAAACACCTAGTAATTTCGTAGCGAATCTGACACTTGTTAAACTAAATTCGCTACGAAAGTGTGTTTTCCTGTAACTTTTTTTCGAAAAATGATGAGTTGTTAAATTTTGAGTGTTTCGAGGTCATGTTGTTAGAATAGGGTCATCATTGAAATTTTTAAGCACGTTTGGGAATCAATTACCATTTTCTTAATGAATCTCATCTCATTTTTCCTAATCTGCCCCTCATTCCTCACGCTTCATCTTTCATTATTGTAAGTTACTACTCAAACAACTCGATGTCATTGTTCTTCCTTTATAAATCTACTGTCATACCATCCCCCCTATTGCCATAAATAGCTTGTTGTCATCATGTTTTCAATGAACAAGTGTGAGTATCTAAAGAAGGCCACCGCTGCAAAAAAAAGAAAATAGCTACACCAAAAATGACAAATAAAGGAGCTATAGCATCCAGGTATGAGCCTATGAGCCCAAAATTAATTATGGAGGATCCCAGTTTTGTGGATGCTTTCACAAGAGCAGGTTGCATGTATTTTTGTCAAAGATTATAGGGTCATCATATATTTGTTTCACAAGACTTTGCACTAAACTTCAAGGGAACTTCTACGAAGGTTGGCATTCTCCATGTGCCAATTTCACCTGATAGTATTTCTCAAGCAACAGGAATCCCCAAGACAGAAGAAGATTGGTTTAATGCCACAAAGTTTGATTTAAAAATTTGTGATGATTATCTGGAACCTGAACATGTAGGGATAAATATGACTGAAGGGATTCCTAGAACTTGTCTCAAAGATAACTATTCTAAGTTACTGATGGTAATACAAAAATTATTTACCTGCAAGGGTAGATTTCATACAATCTACATGTATCATTTCAAGTTGCTACTTCATTTACAGGAAAAACGCTAATGGATATCCCCGACTAAATTCTTAGAAGTCTTGGAAAAATGGCAGATAAGGTGCAAGGTAGACCTGAAAGAAGTCAAACCTCCATCTTTCACCATGGATTGACCAAATTACTATTTTTTTAAGAATTGAATAAATTAAACAGAGACTAAGCAACCTTTTGTTTATGAGTGGGTATGAAATAGATGATTTAACTCCAAGGAAAGCTTCTAAACCCAAGAATTTTACTCCTAGAAAAGAAATGAATACCATTGCAGAGATAGAAGGTGATCAACAAGAAGGTTTTTTGCCTGCAGCTGAAATCATGGAGATAGACACTGAATTCATCCAAGAAACAACACCTCATCCAACAACTACAAGCATGCTAAAGAACATTTCACAATTAGCATGTCCAAATCTGCTACAAAAACGTCTAAAAGAAGCACAAACGAAACTACTAGAGGTAAAGGTGGGCTTGAAGACATTTTACAAGCTATAGACATTGCAAAAAACCGTGTAGTGAAAGAAATTGAGATAGAAGGATCCAAGGTTAAAAGGAAGGGACTTATGGCCAAGAAATTAGACTCTTCATTTGAAGGATCAAGTTTTCTATTTAAACCTAGAAAACATTTCACTAGATCATAGATTTCTGAGAGTGTTTAAAATGACATCAAGCTACGGAGGAAAGATAAAGGAAAGGAGACAGTAGTGGAAAAAATCATAGTTATATCTCCTACTGAGAAAAATGTTACTAAATAAAAATATGGTCAACCAAAAAGGAAGTTTTAGAAGGAGTCTAAGGTAGACTTTCCAAAGGAATAGCTCAAAGATAAAGAGGAAATTGTCAAGTAGAGAAAGGGAAAAGAAAAGGTCATAGAAAAAAATAAAAAAGATATTCTTGAAGAAACAAATATGGAGCTAGAAAGATACAAACAAGATAAAAAATTAGTATATGAGGTGGAAAAGAAAGTGACTGATCAGGTTACTCATTTTGAAAAATCCATTAGAAAGGCCAAAAATCTATTGAAGATATCACAACCTTTGCGCATCATGATGAAACACACAAGGCAGATAAATTTATGGTTACAGGCAGAGAGGAAAATACTTTAGTGACAAGTCAAATAAATGAAAGATAATATGGAGATGATGAAGACATAATTAGAGAAGAAAGTTTTGGAAATAAAGTTTGTAGAAGAAACTGTTGAAGTTACTCAAGAAGAATCTGTTGATAAAGGAGAAAGGAAACTGTAAATAAAAGATCCTTTTTGTCTCATACCATTATATTTCACATTCAGGTATACTCATTGACCTTTCTTAGGCTTAAATTCTATTTTTTTCCAAAGTTGTGGGAAACTAGGCCATTCTGCAGCATATCCTGGGCTTGAAGCCCAATTTTTGCTGCGGAATTTATGAAGATATATTTTTGGTTCTAAGCTACCTAAATTGACCTGGTTAGGGAAATTTAAGGTTTTTATTTAATTTTTTCGATCACCTAACACCCTCCTATGGCCAAAATTAGAAGAGGTACATCACAGATGATCTAATTGTTTACGCTCTGAAATTTCGCTATGAAAGTAGCTTAAAACTCTATTTTTATAGCAAGGTTAGTTTTTGGAAGTATATGAAGGGTAAATAACTTTCTCAAAGTTGTTCTACATGGGAAATTCCAAAGAGTACCAAAGCAGTGATAAAGAGTATCATAAAAAAATATTGTTGAAGGGAAACATGTTGTCATGAAGATGGTTTGGAGATGCCAGCTCACCATGCTGTCATATCATCAATGTAACAACTCCTTAAAAGTAGGCAGAGCAGTTTCATGCAAATAGTAAGGGTATTCAAGTTTTGATTGTGGTCAGTATGGTTGAAGGATATGATTCCTTTCGAGAAAGTTGGATCATCTTTAGATAAAATTGTAATAAATAGTTGTTTGAGTTATGTTAGGATGTCAGTTTCTAGTTATAAATATCTAGTTTGTGGTTAGATTAGGTGGAAGGAACTTAATAATCTAGCCATTTGGCAGAGTGGATGTAAAGGCTAGATGCTTATAAGTAAATAGTACTTCAATGTATGAAGGGTTGGAATATGTTACTATTGACGTCTACTATTGTAAACAGGTTTTGATCAGTAATAGAGTATGGCTACTAGTTTAATCCTTCATCTGAGATTCATTTGATACTTTCATGAACATTGTCCTATGTTGTTTATTGCTTCTGTCAATATGTTAATGTTTGATTACTTAGAAATCGTGATTTGCATGCTCTGACTTCCTTTCAAGCATTAAAATATTGGATGTGTGTAAAAAAAATTCGGTGAAAATCACATAAAATAAATTTGTGTCGACACATTTCGAACCAGCCAGTTTGGTTCATCATCAGGACAAGATGAGAAATCTGACCAGGAAACCAGTTTAAGTAGAACAGGACTGCTCCAACTAGCCGTTGGAAAAACGACTAGTTTGACTGGAATAGGAAAATTATTATTATTATTATTATTATTATTATTATTTAAATTTGATTATGTTCTTATTATAAATTCTATATAAATAAAAATAAAATATAAAATCAAATCAAATAAATTAAATAAATAAATAAATAAGTAATAATAATAATAATAGTACTAATCAGTCAAATAATTTAATATTACTAAAGAGGTAAGATTTAAAAATAAATAAATAAATAAACAATAATAATAATTAAAAAATTAAAAAAAATAAAAAAAATAAAATAAATAAATAAATAAAAAATTAAAAATAAAAATTAAAAATAAAATAAATAAATAAAATAAATTAAAATAAAATAAATTCAAATTCAAATTCAAATTCAAATCCAAATAAAAATTAAAAAAAAAAAAATATATATATATATATATATATATATGATAATAAAATAAAATAAAATAAAAACAAAACAAAAATACTAATCAAAACCAAATTAGAAAAACAAAAGGAGCACATATAGATAGAGGAATCAAGATCGACTAAGAGTGAAGAGTAGGAATCCAACATCTGCTAACATTCCACCCATCATCCCTATTAAGGTTAACTGGCCTCTTTTCTATTTCCAAGGCTTCCCTTAACTTTCGGTGGTGGAAGTGGTCAATAGTTGCAATAACCTTAGTATCTTCAATACAAATATGGTGATTTGTTTTTTTAGCATGCTCTGCCAAGGCAGAGGACCGAGATCTACCATGTCTGCTGACATGTTCATGAATTTATCGAACTCAAACACTGGGTAATCCCCCACAGAATGAATCAAGCTGTAGTCACCCTATTATCCATCGTGCATCAGCCTTAATCGGATCTAAGAGAACCACGGGTGGTGCGCTTGAAAGTTGAAAGAGACATTGTGTTTATTCAATCTTACGATTTTATCAAGAGGTTTGATAAAGTGAAGGGGAACTCGTGCATAACCAATCATAAGTGGATCTTCTTAACCTTAGACTTTCAAAGTTTAAGACACCGAGCCCCGCAGGATGTTTGTTGCAAGACATTAAAGGAGATGTGATTTTCACCTAAAAGGGAAAGACATCCGAGATTCTAAAGGTTGCTAGGCTGAGAACCCCATCTTATGAGCCGGAAAACGAGTATAAGTCTTCTTCTAAAACTGATGAGAGCAGAACCATCATCATTTCTCGAAAGAAGGACATCCAGAAAGGGCAGGCTACCATCAACTTCGAACTCCATGGTAAACTTAATGAAGTCAGATTGATCATTAAGATGCATCTTAATGATCAATCTGACTTCATTAAGTTTACCATGGAGTTCGAAGTTGATGGTAGCCTGCCCTTTCTGGATGTCCTTCTTTCGAGAAATGATGATGGTTCCTTCTCTCATCAAGTTTTTAGAAAGAAGACCCATACTGAACAGTATTTACATGCTAGTTCTCATCATTTCCCGGCTCAGAAGCTTGGGGTTCTCAGTACCCTAGCAACCAGAGCCTTTAGAATCTCAGATGTGAACCACTTTTTAGGTGAAAAATCGCATCTCCTTAATGTCTTCTGTAAGAACGTTTATAGTAGGGCTCAGTGTCTTAGAGCTTTTCAAAAAGCTGAGAAAGATCCTAAGGTTAAGAAAGATCGTTACGATTGGTTATCTAGAGTTCACCTTCCTTTTATCCAAGGTACTACTGATAAAATCGCAAGGATATTGAAGAAACACAATGTCTCTTCAACTTTCAAGCCTCTCCACACTATCCGTGGTTCTCTTAGATCGGTTAAAGACACGATTTTCCCGATGGATGGTAAGGGTGTTTATTTGATTCCATGTTCCTGTGGGACCCCTTACATTGGTGAAACTGGTCGATCTATTAACCAAAGAATTCATGAACATGTCGCTGACCTTAGACATGGTAGATCTCGGTCCTCTGCCCTGGCAAAGCATGCTGAAAAAACAAATCACCATATTTGTATTGAAGATACTAAGGTTATTGCAACTATTGACCACTTCCACCACTGAAAGTTAAGGGAAGCCTTGGAAATAGAAAAGAGGCCAGTTAACCTTAATAGGGATGATGGGTGGAATGTTAGCAGATGCTGGATTCCTGCTCTTCACTCTTAGTCGATCTTGATTCCTCTATCTAGATGTGCTCCTTCTGTTTTTCTAATTTGGTTTTGATTAGTATTTTTGTTTTGTTTTTATTATATATATATATATATATATATATATATATATATATATTATTTTTATTTTTATTTTTTATTTTTTATTTATTTTATTTATTTATTATTATTATTTATTTATTATATTATATTTTTATTTATTTATTTTATTTTTATATTTTATTATTATTATTATTTATTTATTTGTTTATTTATTTATTTTTAAAATCTTACCTCTTTAGTAATATTAAATTATTTGATTAATTAGTACTATTATTATTATTATTACTTATTTATTTATTTGATTTGATTTTATATTTTATTTATATTTTATTTATATTTATATAGAATTTATAATAAAAACATAATCAAATTTAAAAAAATAAATAAATAAATAATAATAATAATAATAATAATAATAATTTTCCTATTCCAGTCAAACTAGTCGTTTTTCCAACGGCTAGTTGGAGCAGTCTTGTTCTACTTAAACTAGTTTCCTGGTCAGATTTCTCATCTTGTCCTGATGATGAACCACATTTGCTGGTTCAAAATGCGTCGACACGAATTTCTTTTATGTGATTTTCACTGAAAATTTTTTACACACAATATTGGATATCTTTCTCAATGTCTTGCTCCCAATATCTTAATGTTCATTACTCAGAATTCATGTTTCTCATGCTCTGACTTACTTTGAACATTTATATATTGAGTGTAGTGGTGGATTTGATGCATGGGTGTATGAAATCACACCAGTTTAAGGGGTGTGGTCTACCCCTATAAACTATTAGTAACAAGCAGAAAGCGGTGGAGCTCAAAAGCATATAATCTAAAGGGAAAAATATGCGAATGTATGCTCAGTGTAAACTAAAACTAAAACACAAATATACAGAAGCTATTGAAGAGAGTCAAAATGAGAATAATGCAAACGATGGCTCAAGGCCTATTATTATTAAATGTTTGATATGGAGAAGAAATTTTACCCACTTGCCAAAGGGCCCCTAGACAATGGTTCTCGGTCCCGATGCAAGGATGTTGTTTTCCAAGCTCTTCCTCTGATGCACTCTCCCTCTCTCTCTGCTGTGATGGACTAGGATTGTTGGGTGGCCAAAAATTGAGTCCCCTTTATCTCTAGCTTTGGGTCACACACTGCTGGTATTGCTTGGGAAATTCTGGCTAGCATAACAATGTGATCACCCATTCTTCATCTCTTGGTGGCTCTATATAGGGGATTTGAAATCCTCCTTCCCTCCCTTGGTACATGATGGATGGTAACCCAAGGGAGAGGTATGATTCCACTATGTGCTCCAAATATTCCTTTGTGTGCTCACATAGTGTCTAAGGAGGCGCTGGTGGCTGTCCTTAAGCGGCTTCATATAAGGAGTAACTGTCCCTTGCTTTGTGTGGTCCCAGAAAGTGAAATTTTTCCATTTCCAGGAATGCATGCTTATCGGGAAAAAATGCACGCAGAAGGTGCTCTTCTCGAAGGATTAAATGTGCAATTTAGCATTTAAGATTAGTTCAAATATGATTTTCTCAAAACCTTAAAGATTTTGAATGATTCTTGATTCCATATTGTGTTCCTGCCTTGTAAATCCTTAGGCTTGACATTAATTAATGAAATATTTTGCTATAGAATTTTCCAGTGTTAACAGTTTCCCCCTAATGTGTGAGGTCTAGGATGGACTATATAGCTGAAATACATTATAGTTTATTTTCTATATCGTGCGCAGAGAGAGAGAGAGAGATTCCTGCATGAATCTTGGAATTGACAATACCTTGCACCATTTCTGAGGTGACTATGGCCTAAGGGACCCTTGCAAGAAAAAAAAATACACAACATATGTACAAAATTTCAATAAGGCGGGCATGTCCCATGCTCGTGATGCTATGGCTAGTTAAACAAAATTGACGGATACATGTGTTGTCTGTGTCACTGCTATGGTAGTGATGCTGGAGGTTGTTGACGATGACTGCTGACGCCCTCAGGGGCATTGTTTCTTTGAAAATAGGTGGAACGTGGTACCCATATGCATAACCTTGGTATGGCATGTAATTGCACAATGTATTCATATCTACTGGTTGGGACCTTCCCGTGTAAGCATTGTTGACAGAGACGCTTATGGAGGCACAGATCTTCGATGGATCTAATCAAAGTGCAATGGTTGTAAGGCACGACACCATCTTGACATGAAAGAGTTTGTCATAGTCGAATGTTAGGATGATTGATGACATCTATGGAACATGATGTCTCCCACAGTGCCACCCGAAGATACCCCTTTGCATGGGGAGAGGTGATCCAAGGTACCGCTTCCTTTTTGGAAAAGAGGTGTCGAGGTCGACAAAAAGGAAGCCTTAACCGAACCATGGGTCGCCTAGCTGAGGGGTCGGGGACCTAGATGTGATGGGTTTAAAATAGGCATGTTGGTGAGAGGTGACTAAAAATGGATGATGGGGATTCAGTGGCCCGAGGTCGGAGTATAATTTAGCAGCTTGGTAGCAGTCATAGTTGTTTCTGAAGGGAAAATCCCTGGAGTCGATAGGACTTCGAGGGCAGGTACGAACTGGATATGAATTTCATGATGGTGCGTGCATGGGGGTGAAATATGGAAACCAAGGAGAATGAGGGACTATTTCCATGGGGGAAAGGATGAAATATGAGGGTGAAGCGGTGAATTTCATCGTTTTCAGTCTTTGTACACTTACCAAAAGAATAAAATAAGGAGGTTTGGTTTGTACAAAACAGAGAGACGGGTACCCCAAAACATGAAAGGGTTCACTAAATGAAGGTTTGAGGATGGTGTTTTGCTAGGGGTGGGGGTCCCATTGGTTGGTCTCATGTGCGAGGTTGATGAAGCGAATGAAGAAGTGTCGCAGATGGGATTATGCTGATGGAGGTATGGTTGGCCAAATGCGATGCGCAGAGTTGCACTTTCAATCTGCTTGTAAAACCTGGTCGTCCAGGAAGGGGGTTTGAGTTTGAATGGTAAACGTGACCTTATGCATGATGAATGGATGGGCATGAGGTGCTTCCCGAACTAAAATAGTATGGCCATGGTGTCACTTTTGATGTGATATATGGTCTACTTTGGGTGATGAGTGCCATAGAGGGGAGGCTCTACCGACCAACGCAGACGTTTATCATGTGAAGGGTGAGGTGATGATAAACGTGGTCAAGTATGAGGACCCTACTTTTTATTTCTGATGGAGAAATGAGGTCAGGATATGAAAATTTTTCTGGGACTCTATCATGCTGAGGGTAGAATGGTGCCTTCTCTGGTGTGTTCAGTAGATGGTGTTGTAAAAGGTTTTCGGGCTCTTCCTGCAAAAACAACTACCTCAAGTGAAAGCATATTATTTTCATAAAATATTATTGAAAGGCATGAGCTTTAAAAAAGGAATATGGGAGTGTGCATACCTGTCGGAACTGAAAATTATTTTTCCTGGAAAGTAAATGTGTGGCATTGCTTTCATTTGTCATGGTATACTGATGATGGTGCCACTTACGGTTTGCAGAATGGACCTTCTGATCTCCTGTTATGGACCTACGCAGTTCTGGAAAAGGGAGATAAATATGGGATTATGGCCCTAATCCTATTAATTTTTACTTGTTGAGCTTTGGGAGATTAGAGGTGCTTGTAGAGCCTTTCTTGCCATTTGGTCAGCCTGTGTACTAGGGACTAGCGATATTATGCCAAGGTAACTTTCATGATGTCCTGCATTTTAATTTCTTCAGTTTGATGGTGCCAGGGGCCATACAAATTAGTTTTGTATGACCTCTGAGTTACTGTTTCCCTAGATTGCATGAGCGATCTAGGAAAAAGAGTGCCTCCTTTGTGTGAAATTTTGAGGGACAGGCATGCGAGGGTGCACCGTTCCCTTATTTTTGTGCACAAAGGCATGCGAGGGCGTGCTTGTCTGAGGGATAGGCACGCAAAGGCCAAGATGACAAATTTTTTTGATTTTTTGTCTATTTTTGATGTTTTTCTCTGTATTGATGGGTACCTGTGTTGCTGGCAGGTTGGTGTGGAGAGAGCAGGATTGGCCTGAAATTTGGACCGCTTTAGCTACTGATGCTAGGGCGCATCGTCAGTTGGCCGCATGGGGCCTTCTGAAATTTGCTGAGACTGAGTTCATGTAACAATTATAGTACAAAATCTCCTCACAAGCTCTCATGCACAACCTCAATTGCTACACACTATCAAGCTACATCTAGCAAAACACATGCTCCAATATTTTGCCACTTGATAGCCAGCCTCTATTTCATAATTAATGCTATGGGATGGCTTCATTAAATAGATAAACAAGCTAGCTTGAACATCGCAATCCTCATGGGCTTCTCCACCTATCTGTGTGTTGCAAATAGCAACTGTATAGTCACAACTGATAGTTAACCTGCTCTTTCACCTATCTCTGCACTGGTCTCCACTGAAACTGTCCATGCACTGAAGTTAACTGATGCATTATTTAGTTGATTTATGAGTTTATAATTAGTGAATTAATTAATTATTAATTCACACCACTCTCACAAATTTTATCAATTAGTTAAAATGAATACAAATAGCTCAACTATGTTTAGATTAGTTAAACTGAATACAACTCCACTAAATTCCTCAATCAACTCCACCAAACTCTGTCACATGAGTTCTAACTAAAGTATCCAGGCAATAGCTCCACATAACCCCTAGGAATAGCGTAATTCCTTCAGTCAGCTCTTGTGCCACATATATGCACTTAACTGAAGTGCTCCAAGAGAATAAGATAATGTTTACAGTCTAAATATTATTTAGAGCTAATAATATTCGGCATATCTATTTTTAGACTGGAAATTTAAAAATAGATTCTGCCCAATATGTCTAAAAATATAAGTCCATCTATTTTTTCTGACTTGACCAACCATCCAAAAATAGCGTCCTGCAACTCATAGAACATGATCCACATGTCTAAAAATAGACATAGTCTAAAAATAGACTTTGCGCCAAAAATAGCCTACGGGCCCACTTAGTGAAGGCGACTCCTTTCCACTAAGCTCATCTTCTTGTTGCAATATCAAAACTCCCTCTCAACAAGATATGGATTAACTGCAACCCCTATCCTGCCCCTGTGGTATTCAAATTTTCTCCTAGTGAGCGCCTTCGTCAAGATATCAGCATCCTGATCCTCCATAGTAATGTATGAAAGTAACATGATCTTCCGCTGCACACAATCTCTGATATGATGATACCGGATGTCAATGTGTTTATATCTATCATGAAATAGTGGATTAACTGAGATTTTGATGCAACTCTGATTATCACAATAAATCGCAGTAGGCTCTAAGTGTGAACCGAACAACCTGACCAGGATCTTCCTCATCCATATAGCCTCGCATGTAGCCAAACTCGCTGCCATATACTCGGCCTCTGCTGAACTGAGTGCCACGGATCTCTGCTTCCTGCTGTACCAAGAAAATATTATCGACCCGATACTGAAAATCCCTCCAGATGCGCTCTTTCTGTCTGTTGAGCTCCCTGCCCAATTTGCATCTGTGAAGCCACATAGCTTCACCTCATCCGAATGTCTGTATCACAATCCATATCCCGATGTGCCTTTGAGATATGTGCCTCTGAGATATCTCAATACATGCTTCCCCGCCTTCCAAAAGAGCTTGGTAGGCTTAACCATAGCTTGTGAAAGCTGGTTAACTGCATAGTATATGTCGGGTCGTGTGTTGACCAGATACATAAGCGACCCCACCAACTGTCGATAAATAGTGGCATCCACTACCTTCGCTGAAGTAGCATCCTCCTTCCTCCAACCACCAGGAAGAGGAGTATCAACAAGGCTTGCAACCATTCATGTTGAACTTCTCCAGTATCTCTCGAGAATACTTACCCTGAGAAACAACCAGTCCACCACTACGCTGCCAAATTTCCAATCCCATGAAATAATGAAGAAGGCCGAAGTCCTTCATCTCAAACTCTTTCGCAAGATCCTCCTTGCATGATAGTATCAACAGCTCATCACCTGTCAAAATCAAATCATCTACATAAAGTACAATGATCAGCAACTTACCCTCCACCACAATCTGGTATAGGTTAGGATCCGCCTCACTCTTGGAGAATCCAAGTCTGGTGAAATAACTATCTATCCGTGTGTACCAAGCACGAGGTGCTTGTTTCAACCCATACAATGCTCTCTTGAGCCTGCACACATGCAACTCACTGCTAAATCTCTCAAAACCTTTGGGCTGCTCTATGTACACCTCCTCCTCAATGACTCCGTTGAGGAACGCAGTCTTCACATCCATCTGATGAATGTGCCACCCCATCTGCGCTGAGAGAGAAAGAATTGTTCGTATGGAAGAATACCTTGCGACAGGTGCAAAGGTCTCCTCATAATCGATCCCCTCTATCTGTGAAAATCCTCGGGCAACAAATCTTTCCTTGTACTTCTCCACACTCCCATTAGCTACCTGCTTCACTTTGTATATCCATCTCAAACCCACCACTGATTTCCCTTCCAGTCTCGAGACAATCTCCCATGCAATGTTTCTAACAATCGAATCATACTCTTCCACCATGGCATCTACCCATGCAGGATCCTCCACGACTTCCTCGAAAGAGGATGGCTCTATCACGATACAATTTCTCACAAGAGCCATGTATCTAGTATACCGGTCAGGTGATTGTCTCTGTCTACACTGTGATGTAGGTGCTCCTACAACCTTCTCTGCATCTTGAGCCAGTCGCTCAGCTTCTGTAGTGCGCTTCCACCCTCTGATGGTTGGTGCTACCTTAGTGGTCTCTTCCACTCCATGAACCTCATCTTGTGGCTGATCCACATCCCGAGACTCATCCTTAGGAACTAATAGCTCCTCCTCTACATGCAAGTGTGGCTCCCTCTCAAGCGAACACTTCATGGCTTTCTCCTTCTAAAATTTGATATCCCGTCGCACAATAGTCTTGCGACTGTCTGGAAAATACAAAAGATAGTTGTGGGGTGTATCAGTGTACCCCACAAATATCCCAACCTTCTCGCACAATAGTCTTGCGACTGTCTGGAAAATACAAAAGATAGTTGTGGGGTGTATCAGTGTACCCCACAAATATCCCAACCTTCCCAATCGGCTCCAGCTTATTTTTGGCATCCTTCGTCACATGAGTGTAAACAGGTGAACCAAAAATCCTCAAATGGGAAATATCAGGCCTCTTACCAGAAAACGCCTCCGTAGGTGTACTCATGCCAAGTATCCTGTGAGGACAACGGTTCTACACATATACTGTAGTATTGCATGCCTCAGCCCACAAGTGAATGGGTAGGCCCTGATCATGCAACATTTCCCGTACAACACCCACGATATTTCTGTTCTTCCGCTCAGCAACCCCGTTCTGCTGTGGGTTATGAGGTGCTACGAGCTCTCTTCAAATTCCTTCTACGCTGCAAAAGTCCTTGAATTCACCAGAGATGAATTCACCACCATTGTCGCTCCCAAGAGCCTTCACTTGCTTCCCCGATTCTTTCTCAATTAGTGCCTTGAAATCATAGAACTTTGAGTATGTCTCGCTCTTCTTCTGCATAAAGAATATCTAGCACTTACGACAAAAATCATCAACAAATATCACATAATACCTGTGCTTTGCTGTCGAAGCTACTGAGAAAGGTCCACACATGTCTGTGTGAATTCTCTCAAGGATCGTCGTGGTGCGACTATCCTTCTCGTGAAAGGTGGCTTTCACAAATCTTCTCTAGCTACACCCCTTGCACTAATCTGACTATGCAAGAGTGCCTTTAGGAAGTCGAGTATAAATCTGTTGCAGTATCTTCAAAGATCCATGGTGAAGGTGGCCCAATCTCCGGTGCCACAACTCGCCATCATCCCGGCTCACCACTCCTTCTGCCTTGCCTGCCATTGTTGTGCAACCATCTACCTGCAATTGATAAAGGTTCTTAACTTGAACCCCTATCCTCAAGGTCTCACCAGTTGCCTTATTGCACAGGAAAGCCTTTCCCTCGCTAAAGACAACATCATATCCCTTGTCTTCTAACATCGCCACAGAGACAAGATTCTCCTTCAATCCTGGAACATGCATCACTTCCTTCAATCTGAAGGGTTTACCAGACTCCCTCTCAAAGGAAATGGTACCGATACTAGTCGCACTATATCTACCGTCATCGCCCATCCTGATGTGCACTCCAAGATCTTTTTCATCCAGATCAGTAAACAAATCTCGATCTACTGTCATGTGAAAAGACGCACCACTGTCAAGAAACCACACTGATCCCTTCATACTTGAGACCAAGCATGCGATTAGCAAAAACTATAGCTCAAAATGCAAGGCTAAGGCCTCTCCAGCTGATGTCCCAGCAGCCTTCTTATTTTTCTTCTTCTGTGGACAATTAGTGGCATAATGTTCGTGTTGGTGACAGTGAAAGCACTTCACCTTGGACATGTCATGCTTCTTGCCTTTCGCACCAGATTGAGAAGCTTTCTTGCTCTTCCCCTTCTTTTCTTTGGCAACCAAAGCGCAATTCTCTTCATCAGAGTTCTTTGATGAAGATCCATCCCTGGTACTTTTCCTTATTTCCTCTTGCACAAGATCCGACCAAAGTCGCTCCCATCCTAGCAATTTCTCCCGACCATTGACAGAGTCCTGATAGGAGTGCCAACTCTTCGGAAGCACAAGGAGAGCCAAGCTCACCAAGTCCTCATCATCAATAGTCACCCCGACACTTCCCAGCTCATCCTTGCATTGGATGAACTTCGTGAGATACTTGGGCATACTGTCGCCTTTCTCCATCTTTATGTTTCTGAGTCTATCCTTGAGCGCCAACTTCCTTTGGTCTCTCTTGCTTTGGAATAAATCTGTCAAGGCTTTCCACATCAAGAATGGAGAAGCCTTACCATGAAGGCTGGACACTATGTGATCCTTCACACCCTCCAATATAATCCTTCGACACATTGTTGTCTTCTTTTTCCATGCGTCAAGTACGGCAACATCAGTAGAAGTAGGCTTTGGGACTTCAGCATCTATGAACTCCTTCAATCCATTGTCATCTAGCACCACCTCCATCCTGTCCTTCCATGAAATATAATTTGAGCTTCCCTCAAGGTCATACTCCAATCTAAATCCGTTGAAAGACATCTCAACTTCGACACCAAGAAAACACTGCTGCAAATTTGAATTCCACCAGCACAAAACTCAACCGCTTCAATGTTTTGCAATTGCTCCAATGATCAATATCGCTTTGATACCATGTAGAAATTTGAATAACTGAGATATTATTCACCGAGATTCTTCTGATCACGCACTATTTTAGCTTCATGCATAATACAGACTCTCTTCTACCATTGGTCATCACATGCGGAAATAAAATCAATTGCATGCATACATTAAAACCACAAACAATCACACATATGAACACAGTATTTAATGGGAAAGCTTAAAGCTGAAAACCCCAACTATCTGTATATTATATTTCATGGAGATCATGTAACAATCATAGTACAAAATCTCCTCACAAGCTCTCATGTACACCCTCAATTGCTACACACTATCAAGCTAGATCAAGCAAAACACATGCTCCAATATTTTGCCACTTGATAGCTAGCCTCTATTGCATAATTAATGCTATGGGATGGCTTCATTAAATAGATAAACCACCTTGCTTGAACTTTGCAATCCTCATGGGCTTCTCCACCTATCTGTGTGTTGAAAATAGCAACTTTATAGTCACAACTAATAATTAACCTGCTCTTTCACCTATCTCTGCACTGGTCTCCACTGAAACTGTCCATGCAATGAAGTTAACTGATCCATTCTTTAGTTGATTTATGAGTTTATAATTAGTGAATTAATTAATAATTAATTCACACCACTGTCACTAATTTTATCAACTAGTTAAACTGAATACAAATAGCTCAACTATGTTTAGATTAGGTAAACTGAATATAACTCCACTAACTTCCTCAATCAACTCCACCAAACTCTGTCACATGAGGTATAACTAAAGTATCCATGCAATAGCTCCACATAACCCTTAGGAATAGCGTAATTTCTTCTGTCAGCTCCTGTGCCACATCTATGCACTTAACTGAAGTGCTCCAAGAGAATACGATAATGTTTAGAGACTAAATATTATTAAGAGCTAATAATATTCGACATATCTGTTTTTAGACCGGCAATCTAAAAATAGATTCCGCCCAATATGTATAAAAATAGAATTCCATCTATTCTTTCTGACTTGAACAACCATCCACAAATAGCATCCTGCAACTCATAGAACATGATCCATATGTCTAAAAATAGACTTTGCGCCAAAAATAGCCCGTGGGCCCACTTAGTGAAGGCGACTCCTTTCCACTAAGCTCATCTTCTTGTTGCAATCTCAAAACTCCCTCTCAACAAGATATGGATTATCTGCAACCCCTATCCTGCCCCTGTGGTATTCGAATTTTCTCCTGGTGAACGCCTTCGTCAGGATATCAGCATCCTAATCCTCCGTAGGAATGTATGAAAGTAACATGATCTTCCGCTGCACACAATCTCTGATATGATGATACTGAATGTCAATGTGTTCATATCTATCAAGAAATACTGGATTAACCAAGAGTTTGATGCAACTCTGATTATCACAATAAATCACAGTAGGCTCTAAGTGCGAACCAAACAACTCGACCATGATCTTCCTCATCCATATAGCCTCGCATGAAGCCAAACTCAGTGCCATATACTCAGCCTCTGCTGAACTGAGTGCCACAGATCTCTGCTTCCTGCTGTACCAAGAAACTGTTGTCGACCCGATACTGAAAATCCCTCCAGATGTGCTCTTTCTGTCCGTTGAGCTCCCTGCCCAATCTGCATCTGTGAAGCCACATAGCTTCACCTCATCCGACTGTCTGTACCACAATCCATATCCCTGATGTGCCTCTGAGATATCTCAATACATGCTTCCCCGCCTTCCAAAAGAGCTTGGTAGGCTTAACCATAGCTTGTGAACTCTGGTTAACTGCATAGTATGTGTCAGGTCGTGTATTGACCAGATACATAAGCGACCCCACCAGCTATCGATAAACAATGGCATCCACTACCTCCGCTGAAGTAGCATCCTCCTTCCTCCAACCATCAGGAAGAGGAGTATCAACAGGCTTGCATCCATGCATGTTGAACTTCTCCAGTATCTCCTGGGCATACTTACCCTGAGAAACAACCAGTCCACCACTGCGCTGCCAAATTTCCAATCCTAGGAAATAATGAAGAAGGCCCAAGTCCTTCATCTTAAACTCTTTTACAAGATCCTCCTTGCATGAGAGTATCAACAACTCATCACCTGTCAAAATCAAATCATCTACATAAAGTACAATGAGCAGCAACTTACCCTCCACCACAATCTGGTATAGGTTAGGATCCACCTCACTCTTGGAGAATCCAAGTCTGGTGAAATAACTATCTATCTGTGTGTACCAAGCACGAGGTGCTTGTTTCAACCCATACAGTGCTCTCTTGAGCCTACACACATGCGACTCGCTGCTAAAGATCTCAAAACCTTCGGGCTAATATATGTACACCTCCTCCTCAATGACTCCGTTGAGGAATGCAGTATTCACATCCATCTGATGAATGTGCCACCCCATTTGTGCTGAGAGAGCAAGAATTGTTCGTATGGAAGAATACCTTGCCACAGGTTCAAAGGTCTCCTCATAATCGATCCCCTCTATCTATGAAAAGCCTTGGGAAACAAATCTTGCCTTGTACTTCTCCACACTCCCATCAGCTACCTGCTTCACTTTGTAGATCCATCTCAAACCCACCATTGATTTCCCTTCCGGTCTCGGGAAAATCTCCCATGCACTGTTTCTGACAATCGAATCATACTCTTCCACCATGGCATCTACCCATACGGGATCCTCCACGGCTTCCTCGAAAGAGGATGGCTCTATCACGATACAATTTCTCACAAGAGCCATGTATCCAGTATACCAGTCAGGTGACTGTCTCTATCTGTGCTATGATGTAGGTGCTACTACAACCTTCTCTGCATCTTGAGCCAGTCGCTAAGCTTCTGTAGTGCGCTTCCACCCTCTGATGGTTGGCGCTGCCTGAGTGGTCTCTTCCACTCCATGAACCTCATCTTGTGGCTGATCCACATCCTGAGACTCATCCTTAGGAACTAATAGCTCCTCCTCTGCATGCAAGTGTGGCTCCCTCTCAAGCAAACACTTCATGGCTTTCTCATTGTGAAATTTGATATCCCGTCGCACAACAGTCTTGCGACTATCTAGAAAATACAAAAGATAGTTTTTGGGCGTATCAGTGTACCCCACAAATATCCCAACCTTCGCAGTCGGCTCTAGATTCTTTCTGGTATCCTTCGTCACATGAATGTAAACAGGTGAACCAAAAATCCTCAAATGGGAAATATTAGGCCTCTCACCAGGAAACGCCTCCTCGGGTGTACTCATGCCAAGTATCCTGTGAGGACAACGGTTCTACACATATACTGTATTATTGCATGCCTCAGCCCACAAGTGAATGGGTAGGCCCTGATCATGCAACATCACCCGTGCAGCACCCATGATCATTGTGTTCTTCCGCTCAGCAACCCCGTTCTGCTGTGGGTTATGAGGTGCTATGAGCTCTCTTCAAATTCCTTCTACGCTGCAAAAGTCCTTGAATTCGCCAGAGATGAATTCACCACCATTGTCGCTCCTAAGAGCCTTCACCTGCTTCCACGATTCTTTCTCAACCAGTGTTTTGAACTCATAGAACTTTGAGTATGTCCTTCTTCTTCCGCATGAAGAAGACTAAACACTTACGACAAAATTATCAACAAATATCACATAATACTCCGTGTTTTGTTTTCGGGCTACCGAGAAAGGTCCACACACGTCCGTGTGAATTCTCTCAAGGATCGTCGTGGTGTGACTATCCTTCCGTGAAAGGTGGCTTTCACAAATTTTCCCAAGGTACACCCCGCACCGATCTATCCGCGCAAGAGTGCCTTTAGGAGGCCCAAGAGAAATCCGTTGTGTAGTATCTTCAAAGCTCCATGGTGAAGGTGGCCCAATCTCCGGTGCCACAACTCGCCATCATCCTGGCTCACCACTCCTTCTTCCTTGCCTGCCATTGCTGCGCAGCCATCTACCTGCAATTGATAAAGGTTCTTAACTTGAACCCCTATCCTCCAGGTCTCACCAATTGCCTTACTGCGCAGGAAAGCCTTTCCCTCGCTAAGACAACATCATATCCCTTGTCTTCTAACATCGCCACAAAGATAAGATTCTTCTTCAATCCTGGAACATGCATCACTTCCTTTAATACGAAGGGTTTAGCAGACTCCCTCTCAAAGGAAATGGTACCGATATCGGTCGCACTGTATCTACCATCATCGCCCATCTCGATGTGCACTCCAAGATCTTTCTCATCCAGATCAGTAAACAAATCTCGATCTCTTGTCATGTGAAAAGATGCACCGCTGTCAAGAAACCACACTGAACCCATCACACTTGAGACCAAGCATGTGATCAGCAAAAAATCCAGCTCAAACTGTGAGGCTAAGGCCTCTCCAGCTGCAGATCCAGCAGCCTGCTTATTTTTCTTCTTCTGTGGACAACTAGTGGCGTAATGTCCGTGTTGGTGACAGTGAAAGCACTTCACCTTGGACATGTCCTACTTCTTGCCTTTTGCACCGGATTGAGAAGCATGCTTCTTGATCTTCCCCTTCTTTGCTTTGGAATCCAAAGCACAATTCTCTTCATCAGAGTTCTTTTCGATGAAGATCCGTCCCTGGTACTTTGCCTTATCTCCTCTTGCACAAGATCCGACCAAAGTCGCTCCCATCCTGGCAATTTCTCCCGACCATTGACAGAGTCCTGATAGGAGTGCCAACTCTTCGGAAGCACAAAGAGAACCAAGGTCACCAAGTCATCGTCATCAAAAGCCACCCCCCCACTTCCCAGCTCATCCTTGCATTGGAAGAACTTCGTGAGGTACTTGGGCATACTGTCGCCTTTCTCCATGTTTATGTTTTTGAGTCTATCGTTGAGCGCCAACTTCCTTTGGTCGCTCTTACTTTGGAATAAATTTGTCAAGGCTTTCCACATCAAGAATGGAGAAGCCTTACCATGAAGGCTAGACACTATGTGATCCTTCACACCCTCCAACAAAATCCTTTGACACTTTTCTCTCTTATTTTTCCATACGTCAAGTACGACAGCATCAGTAGAAGTAGGCTTTGGGACTTCAGCATCTATGAACTCCTTCAATCCATTGTCATCTAGCACCACCTCCATCCTGTCCTTCCATGCAATATAATTCGAGCTGCCCTCAAGGGAATACTCCAATCGCAATCCGTTGAAATACATCTCAACTTCGACACCAAGAAAACACTGCTGCAAATTCGAATTCCACCAGCACAAAACTCAACAGCTTCAATGTTTTTCAATTGCTCCAATGATCAATATCACTCTGATACCATGTAGAAATTTTAATAACTAAGATATTATTTACCGATATTCTCCTTATCACACACTATTTTATCTTCATGCATAATACATAATCTCTTCTACCATTGATCATCACATGCGGAAATAAAATAAATTGCATGCATACATTAAAACCACAAACAATCACACATATGAACACAATATTTAATGGGAAATATTAAAGCTGAAAACCCCAAATATCAGTACATTATAAGTCATGAAGATCATGTAACAATCATAGTACAAAAGCTCCTCACAAGCTCTCATGCACACCCTCAATTTCTACACACTATCAAGCTAGATCTAGCAAAACACATGCTACAATATTTTTCCACTTGATAGCCAGCCTCTATTGCGTAATTAATGCTATGGGATGGCTTCATTTAATAGATAAACTACCCGGCTTGAACTGCGTAATCCTCATGGGCTTCTCAACCATTCGTGCTGTAAATAATAACTCTTTATAGTCACAACTAGATAGCAGTTAACTTGCTCTTTCACCTAATTTCCCGCACCGGTCTCCACTGAAACCGTCCATGCACTAAAGTTAATTGATGCATTCTTTAGTTGATTAATGAGCTTATAATTAGTGAATTAATTAATAATTAATTCACACCACTCTCACTAATTGTATCAATTAATTAAACTGAATACAAATAGCTCAACTATGTTTAGATTATTTAAGATGAATACAACTCCACTAACTTCCTCAATCAACTCCACCAAACTCTGTCACATGAGTTCTAACTGAAGTATCCATGAAATCGCTCTACATAACCCTCAGCAATAACGTAATTCCTTCTGTGAGGTCCTGTGCCACATCTGTGCACTTAAATGAAGTGCTCCAAGAGAATAAGATAATGTTTATAGTCTAAATATTATTAAGAGCTAATAATATTCGATATATCTATTTTTAGACTGGCAATCTAAAAATAGATTCTGCCTAATATGTCTAAAAATAAAAGTCCATCTATTTTTCCCGACTCCGCCCAACCATCCACAAATAAGATCCTGCAACTCATAGACCATGATCCATATGTCTAAAAATACACATAGTATAAAAATAGACTTTGCGCCAAAAATAGCCTGCGGGCCCACTTAGTGAAGGCGACTTCATTTCACTAAGCTCCATCATCTTGTTTCATTTTCAACACTCCCTCTCAACAAGATATGGATTATCTACAACCCCTATCCCGCCTCTGTGGTATTCGAATTTTCTCCTGGTGAGCGCCTTCGTCAAGATGTCAGAATCCTGATCCTCCGTGGGAATATATGAAAGTAACATGATTCTCCGCTGCACACAATCTCTGATATGATGGTACTTGATGTTGATGTGTTTATATCTATCATGAAATACTGGATTAACAGAGAGTTTGATGCAACTCTGATTATCACAATAAATCACAGTAGGCTCTAAGTGTGAACTGAACAACCCGACCAGGATCTTCCTCATCCATATAGCCTTGCATGCAGCCAAACTCGCTACCATATACTTAGCCTCTACTGAAATGAGTGCCACAGATCTCTGCTTCTTGCTGTACTAAGAAACTGTTGTCGAACCGATACTAAAAATCCCTCCAGATGTGCTCTTTCTGTCCGTTGGGCTCCCTACCCAATCTGCATCCGTGAAGCCACATAGCCTCACTTCATCCAATTATCTGTACCATAATCCATATCCCGATGTGCCTCTAAGATATCTCAATACATGCTTGCCTGCCTTCCAGTAGAGCTTGGTAGGCTTAACCATAGCTTGTGAAAGCTGGTTAACAGCATAGCATATGTCAGGTTGTGTATTGACTAGATACATAAGCGACCCCACCAACTGTCGATAAATAGTGGCATCCACTACCTCCGCTGAAGTAGCATCCTCCTTCCTCCAACCACCAGGAAGCTCAGTATCAACAAAGTTTGCAAATTTCCATGCATTTTGAACTTCTCCAGTATCTCCCGGGCATACTTGCCTTGAGAAACAAACAGTCCATCACTGCACTGCCAAATTTCCAATCCCAGGAAATAATGAAGAAGGCCTAAGTCCTTCATCTCAAAATCCTTTGCAAGATCAGAATTGCATGAGTGTATCAACAGTTCATCACCTGTAAAAATTAAATCATCTACATAAAGTAAAATGATCAGCAACTTACCCTCCATCACAATCTGGTATAGGTTTGGATCCACCTCACTCTTGGAGAATCCAAGTCCAGTGAAATAACTATCTATCCGTGTGTACCAAGCACGAGGTTCTTGTTTCAACCCATACAGTCCTCTCTTGAGCCTTCACACATGTGACTCGCTGCTAAAGATCTCGAAACCTTCGGGCTACTCTATGTACACCTCCTCCTTAATCACCCTGTTGAGGAACGCAGTCTTCACATCCATCTGATGAATGTGCCACCCCATCTGCGCTGAGAGAGAAAGAATTGTTCGTATGGAATAATACCTTGCGACAGGTGCAGAGGTCTCCTCATAATCGATCCCCTCTATCTGTGAAAACCCTCGGGCAACAAATCTTGCCTTGTACTTCTCCACACTCCCATCAGCTACCTTATTCACTTTGTAGATCCATCTCAAACCCACCACTGATTTCCCTTCTGGTCTCGGGACAATCTCCCATGCAATGTTTCTGACAATCGAATCATACTCTTCCACCATGGCATCTACCCATGCGGGATCCTCCATAGCTTCCTCGAAAGAGGATGGCTCTGTCACGATACAATTTATCACAAGAGCCATGTATCTAGTATACCGGTCAGGTGACTGTCTCTGTCTGCGCTGTGATGTAGGTGCTCCTACAACCTTCTTTGCATCTTGAGCCAGTCGCTCAGCTTCTGTAGTGCGCTTCCTCCCTCTGATGGTTGGTGCTGCCTGAGTGGTATCTTCCACTCCATGAACCTCATCTTGTGGCTGATCCATATCCTGAGACTCATCCTTAGGAACTAATAGCTCCTCCTCTGCATGCAAGTGTGGCTCCCTCTCAAGCAAACACTTCATGGCTTTCTCCTTCTGAAATTTGATATCCCGTCGCACAACAGTCTTGCGACTGTCTGGAAAATACAAAAGATAGTTGTGGGGTGTATCAGTGTACCCCACAAATATCCCAACCTTCGCAGTCGGCTCCAGCTTCTTTCTGGCATCCTTCATCACATGAATGTATACAGGTAAACCAAAAATCCTCAAATAGGAAATATCAGGCCTCTTACTAGAAAACGCCTCCTCAGGTGTACTCATGCCAAGTATCCTGTGAGGAAAATGGTTCTACACATATATTGTATTATTTCATGCCTCAGCCCACAAGTGAATGGGTAGGCCCTGATCATGCAACATCGCCCATGTAGCACCCACGATCATTCTATTCTTCCGCTCAGCAACCCCATTCTATTGTGGGTTATTAGGTGCTATGAGCTCTCTTCGAATTCCTTCTACGCTACAAAATTCCTTGAATTCACCAGAGATGAATTCACCACCATTGTCACTCCTAAGAGCCTTCACCTGCTTCCCCAATTCTTTCTTAGCTAGTGCCTTGAACTCATAGAACTTTGAGTATGTCTCGCTCTTCTTCTGCATGAAGAAGATCTAGCACTTACGACAAAAATCATCAACAAATATCACATAATACCTGTGCTTTGCTGTCGAAGCTACTGAGAAAAGTCCACACACGTCTGTGTGAATTCTCTCAAGGATCGTCGTGGCACGACTATCCTTCTCATGAAATGTGGCTTTCACAAATTTTCCCAAGGTACACCCCTTGCACTGATCTGACTGCACAAGAGTGCCTTTAGGAAGCCCAGTAGAAATCTGTTGCAGTATATTCAAAGCTCCATGGTGAAGGTGGCCCAATCTACGGTGCCAGAAATCTCCATCATCCTGGCTCACCGCTCCTTCTGCCTTGCTTGCCATTGTTATGCAGCCATCTACCTGTAATTGATAAAGGTTCTTAACTCGAACCCCTATCCTCCGGGTCTCACCAGTTGCCTTACTACGCAGGAAAGCCTTTCCCTTGCTAAAGACAACATCATATCCCTTGTTTTCTAACATCGCCACAGAGATAAGATGCTTCTCCAATCCTGGAACATGCATCACTTCCTTGAATCTAAAGGGTTTACCAGACTCCCTCTCAAAGGAAATGGTACCGATATTGGTTGCACTGGATCTACCATCATCGCCCATCTTGATGTGCACTCCAACATCTTTCTCATCCAGATCAGTAAACAAATCTCGATCTCCTGTCATGTGAAAAGACGCACCAATGTCAAGAAACAACATTGATCCCTTCATACTTGAGACAAAGCATGTGATCAACAAAAAATCCAGCTCAAATAGTGAGGCTAAGGCCTCTCCAGCTGCAGTCCCACCAGCCTGCTTATTTTTCTTCTTCTGTGGACAATTAGTGGCGTAATGTCTGTGTTGGTGACAGTGAAAGCACTTCACCTTGGACATGTCCTGCTTCTTTCCTTTCGCACCGGATTGAGAAGATTTCTTGCTCTTCCCCTTCTTTTCTTTGGCAACCAAAGCACAATTCTCTTCATCATAGTTCTTTGATGAAGATCCGTCCCTAGTAATTTTCCTTATCTCCTCTTGCACAAGATCCGACCAAATTCGCTCCCATCCTGGCAATTTCTCCCGACCATTGACATAGTCCTGATAGGAGTGCCAACTCTTCGGAAGTGCAAGGAGAGCCAAAATCACCAAGTCCTCATCATTACCAGTCACCCCCACACTTCCCAGCTCATCCCTGCATTGGATGAACTTCGTGAGGTACTTTGGCATACTGTCGCCTTTCTCCATCTTTATGTTTTTGAGTCTATCCTTGAGCGCCAACTTCCTTTGGTCGCTCTTGCTTTGGAATAAATCTGTCAAGGCTTTGCACATCAAGAATGGAGAAGCCTTACCATGAAGGCTGGAAAATTTGTGATCCTTCACACCCTCCAAAAGAATCCTTCGACACTTTGTTGTCTTCTTTTGGCATGCGTCAAGTACGGCAACATCAGTAGAAGTAGGCTTTGGGACTTCAACATCTATGAACTCCTTCAATCCATTTTCATCTCGCACCGCCTCCATCCCGTCCTTCCACGCAATATAATTTGAGCTGCCCTCAAGGTCATAATCCAATCGCAATCCATTGAAAGACGTCTCAACTATGACACCAAGAAAACACTGCTGCAAATTCGAATTCCACCAACACAAAACTCAACCGCTTCAATGTTTTGCAATTGCTCCAATGATCAATGCGCTTTGATACCATGTATAAATTTGAATAACTGAGATATTATTCACCGAGATTCTCCTTATCGCACACTATTTTAGCTTCATGCATAATACAGACTCTCTTCTACCATTGATCATCACATGCGGAAATAAAATCAATTGCATGCATACATTAAAACCACAAACAATCACACATATGAACACAGTATTTAATGGGAAAGCTTAAAGCTGAAAACCCCAACTATCTGTATATTATATGTCATGGAGATCATGTAACAATCATAGTACAAAAGCTCCTCACAAGCTCTCATGCACACCCTCAATTTCTACACACTATCAAGCTAGATCTAGCAAAACACATGCTCCAATCTTTTTCCACTTGATAGCTAGCCTCTATTGCTTTTTCAATGCTATGGGATGGCTTATTTAAATAGATAAACCACATGTCTTGAACTGCGCAATCCTCATGGGCTACTCCACCTATCTATGTGTTGCAAATAGTAACAGTATAGTCACAACTGATAGTTAACCTGGTCTTTCACCTATCTCTGCACTGGTCTGCACTGAAACTGTCCATGCACTGAAGTTAACTGATGTATTATTTAGTTGATTAATGAGTTTATAATTAGTGAATTAATTAATAATTAATTCACACCACTCTCACTAATTGTATCATTCAGTTAAACTAGATACAAATAGCTCAACTATGTTTAGATTAGTTAAACTGAATACAACTCCACTAACTTCCTCAATCAACTCCACCAAACTCTGTCACATGAGTTCTAACTGAAGTATCCATGTAATAGCTCCACATAACCCTCAGGAATAGCGTAATTCCTTCTGTCAGCTCCTGTGCCACATCTGTGCACTTAACTGAAGTGCTCCAAGAGAATAAGATAATGTTTAGAGTCTAAATATTATTAAGAACTAATAATATTCGACATATCTATTTTTAGACTGGCAATCTAAAAATAGATTCCGCCCAGTATGTCTAAAAATAGAAGTCCATCTATTTTTTCCGACTTGACCAACCATCCACAAATAGCATTCTGCAACTCATAGAACATGATCCATATGTCTAAAAATAGACATAGTCTAAAAATAGACTTTGCGCCAAAAATAGCCTGCGGGCCCACTTAGTGAAGGCGACTCCTTTCCACTAAGCTCATCTTCTTTTTGCAATCTCAAAACTCCCTCTCAACAAGATATGGATTATCTGCAACCCCTATCCTGCCCCTGTGGTATTCAAATTTTCTCCTGGTGAGCGCCTTCGTCAAGATATCGGCATCCTGATCCTCCGTAGGAATGTATGAAAGTAACATGATCTTCCGCTGCACATAATCTCTGATATGATGATACCGGATGTCAATTTGTTTATATCTATCATGAAATACTGGATTAACCGAGAGTTTTATGCAACTCTGATTATCACAATAAATCACAGTAGGCTCTAAGTGTGCATCGAACAACCCAACCAAGATCTTCCTCATCCATATAGCCTCGCATGTAGCCAAACTCACTACCATATACTCGGACTCTGCTGAAATGAGTGCCACAGATCTCTGCTTCCTGCTGTACCAAGAAACTGCTGTAGACTCGATACTAAAAATCCCTCCAGATGTGCTCTTTCTTTCCGTTGAGCTCCCTTCCCAATCTGCATCTATGAAGCCACATAGCTTCACCTCATCCAAATGTCTGTACCACAATCCATATCCCGATATGCCTCTGAGATATCTCAATACATGCTTCCCTGCCTTCCAAAAGAGCTTGGTAGGCTTAACCATAACTTGTGAAAGCTGGTTAACTGCATAGTATATGTCGGGTCGTGTATTGACTAGATACATAAGCGACCCCACCAAATGTCGATAAACAGTGGCATCCACTACCTCTGTTGAAGTAGCATCCTCCTTCCTCCAACCACCAGGAAGAGGAGTATCAACAGGCTTGCAGCCATGCATGTTGAACTTCTCCAGTATCTCCCGGGCATACTTACCCTGAGAAACAACCAGTCCACCACTGCACTGCCAAATTTCTAATCCCAGGAAATAATGAAGAAGGCCCAAGTCCTTCATCTAAAACTCTTTTGCAAGATCCTCCTTGCATAAGACTATCAACAACTCATCACCTGTCAAAATCAGATCATCTACATAAATTACAATGATCAGCAACTTACCCTCCACCACAATCTGGTATAGGTTAGGATCCGCCTCACTCTTGGAGAATCCAAGTCTGGTGAAATAACTATCTATCCGTGTGTGCCAAGCACGAGGTGCTTGTTTCAACCCATACAACGCTCTCTTGAGCCTGCACAAATGCGACTCGCTGCTGAAGATCTCAAAACCTTTGGGCTGCTTTATGTACACATCCTCCTCAATGACTCCGTTGAGGAACACAGTCTTCACATCCATCTAATGAATGTGCCACCCCATCTGTGCTGAGAGAGCAAGAATTGTCCGTATGGAAGAATACCTTGTGACAGGTGCAAAGGTCTCCTCATGATCAATCCCCTCTATCTGTGAAAAGCCTTGGGCAGAAACTCTTGCCTTGTACTTCTCCACACTCCCATTAGCTACCTGCTTCACTTTGTAGATCCATCTCAAACCCACCACTGATTTCCCTTCTGGTCTCGGGACAATCTCCCATGCACTGTTTTTGACAATCGAATCATACTCTTCCACCATGGCATCTACCCATGCGGGATCCTCCACAGCTTCCTCGAAAGAGGATGGCTCTGTCACGATACAATTTTTCACAAGAGCCATGTATCTAGTATACCGTTCAGGTGACTTTCTCTATCTGTGCTGTGATGTAGGTGCTCCTACAACCTTCTCTGCATCTTGAGCCAGTCGCTCAGCTTCTGTAGTGCGCTTCCACCCTCTGATGGTTGGAGCTACTGAGTGGTCTCATCCACTCCATGAACCTCATCTTGTGGCTGATCCACATCTTGAGACTCATCCTTAGGAACTAATAGCTCCTCCTCTGCATGCAAGTGTGGCTCCCTCTCAAGCGAACACTTCATGGCTTTCTCCTTCTGAAATTTGATATGCCATCGCAAAACATTCTTGCGACTGTTTGGAAAATACAAAAGATAGTTGTCGGGCATATCAATGTACCCCGAAAATATCACAACCTTCGCAGTCGGCTCCAGCTTCTTTCTGGCATCCTTCGTCACATGAATATAAACAGGTGAACCAAAAATCCTCAAATGGGAAATATCAGGCCTCTTACCAGAAAACGCCTCCTCGGGTGTACTCATGCCAAGTATCATGTGAGGACAACAGTTCTACACATATATTGTAGTATTGCATGCCTCGGCCCACAAGTGAATGGGTAGGCCTTGATCATGCAACATCGCCCGTGCGACACCCATGATCATTCTGTTCTTCCGCTCAGTTACCCCGTTCTGCTGTGGGTTATGAGGTGCTATGAGCTCTCTTCGAATTCCTTCTACGCTGCAAAAGTCCTTGAATTCGCCAGAGATGAAATCACCACCATTTTCGCTCCTAAGAGCCTCCACCTGCTTCCCCGATTATTTCTCAACTAGTGCCTTGAACTCATAGAAATTTGAGTATGTCTCGCTCTTCTTCTGCATGAAGAAGATCCAGCACTTATGACAAAAATCATCAACAAATATCACATAATACCTGTGATTTTTTGTCGAAGCTACTAAGAAAGGTCCACACACGTCTTTGTCAATTCTCTCAAGGATCGTCGTGGCGTGACTATCCTTCTTGTGAAAGGTGGCTTTCAAAAATTTTCCCAAGGTACACCCCTTGCACTGATCTGATTGTGCAAGAGTGCCTTTAGGAAGCCCAGTAGAAATCTGTTGCAGTATCTTCAAAGCTCCATGGTGAAGGTGGCCCAATCTTCGGTGCCACAACTCGTCATCATCCCGGCTCACCACTCCTTCTGCCTTGAATGCCATTGTTGTGCAGCCATCTACCTGCAATTGATAAAGGTTCTTAACTTGAACCCCTATCCTCCAGGTCTCACCAGTTGCCTTACTGCGTAGGAAAGCCTTTCCGTCGCTAAAGACAACATCATATCCCTTGTCTTCTAACATCGCCACATAGATAAGATTCTTCTTCAATCCTGGAACATGCATCACTTCCTTCAATCTGAAGGGTTTACCAGACTCCCTCTCAAAGGAAATGGTACCGATACCGGTCGCACTACATCTACCATCGTCACCTATCTTGATGTGCACTCCAAGATCTTTCTCATCCAGATCAGTAAACAAATCTCGATCTCCTGTCATGTGAAAATATGCACCACTGTCAAGAAACCACACTGATCCCTTCATACTTTAGACCAAGCATGCGATCAAAAAAAAATCAAGCTCAAACTGTGAGGCTAAGGCATCTCCGGCTGCAGTCCCACCAGCCTGCTTATTTTTCTTCTTCTATGGACAATTAGTGGCGTAATGTCCGTGTTGGTGACAGTGAAAGCACTTCACCTTGGACATGTCCTGCTTCTTGCCTTTCGCACCAGATTGAGAATATTTCTTGCTCTTCCCCTTCTTTGCTTTGGCAACCAAAGCACAGTTCTCTTCATCAAAGTTCTTTTATTAAGATCCATCCCTGGTACATCGCCTTATCTCCTCTTGCACAAGATCCGACCAAAGTCGCTCCCATCCTGGCAATTTCTCCCGACCATTGATAGAGTCCTGATAGGAGTGACAATTCTTCAGAAGCGCAAGGAGAGCCAAGCTCACCAAGTCCTCGTCATCAATAGTCACCCCCACACTTCCCATCTCATCCCTGCATTGGATGAACTTCGTGAGGTACTTGGGCATACTTTCGCCTTTCTCCATATTTATGTTTCTGAGTCTATCCTTGAGCGCCAACTTCCTTTGGTCGCTCTTTCTTTGGAATAAATCTGTCAAGGGTTTCCACATCAAGAATGGAGAAACCTTACCATGAAAGTTGGACACTATGTGATCCTTCACACCCTCCAACAGAATCCTTCGACACTTTGCTGTCTTCTTTTGCCATGCGTCAAGTACGGCAGCATCAGTAGAAGTAGGCTTTGGGACTTCAGCATCTATGAACTCCTTCAATCCATTGTCATCTAGCACCGCCTCCATCCTGTCCTTCCATGCAATGCAATTTGAGCTACCCTCAAGGTCATACTCCAATCGCAATCCGTTGAAAGACATCTCAACTTCGACACCAAGAAAACACTGCTGCAAATTCGAATTCCACCAGCACAAAACTCAACCGCTTCAATGTTTTGCAATTGCTCCAATGATAAATATCGCTTTGATACCATGTAAAAATTTGAATAACTGAGATATTATTCACCGATATTCTCCTGATCACACATTATTTTAGCTTCATGCATAATACAAACTCTCTTCTAACATTGATCATCACATGCGGAAATAAAATCAATTGCATGCATACATTAAAACCACAAACAATCACACATATGAACACAGTATTTAATGGGAAATCTTGAAGCTGAAAACACCAACTATCTGTATATTATATGTCATGGAGATCATGTAACAATCATAGTACAAAATCTCCTCACAAGCTCTCATGCACACCCTCAATTTCTACACGCTATCAAGCTAGATCAAGCAAAACACATGCTCCAATATTTTGCCACTTGATAGCTAGCCTCTATTGCGTAATTAATGCTATGGGATGGCTTAATTAAATAGATAAACCACCTTTCTTGAACTGTGCAATCCTCATGGGCTTCTCCACCTATCTCTGTGTTGCAAATAGCAATTGTATAGTCACAACTGATAGTTAACCTGCTCTTTCACCTATCTCTGCACCGGTCTCCACTGAAACTATCCATGCACTGAAGTTAACTGATGCGTTATTTAGTTGATTTATGAGTTTATAATTAGTGAATTAATTAATAATTAATTCACACCACTCTCACTAATTGTATCAATTAGTTAAACTGAATACAAATAGCTCAACTATGTTTAGATTAGTTAAGCGAATACAACTCCCTAACTTCCTCAATGGGCTCACAAACTACGTCCCCGCAGTTCCTAGCCCGATATCCATGCAATAGCTCCACATAACCCTTAGGAATAGTGTAATTCCCTCTGTCAGCTCCTGTGCCACATCTGTGCACTTAACTGAAGTGCTCCAAGAGAATAAGATAAGGTTTAGAGTCTAAATATTATTAAGAGCTAATAATATTCGACATATCTATTTTTAGACTGGCAATCTAAAAATAGATTCCAGCCAATATGTCTAAAAATATAAGTCCATATATTTTCTCCGACTTGACCAGCCATCCACACATAGCATCCTGCAACTCATAAAACATGATCCATATGTCTAAAAATAGAATTTGTGCCAAAAATAGCCTGCGGTTCTACATAGTGAAGGCGACTCCTTTCCACTAAGCTCATCTTCTTGTTGCAATCTCAACATCCAACAAAAAATGAAAAGACAAAACCTACAGCAGATCCGTTGTAATATCCTCTATTCTTTCTCACAGTATCCCTCTCCGTTTCTCACTCCGAGAATACACATACAATACGCAGCCGCAATACAATACCCTCATAAAAGCAAGAGGTTGCCTTCTAGGGAAAAAAACCCTAATATAAACATAATTTCTACCGTCAGATCATTTTCCTAATGAACGGCCCAGATTGACTAGAAATTACTATACTTTTACAAGGCAATTTTAGATCTGTTTTTAGCTTTGGGGGCATTGCCCCCGAAACCCCCTCTAGGGGGGGCTCCGAAAATCGTTTCCACCCCCCCTAGACCTCCCACAGCAGCGATTAATTGCGGGCGGCGTTTCCACCCCTTTTAAGGTACAGGGGTCCAATGCTGTGATACAAAGTAAACAAGATAATCAGGCTCCACACCCAACAATCTCCCACTTGGAGACTGATTGTAGCAACTCCACTGCTGCTTCATTTGCTAGACAATGACTCCTCTTTGGACCTGGTTGTTCCTCATCTTCATCATCATCCTTGAAGACCAATTGAAACTGAGCACATTCTCAGTTTCTCCCTGGTTACAACTTTTGTTAGCATATCTGCAGGATTCTGGCTAGTGTGTATCTTTTCCAGCTTCAACTCTCCATCTTCCAATACTGACAGTATGAAATGGTACTTGAGATGTATGTGTTTAGTCCTGGAATGAAATGATGAGTTCTTTGCAAGATGAATGGCACTTTGGCTATCACTGTATAGCGTGCCCATATCATGCTTCTTACCCAATTCACCCATAAACCTTTGTAACCAAATCATTTCTTTACTAGCCTCTATAGCAGCAACATACTCTGCTTCTGTTGTTGAAATTGCAACAACACTTTGGATTTTTGAAACCCAACTAACAGCTGTTCCACCTACAATAAATACATATCATGTAGTGCTCCTCCTGTTATCTCTGTCACCTGCCATATCTGCATCAACATAGCCCTGTAGAGCAATGTTTGAACCACCAAAGCATAATGCTTGATTTGTGGTACCTCTCAAATATCTAAGAATCCATTTTACTGCCATCCAATGTTCTTTTCCTGGATTGTTCATGTACCTACTTACAACTCCCACTGCATGTGCAATATCAGGCCTTGTGCAGACCATTTCATACATTAAGCTTCCAACTGCTGATGCATATGGAACTTTAGACATATAATCCATGTCTTCTTGGGTATTTGGGCACATCTCCTTACTATGTTTGAAATGGCTAGCAAAAGGTGTAATAACTGGTTTTGCATTCTGCATATTAAATATTTTCAACACCTTTTCTATGTACTCATTCTGAGACAGTGTTAATTTGCGATTTTTCCTATCTCTAGTTATCCTCATACCAAGGATTTGTTTTGCAGCTCCCAAATCATTCATTGCAAATGAATTTGCCAATTTTCTTTTGAGCACATTTATTTCCTGCATGTTAGACCCTGCAACAAGCATGTCATCTACATACAATAACAATATAATATAGCTGCCATCATTTTTCCTTTTTAGATAAACACAATGATTAGAGTGACATCTAGTATAACCTTGTTCAGACATAAACTTGTCAAATTTTAGATACCACTGCCTTGGAGCCTGTTTTAAGTCATACAAGCTCTTCTTTAACCTGCACACCAAGTTTTCTTTCCCTTTGACCTCATATCCTTCTGGTTGCTGCATGTATATCTCTTCCTCCAAATCTCCATGGAGAAATGTTGTCTTTACATCTAACTGTTCAAGATGTAAATCTTCCACTGCTACAAGACTTAAGATAGTTCTGATTGAATTCATCTTAACAACAGGATAAAATATTTCATCAAAATCAATACCTTTCTTCTGCGCAAACCCCTTCACCACAAGTCTAGCTTTGTACCTCTGTTTTCCTCCATGTTCTTCCTTCAGCCTGTAAACCCATTTATTCTGCAATTTAGTTTTACCTGCAAGCAACCTGACTAAGTCCCAAGTCTGGTTAGGCATTAAGGAGTCCATCTCTTCTTCCTTGGCTAGCTCCCACTTCTTCCTACTTTCAACCTGCATTGCTTCTTCATAACATTCTGGTTCACCAGAATCAGTCAACAATAAATAATATAATGAAGGAGAGTATCGTTCAAGGGGTCTACTTATCCTGGTAGATCTTCTAACACCACTTTTAGGTGTTTGAGGTGCCTGTTGCTATTGTGGTGGTTGCTGCTGTTGTGACTGTTGACTATTATTATTTTCAGGCACCTTTGATTTTTCAGTTATCTCATCAAGAACCATGTATTCCTTGCTTTCTTTTTCCTGTTTCTTTTCATGCAACTGATTCTTATACAAGACCTTTTCATTGAATATTATGTCTCTGCTCCTAATGATTTTGTGATTTTCATAATCATATAAGTGATAACCAAAATCATTAGCACCATATCCAATAAAGGTACATTTCTTTGATTTTGCCTCAAGCTTTGTTATGTTTTCTTTATTAATATAGACAAAGGCCTCACAACCAAAAGGCTTTAAAAAAGAGTAGTTTACCTTTTTACCTGTCCATGCTTCCTCTAGAATACCACCATCCAAGGAACTTGAAGGCCCTCTGTTTATTATTGTTGGAACACGTAATCATACATGGGTAGGTGTGGAATGTGAAAAGTCACAATGGAGTCCAAGTGACCTTGGAATGTGAAACCAAGAGTCACACCATTGTACTATAAATGTACATCTTTGTATAATGGAAAATAAGAAAGCCTCACGCTTATCCTTCATTGTGTGTTGACTCTCTTGTGTGTGTGCTCATCTTCCTCATACACCATGTGTGTACTTCAACATGGTGTTTAACATGGTATCAGAGTGGGCGATTGCTGGCCCTGCTCCAAATTGAGTGAGCCATTTGTGTTTATGCTTTGTGCATATTCATTTTTTTTTTTTTTTACGTATTTAGAGAATTTTACGACGGACATTTCTTGCGATTCGGAATGGTGTTTTGAAGAAAAGCAGCATTGGTTTTGAGAAAGAGCAGCATTCAAATCCTTGGCAACATTCAGAAATTGGTTTGGAGACACAGCCTTGTGCATCTGAAGGTTTTCTCACTGCTTATTTTTCCATTGAAAAATCTCTGCATTTTAAATTCTGCACCATTTTGAGCTGCTGGAAAATAGTTTAAAGAGGGTTTCTGAAGAATTTTCTGGCTTTTATTAGAAAAATTTGTGAGTTTTTTACTGGAGAAATTATGTCACATTTCCTGAGAAAGATTTCTGGGTTTTACTGTTGAAATAATCTGGAAAATTCTGCAATTCTGGGTTTCTCTGCTGCTGGAAAAATTCTATTGTTGCCCTCATTTCTGCACTTTGTCCATTCTGTTATATATTTGAAAGGAAGAAAATTCTGCTGCTGGAAGAAAATGTAGATTCTCTGTTCTTCTCTGCTGTTTTGATTTAAAAATAAAAATTAAAAAAAAATTAAAAAAAAATCGATTTTTGGCCTCTCGGCCTGCCCCTGCAACTTGCATACGCCTTCAACTTGTTTTCCCCTTATCTCTCCAGCCGTTCCTTACAGCCCTTCCCATTACTGAAAAGTGGCCTTCCTAAACTGCCTCATGCTCTCTCCCATACACTCTTCACTACACACTCACCCTGCAACAGATCTCTCGCCACTCCCCTCGAGCCCTCTCCACCTGCGCTTTACCACGGCTCCTCCTCCCCTGCAAACTCCCACCCACGATTCCCCAACGCCCACGGTCTTCAACAAACCTCGACCTCCTCTAACCTTTACTTACATTCATCGCTCTCACAACGCTCCCTATTCACTACCCTCAACCCCCTCACTTCCTTCTCTTACCCAATTATTTTTTTAATTTAAAAAAAAATAAATAAATAAATTCCATTTAATTAACCACCCCTCCTCATATATTAAACGGCCTCCTCATATGTTTTTATTAAATCTCTTCCCCCCACATTTTCAATACGCCTCATCCCATTTTAATACTTCCCTTTATTTTTAAATTTATTTTAATACAATTTCATCCCCTCCCTTTTTAAAGCTAAACCCTTCCCTTTTTTAATTTATTAAATTCCCTTTTCCCTTTGTTTAATTACTTCCATTTTTAATTATTAATTCCCTTCTCCTTTTTAAATTTATTTTAAGCCCCCTCCCATTTCAAATAAATTTCCCATACTTTTTTAAAATCTCCCCTCTTTTTAATTAATCTCCTTTCCCCATTTCTAATTAATTCCCATTAATTTATTTTTTAATTAATTTTTAATTAATTAAAAAAAAAAAAAAACAGCAGAGAAAGAGAGGAAAGAGAGAGACATGAACAGCAGAAAGGAAGAGGAAATGGCATAATGATAAATTGCCTACATAGAAGAGAAAATTGCAGATTTGACATTGTGTGATTTGTGGTATACAAGAGGGTGATTTTTTGAAGAAATTGACATTTGAAGACAAGTTTGCCATCATTTGAACAGCTCCTTGAAGAAGAAAATTCAGCCTCCTTAAAGGCTTCTTGCATAGTGTTTTCAGCTGCACATATTTTGCAGAGATATTGTATTGAACTGACATTGTATTGTGAGTGAATATTGCTTCTTCATTCATAATCAGTATTTGAGTTGTTGATGTAAGTCATTGTTGATTGCCCTCCATCATTTGAGGAGCAGATTTTGTGCTTTGAGAATTCTTTGGAGTCATTTGTATTTGTTGCATCACATTGTAAACGGGTGCATTTTCGGTTGTAGCCGACACCCTTTCATTTTTTGAGCCTAAGTTGTTGAAAATGGCCAAAATCAATGAGGCATTAGTGTTGTTGAATGACCTCATTCATTCAAATGTTCATGATATGATAAAAATGAGCAAGGATGCTCTTTGTAATATTCAGATTTGTTTACAAGATGCACAAGAAAAGATTGAGTTTTTGCAGTTGGAATCTCAGCTCCAACAAGATGAACTTCACCAAAAGAGTCACCATTCTGAACCTGTTTCTGTTCAGAACATTGTGAAAGACTCCCATCAGCAGCAAGTCAGCAAAGTTTCAGTTGATTCCCATTCAGTTCCTTGTACTAGAGCAGATTTACATGCAGATGCAGCCATTCAACCTGCACTTCCTAAGCCCATCATCAGACCTTGGGAAGAGCTTGTCCACAACAAGCACCGAACTGGTCTTGGATATGACAAGGATGTGTCCTTTCATATTCCAGACTACACCAAGCCCATCAAATTTCAGAGTGCCGGATTCCTATATGATAGTTCACCTGCAGCTGTTCCAGATCCTGTTCCACTTCCACAACAGATTGAGAAATGCCAACACTGTGATCGAGTTGGCCATATGAAAGATCACTGTTTTGATCTTCATCCATGCAAGCACTATGGTCGGCACACCCATTCTTCAGACAGATGCTTCAGACACAAGCCTCCTGCAAGAACCAAGATTCATCTTGGATGGATCGCTTCTTGGCAATGGGCATCAGCAGCTAAGAAGATGTTTACGACACATGTTAGAACTTGTTCACGGATATTGAGCAAACTTGCAGTTGAGTTTTCGCCATCATCTCACCTTGTCCCTGACAGGGGGGAAAATGGTGGTCATGTACAAGCTTCGACGACAGATCAAGCGAGCCTGAGCCACAATCTCTCATTTCATGTTCGAGTTGTAGCCGGCGGTTCAAGCGAGCTTTGAGCCACAATTCGTCGTGCAGTTGATGTGGCAGGAATCACAGTTCTTATGAGCATACCTTCAGTTGGTGGATAACCTAAAACCATCATCTTTGGTTGGTGGATAACCTAAAACCATCATTTTTGGTTGGTGGATAACCTAAAACCATCATCTTTGGTTGGTGGACAAACTAAAACCACAACAGGTAGTATACCTCCCTTCTTTTAGGTCGAAGGTCTCCCTTTTTTATGAGGGACAATTCCTCTAGCAGAAGCCTTCAGCTTCTTGCCAGTTTTGGAAGAGTTCCGGGAACTGCAACAAGTTTTGCGTTCCAGTTTTTGTGGTCATCCTAAAACCACCTCTTTTTTCCAACATTTCAGAGAGTTGATTCAGCCCAAGTGCTGCCATGTATACTTTGCAGATTTGTATTACAACTCTTTTCTTGGACTCACACATACCCCTTCGGATTAAGGGGGGATGTTGGAACACGTAATCCTACATGGGTAGGTGTGGAATGCGAAAAGTCACAATGGAGTCCAAGTGACCTTGGAATGTGAAACCAAGAGTCACACCATTGTACTATAAATGTACATCTTTGTATAATGGAAAATAAGAAAGCCTCATGCTTATCTTTCATTGTGTCTGTCTTTTGTGTGTGTGTGCTCATCTTCCTCATACACCATGTGTGTGCTTCAACATGGTGTTTAACAATTAGATAAACAACAGTATCTACAGCATCTGCCCAAAATTGTAAAGGCAATCCTGCATGCAATCTCATGCACCTTGCATGCTCCATGATTTTTCTGCTCATCCTTTCTGACACACCATTTTCTTGTGGTGTTCTTGGAACTGTCTTCTCTCTACGAATTCCATGCTCTGAACAATACCTATCAAACTCTTTGTTGCAATACTCACCTCCATTGTCTGATCTGAGACACTTCAACTTCTTTCCTGTCTCAATCTCAACCAAAGCTTTCCATTTCTTGAAAGTATCAAATACATCAGATTTATTCTGAATACAATAAATCCATGTTTTTCTAGTTGCATCATCAATAAAAGTAACATAATAACGAGAGCCACCGAGAGATGATACATGAGCAGGTCCCCATACATCTGTATGCACAAGCTCCAATTTTTCGCTCTTCTTTTCTTTCCCAACTCTGAGAAATCTGACTCTCTTCTGTTTTCCATAAATGCAATTCTCACAGAAATCCAAATCAACATTCTTCAAACATGGCAACAAATTTCTTGAGTGAAGAATCTTCATTCCCTTCTCACTCATGTGTCCGAGCCTATGATGCCATAATGCTGCATCTGCTCCTTTGGAAGTTAAAACATTAACAGAGTTAGAAATACCATTGCATAAATACAATGTACCAACCTTTTCGCCTTTTGCTATTACCAGGGATCCTTTGGTGACCTTCCAAGTTTTATCTGTGAAAGTTGTCACACAACCTTCACTGCCTAACTGCCCTGTTGAAATCAGATTTTTCTTCAGATCTGGAACATGCCTTACCTCCTTTAGTAGCCATTGGTTTCCATTATGTTGTTTTACAAGAACTTTACCCATTCCAACAATTTTACAGGGTTTATCATCACCCAAACAAACTTGTCCAAAATCTCCTTGGACATAGTCATGAAAATATTTCTTATCAGGTGTGGCATGGAATGAAGCCCCTGAATCTACAACCCAAGAATCAGTAACATTTTTGAAAGAAAGAATCAAAGCATCTTGTAACACATCACCTGTCACATTTGCTTCATGATTGCTTTCTTTTTGTGTGTCTCCTTCTTTTCCCTTCCGAGATCTACAGTCTTTCTTTAAGTGTCCTTTCTTTCCGCAATTCCAGCACACTATTCCTGATCTGGACTTGGATCTGCCTTTCCTTGATTTACTACGATATCCCAAGATCTTTCCTCTTTCCATTCTTCTTCCCCTAGACTCTGCACTCAAAGAATTACCCGATGTCTCACTGGAGCTTTTCCGTCGCATTTCCTTGCTAAGGATAGCACCAACAACATCATCAAACTTTAAATTACTAGATCCAAAGACAGAGTTACTAGTGGCCATAACTAAACCATTCCAGCTTTCTGGTAACGAGCACAAGAATAACAGAGCTCTAACTTCATCATCAAATTTTACACCTACAGAACTTAACTGACTGGTAACTATATTAAAATCATTTAAATGGTCTGCAACAGATCCACCTTCCGACATCTTCATATTAAATAGTCATTTCATAAGAAATACCTTGTTTGAGGCCGAGGGTTTTTCATATAGTTTCGCCAACGTATGCATCAAACTGTCTGTTGTTGATTCCTTCGAAATATTGAAGGCGACTGATGCTGCAAGGCACAACCATACTGTTCCGAGTGCCTTTCTATCAAGAATGTTCCATTCTGCATCTATCATGGCCACCAGCTTCTTTGTTTTTCCACTCAATGGTAGGTATAGATCTTTCTGATACAGATAATCTTCCATCTGCATCTTCCACAGTGGGAAGTTTTGGCCGTTAAATTTCTCGGCCCTAAAATTACCATCGTCCGCCATTGCTCCCACTCGAACCAGGAACCCTTCTTTCCTGCGAGTTTATCAGCCAAATATACCTTCGGCTTTGATACCAGTTGTTAGAAAATTATATATTATGGAGAAATGCAACACATAAAATATGTGGAAAATACAAGCAAATAAAAAACATGTAAAACCGGAGAGACACAGATATACGTGGTTCACCTAGTTTGGGCTACGTCCACCTTGAACAACTAGTCCTTCCTTTCTATTATCTAGCAAAAAATGAAAAGACAAAACCTACAGAAAATCTGCTGTAATATCCTCTGTTCTTTCTCACAGTCTCCCTCTCTGTTTCTCGCTCCGAGAATACACATAAAATACACATCCACAGTACAATACCCTCATAAAATCGAGAGGTTGCCTTCTAGGGAAAAAAACCCTAATCTAAACATAACTTCTACCATCAGATCATTTTCCTAATGAATGGCCCAGATTGACTAGAAATTACTATACTTTTACAAGGAAATTTTACATTTGTTTCTAGCTTCGGGGGTGCTGCCCCCAAAACCCCCCACCAAGGGGGGGCTCCGAAAAGTGTTGTCGCCCCCCCTGGACCCCCCATGGCAGCGATTAATTACGGGTGGCGTTGCCACCCCTTTTAGGGTATAGGGGTCTAATCTGTGATACAAAGTAAACAAGATAATCAGGCTCCACACCCAACACAATAAAACCTAAAATTCTTCCTGCATTGACACAAAAGACACACTTGAGGGGCTTCAAGCGTAAGTTGTATTGACGACATCTTTGGAATACCAATCACAGATCCTTAAGGTGGTCTAAGCGTTTCTTAGAGTGGACTGTCAAGTAATCTAAGTAGGCAAGGATAAGTTGTGCCAGGTCATGAAATATATAATTCATTTCCCTTTAGAAGGTGGCTCTTGCATTTTTTAAGCCAAATGGCATCACCTTGTATATGAACGTGCCGCAGGGGGTGGTGAACACGGTTTTGTACTGGTCCGTGTGGCGTATTTGGATTTGATTGTATCCAGAGAATCCATCCATGAAGGATAGAGTCTCATTCCTTGCACATGCATCGATGACCTGGTCGATGAATGGCATTGGGTAATTGTCTTTGGGACATGCTTTGTTCAAATCTCAAAATTCGGTGCAGACGCGTATCGTGCCCTATTTTTTCATGATGGGAACTGGGTTGGAAACCCAAGATGTATAGGCGATGGGGTAGATAAACCCAACTTTGTGAATCTTATCGATTTCTCGCTTTATCGATTCTGCCTTAGATGGGTGTAATTGACGTTGTTTCTAGTGTACTGGGGGTATTTCAAGCCAAGTGTCAATATGGTGCTCTACGATAGTAGGAAAAATCCCAAGCATTTCTGAGTAGTCCCATGTGAAGATATCTCTGTACTCTTGCAATAATTTGGTGTAAGAGGCTACCTCTTTTGGAGAACAAGCTGCCCCTAGTGAGATTTTTTCGACCTTCGTCTAATTTTGGGATATATTCACCTTAATGGTAGGAAAAATATTAGACATATTTCCTTCCTCGAATGCATCAGGCGCTGGGATGGGGTTTTTGAACAAGTCGACCTTACCTGCTGGTAGAAAGTATTTTGATTCAATTGCATAGATCTCTGGTTCGGTTGTCTTGTCAGGACTAACCATTTTCTTGGGGAGAAACAACGAACGGTGATGCATTGCATCCCATGGGTAATCTAGCTCTACCATGGTCTCTAGGATATCCTCATCCGAATGAAACAAGGTCGCAAAGGGGGATTTTTCTTTTGTAGGTTTATACTGAATGGGGGTGATCCAGGTGGAGCGCGTCGAGAGACACGAAAAAGATTCCATTGTGGATGTGGTGGAACTAGATGCAGTCAACAGAGTGTAGATAGATTGGGTTTGTATTGTGATAGGTACAACTACTCTTGTAGCTGCAGGTGACTCGAAAGTTATCGTAGATGAGAAGACATCTCAATTCATGGTTCTGATACATGATGACATGAATCGTATGTGGTGGGTCGTGTCGTCGGCGTTTGGCGGGGGACAAATTCCCTAATTGGTCATCTTCCAAATGGCCACAACGGGGTGGATGTATTTTTCACATCCTCTTGGGTTGTTGAACTATTCATGGATTCTGAGTCCATGCCATATTATTGGGAGAGGCAGACTATGTTCGATCGCATACAAGCTAAAGCTTTATGGAATCTTGGTATGTAGTGACAACGACGTACAAGGTGGTTATCACCGCATATCTGACATGAATATGGAGTGTCCATGTTGGCGTGGTATACTATATGGATTGGGTACCATCGTTGGAACATTTCCAAGGTTGGGCAGTTAATGATGAAATGATAAAGTTCATTGCAAAGTTTGCATCTTTCGACCGGGGGGGTGGTTTGGTGGGGAGCCTTTCAGGTGATTGTCTCTCTTCCTATAGGTATAGGATGATACAAGGCTTTGTAAGGCATCCATATATCATGGTATCTCTGGAAAATGGTGGGCATAGTGCCCATAGGTGCCACAGAGAGTGCATGCATGATTGGTACATAGCGGTTTTCCTTTACCTTTTGTGGTAGGTTCCTTTTTACGGGAACGTGACATCGAGATGTCTGCTTCGGAGCCGAGGAGTGGTTTTAACTCATACAACTCCAGACATATGTGGGTAGGGTGGCCTATAACATCGCATATGGTGCAAACTGGTGATTCCATTTGAATGGCGGGGGTCACCATCTTCTTTCCTCTGTTTGTGTTTTTCTTGGCTGTGATAAACGGTTTCGCAATAGGAACTTATTTTTCGGGGGTGGTCTCGATCGTTTCTTGGGTAGGTTGGGGATCCTCGGGACTAAGGGGCTTTAACCCTATGGCATTAATGTTGGTGGCTCCTGTTATGGAAGGGGGAACAAGGTACCACATGTTAGCCACCTATATTTTTCAAAATATATCAGCTGGTGGCTAAATATTCTTTGCAGCCTCCAAGAAACAAATTCAAGCCTGAAATTGTTGGTGCTTGAAGTCTGATTGGCAAGATCATGAACTGTTGGGTTGGTTCCTTATACTTTCCCCATCTTTGCCTCTGTTGTTCCATAAAAATCCAAGTGAAATATTGCTGCATCTTCCTCCTTTTTCTCTCCCCTCCTTCCATCTTTTCCTCTTTCCTTCAAGTTTTCTTTCATCCATAAAAACCCCATTAAACCCTTTTATATTCCTTTTTCCTCTATTAAACCTCATTTCCTAAGGTCAAAAACCCACTTTTTGACCTATCGGAACCCTTCCCCTTTTGCAAAAAATCATTAAAAACCATAGAAAAACATGTGTTTCTATGCGTTAGGTTTTAGCCCCTCAGGCTAAGCCCCTTTCCGTTTCTCCCTCCATATGCCCCGACGCCCGAAACCGTGTGCTAAGACCGCCATGCGCTTAACCCTCGGCAATAATTTATTACCCGAAAACACCAAAAACCTTTGAAAAAATGCGAAAACGGGTTTATTTTATTCCTCCGCCAAAGAAAATCATATTGAATCTCAACCATTGATATGGCCCAGATCAACGGCGCGGAGTCAATCTTCACCTGGTGGACCCCCCTCGGTCCCCGACGCCTGTTTCCAAAAGAAACCGTGGTTTTGTGCCCGCACCGCTTTCCGCGTTAAAACGGTTTTCCCCCGTCGGCCAGCGATTCCACCTGCTGGCCGACACGTGTCTTCCACCTCACTCCAAAACCGCCGTGTCAAGTTTTTTCCCCGCGCATTAAGTTTTGTCCCGTGGCCCCGCAGCGGGATTCATCCCCGCCGTCGGATCTAGACCCTCCTATCCGACGGTCCCTATTTGCCTTTCCCGCTCACCTGTTAACAAACTCGCCCGCCCGATAATTCTTTTCCGGCGCATTCGATAGCCGATCCCCACCGTCGATCTCCGCAGATCGACGGCTCTCCTTTGTTCTCCTGATTCCATTAAAAAGTCCACCTTTGTCCCGTTGACTCTTCAAATTTGCTCCCGACCGTTGATCGCGATACGATCAACGGTTCCGATTTCTCCATCCACCCGCACGCCCTCCGATGCAGTTTGCCCATATAACGCAGGATTTCCTCATTTTTCTTGTTTTTTGCAGGTTTTCAAAGGGTTTTTCTTCGTATTCTACGAAATCTGAAGGGTGAGAGTGACGACTCCAATCCTCCCGGTTTGTCCATAGAATTGATCATACGGAGAAGAACAGAGATATTTACAAAGTTTCATGAGCTTTGGTTACCGCACGTCCCTGCAAAGCTTGAAGATGGCCGCCAAAAATCAGAGCAGAGAAAGAGTATCAGGTTAAAGATAAAATGAACCAGATCAGTGGTTTTGTGAGAAGATTAGCGGGGATTACGGCTAAGTCAGTTATCAAAAGCCTAATTCCCGGCTCTGAACACGGATTAAAGCAAAACCTAAAAGCGTTCATCAGTCAGATCGCTTTCACCGCCATATTTTGAGGCGAATTGATTCCTCAACCACCACAGTGCCACCTATTGCCTCAGAAAGCTCAAACAGAGGATGAATTTATTGAACAGGATCAGATATTATGCCTCGAACAACCAAAGGAGTTATTACTGCACCGGATTTCAACGACAGAACGTCTGCAGTGCAACCCTAACAGTACGCAGAGCCTCAAAGTTCAATATAAGCTCTCTTCGAGCTTACTTCTTAAAGTATAAACACATTAATGCAATGTAACACCTGTAGAATTTCTTCATCGAACCTCTCGGGGTCAGGAAGACATTAATTCTGTATTGATTGTGCTTGAGATCTTTTAAAAACAGATCTCACCTCCTCATCCTTCTATAAATACCTCAGTAGAAGATGAGTGAGGGGTGGGATTAGTTGGTTGTTAATGTAATTGCTGAAGCATTGTAGCTATTTCTGAGTCGGAGACTCTTGACTGTAAATAGTGGTTTCATGGGCTCTTGGAGCTCTGCTGGTGACCAATAGGTTATGGTTGTGAAGAAGAGATGTATTAAAACACTGGATGTGAAGATTGTAACCGGTTCGAAGCAATCAATACAAGTTGGTTTATGGGATCCTGGTCTATGCTGATGGTGATGTTATTCTCACTGTAACTTGTTATTTTATTTTTGTTTTCAATTTGTTTCATTTTCTACTATAAAGAACAGTTTAAACATTGTTAGAGTTTGCTGTACACCAGTGACCTTCTCTGGCTGAAAAATCTTTATCCCAATGTTTTCTTCTTATTGTGTTATTTAGAAATGATTTAATTTAGTCTAAGCACAGAGATGCTGGCGTTCCCTCATCTTTTCGTCACTGCTGAATGTTGTTTTTAAATGTTACTTTCATATATGTTGTGTAAGGAATGAATTGAGGAAATCAAAGGTTAGCCCTGAGTCCCTTTCTTGTTTGCTCAACTATTTGTCTGTTTCCCTTAGGATGTGTCAAAAGCTGACTAGTTTCAAAGTACTTATCAGATCTTGGGCCATTCTGTGTTATCTTGGTGATTGTCTTAGAAGTAACTAAGTAAAGGAGAACTAAGATGAGGAGAAAGGTGAGCCCTGCCCACTAGTTTCTGTTCCAAAGGTTGCCTTCAAGTTTCCCTTTGTTTTAATCTGTTTTCTTTTAGAAGTGTATCAAAGGCTGGCTAGTTTCAAAGTACTTACCAGATCCTAGTTTGCTTCTATGTTTTTCTTAAGTGCCTGGTCAAAGGCTGGCTAGTTTCAAAGTACTTACCAGATCCTGGGCTGCTCTTTGTTCTGCATCTGTGAATTCCCTTTCTTATTGTATCACCCCATTCCATAAATCAAACTTCAAAGAGATCCTTAGGCCTAGATGACTTGCCCCATAGATTAATCTTGAACCTGGTTGTTTCAATTAAATTCCCTCATGACTCCATAGCCCAATGGACTGAAATTTGCCATCATCTTTCTTTAGAATCAAAACTTACCTTGTTACTTGCAACTTCTCACCTTTGAACCTATTTGCATATATATCTTTCCGTCTCAGACAGCAACTATGCTCAACCATCTAAGAAAACCAAACAAAACCCTTGGCCTTCATAACTAGCCTAATATCATCACCCCAAACTTCAAAGACAATAGCCATCTTTGTACATATTGGAGAGATCCCTCTCCGGATTCAGGAGGGCTAGATCCTAGAATCCCAAAGTTGGTTGAAATGATGTTAACTCTGTGATCGGACTTTGCCAATCTTGCTTGTTACAGAGACCTAACATTTATGGCGACTCCGCTGGGGATCGAACCCAGAATCTCTGGTTAAACACCTTGAGAGTAAAAAGCAACCTTTTCAAGCACTACCAAAGAATGGTAATCATGATAAAACTCATTTGAATCAGTGACAAACTAGGTCAATCCTAGGGCTCTTTAAAGTCTTTATCTAACCTTGGAAAATCAGCTAGCTTAGCCACAAGGATAGACTGTCTTTGTTTCTTAACCGTAGCTACGTTTTGAGGCAGAGTTAGGCCATTCTTTTAGAAACCACAAATATAAACAATTCAGAAAATACCAAAAAACATTTCAGATTGGTAGTAAAACACTAGTTTTGACCCTTGTATACGTCTTTGATGTGTTTTACCCTATACTCTTAGACAGAGTCTGGAAAGGGCCAGGTAGCCTCTGGATCTCATCCTCCTTTGGGGTGACATATCTAGTGACTGCCCTCCCAGTCAATCTCTGGTTAGAGTTTGTTGTATTTTGAGATATCCCTGAAAAGAAATGTTCCACAGACACTGTGGTGGACAGGGTGCTTCTGTGAAAACTCTCTGGACCTTCCACCTGGCGACTCCACCATCCTGAGCTAACCTCAAAGACTCCGCTGGGAAGAACCCTCATCATTATAAAATCCTTCAAACTCAGTTAGAAGACTATAAGATGTGAGTTGAGTAAACAAGATTAGTTAACCGTTCGAAGATTGTCATACCTGGTTGAACCTCTCTTGTTTAAAAGTTGGGTCTAAAAAGATAAACATTGTGGCTACTAAAAAGATTCACACTAGAGCCCATCCTGACCCCGATCCTCCTGAAATAGTTGACAACCCAGAAAGAATTCTTAGGAGGCCTCCTAAGATACAAGCCTCAACTATCTTCAGACCACCCCTAAGAGCCAATTCAGTCCCTGAAAACCTTTCAGCTCTTCACGAATCACAAATTGACTTATTAAATCCATTCAGAACTAGGTCATTCGGTGATTTAGATCAGTTAGATTCTGAGCCTACCCTTTCATCTCCCGATACCAGTGGGACTCTTGGGAATAGAGAATCAACACCACCCGATTTACATTTCTTACATAATTTAGGTGTCTCTCACCCAAGATCAGCTCAGAGATCTACTACCGTTCCATCCACTTCTGTTCATCCTTCATCCATTGTTCGAACCACTCCACTTCAAACCACACCTCCACTTGTAAACCCACCCCCACCACATATCATGGCAGCATGGTATGCTCCCTTAGTCCTTCCTGTACCATTAGTCAATCTTCCACAGGAATATCAGTCCAAAATTCCATTGTATGATGCCCATAATACCATAACAGCGTCTCAACATGTGGACAAAATGAATGACTACTTTGACAGAAATGAAATTGATAATGAGTCTGTCAAAATCAGATTGTTTGCTCAAAGTTTGGGGGGAGATGTGAGAAAATGGTTCAAAGGATTAACCCCCCATAGTATCAACGACCTTCAAGCCTTCCATCAAACTTTTTTAAACAAATGGGAAGTAAGGAAAAACCCTCTCCAAGTCCTTGCCGACTACAACAATCTCCATAGGAACCCTGGGGAAAGTGTACAAGCTTATTGTACCAGGTTCAACAGTGTGTATAATGCACTTTCCCCTGAACTGAAACCTCCTCAGGGATCGGCCTTAAACAAATTTCCTGAAGGGTTTGACCCAGACATGACATACTCACTCAGAGAAAGAGTCTTTGCAACTCTCGAAGATATGCAAAGAGGTGCCCTTTCTGTAGAGGTGAACCTTATGGAAAAAAGAGCAAGGATGAAAGCTGAAAAGAAAGTATCTTTTAGGGAGGAACCCACCCCTTCTACTTCAAGCTCAAAAATGGAAAGAATGATGGAAGAAATGATGAAGAAAATGAGCATTCTAGAGAGGGCGCAAGCGAGTTTGAATCAAAACGCTCCTCAAAACAGAAACCAAAACCAGACTCAGAATCTTAGAAGAAATCAGCCTCTAAACAGACCCAGGGAAGATGATCAGCAGATCGCCCCTCCCTTTCATCAGAACTTTTTAAGTGAGGTCGAGGAAACAAATGAAATAACAGAGGAAGATGATATAAACTTATTTGGGGTAGATGATTATGACTTTGAGGTTCATTATGACAATAAACAAGGTCTCTATACACCTTATGATGACAGAAGAGATGTTAACCAGGATTACTATCAAAACATGGAAAACGCTGTCATAGAGCCTGTTAAGGAGTATGAACTCAGAAGAAAATCTAAACAACAAACCCCCAACAATAAAACCTCTGACAAACCTTCTCAAAACAGCGCTGCAACCAAGTCTAAAACAATCAAACAAAGGGACAAAACGGTGGCTGTTGATTCTGGTAAAGATAAAGAGAAAGACACTCAAAACATCGAAAAACAGAGTGCAAACATTAGTAGTACTAATACCTCAGTTAGTACTCCTGCAAAAGTAATTGTTTCAACTGTACATGAACCGAATCAGCAAGCTGTTTTTGCTGATAAAGTGGCAGTAAACAAGGCTGAAGTCAGTATTCTGAAAAATCAAAACCTCTTTAGCCTGGAACAGGAAATCTCAAAGATCAAGATCTCTGTTCCTTTGACTGAGTTAACTGCCCAGTATGTATATAGGTCCAAAATTTTGAAGGCTTTGAACTTAGAAAATAATGAAGATACCCTCAATCTTAATGATGACCAACTAGAGCTTATTTTCGGTCCAAAGATTGAAGGAAAATTCCAAGAAGGCCCTGTGCCTCCATTTTATGTAAGCTTAAACATTCATGACAAAATCCTGCATAATGCTATGCATGATTCAGGTGCTTCCCATAATTTAATGCCAAAAGCTGTAATGGAGAGCCTGGGTCTTGAAATTACCAGACCTTATAAAGACCTGTACTCCTTTGACTCAAGTAGAGTTAAGTGTCTAGGATTGATTAAAGATCTCTGTGTTAATCTAGCCCAAATTCCAGCCAAATGTTTAGTCATGGACGTTGTTGTGGCTGATGTTCCCCTGAAGTATGGAATGCTTTTATCAAGATCTTGGGGGGCTAAGTTACAAGGGACTATGCAAATGGACATGGCCTATGCAACCATCCCTGTCTTCAATCAAACCAGGAGACTTTATAGGGAATCTCACATGCAATACACAGTCACAAGCCAGGAGCGGCCTCAAAACTCTCCACTCTATGCTATAAACACGAGCCTTGATTCTTTTATCATGTTCAATAATGAAACACTCACTGAACAAATTATTTCGAAAGAATCCATGGCTGGGGTTAAAAAGGAGGAAAACGATGCCGAATTTCCAGAACAATATACTGTGTCTGAAAGTCCTAGCAAATTTAACACAGGTCTGGAAATCCTAGTTATCAATCCTGTGAGCTCAAAACTTGACAGTCAGAATGACAGACCTCAACCTGATGAAAAACTTGGGGAATCGAACAATACAAAGTCCATTCATCAAACTGAAAATCTGCCTCTCTGGACTATGTATTTTGATGGGTCGTGCACCAAAACAAATGCAGGTGCAGGTGTCTGGATCACTAACTCTGAAAACGATCATACAAAATGCATTTCATGCAAACTAAACTTTCAGTGTTCCAATAACATAGCAGAATATGAATCCCTCCTCTTGGGCTTGCATCTTTTAAAAAAACTAGGTGCTAGGAGAATCGATGTATATGGGGATTCTGAATTAATCATTAGGCAAGTCAATGGGGAGTATAATGCAAATCACCCCAGACTTAGGGCCTACAGGGATGATGTCATGGATCTTTTAAAAACATTTAACGAGCACACCTTATCTTTTGTCCCAAGGAAAAGAAACATTGCTGCCCACAATTTAGCCTTTGCTGCTAGAACCTGCCCAATGCTGTATGATGACACCTCTCAGATAAAATTCAGACCAGCTATCCCAGATAACAAGAAATATTGGCAGGTATTTGATGGAGATAAACAAATAGAAGACTTCATGCAATTCAGGAATGAGTTTGAACCCCACAGTTCAGATTCAGACTATGAAACAGACTGCAGTGAAGAAAATTTTCTTGATGAAGAAGAACCGTCTCCACAGCTGGTAGATATAAACCTTCAGACTATCACATCCACACGCCAAGCAGAATTAGGTCCGAAACCTGAAACAGAGGAAATGGAAATTCTGCATTCTAATAATGATAGTCTGCCCAAGGGTTTGGCCCCTCTAGAAGAACTGTTTAATTTTGATGATGTGGCCAACAAACCAAAACTAGAACCTGTGGAAACTGAAGTGGAAGAATGTAATATAGGCAGTGAAGAAAAACCAAGATTCATTAAATTGTCTAAAACTTTACCAGCTCACATTAAACTTAAATATTTGGAGCTGTTTAAAGAATTTTCTGATGTTTTTTTCATGGAGTTACGAAGATCTTAAGTCCTATGACACCGAAATAATACAGCACAAAATCCCTCTTAAAGAAAACCAAAAACCATTCAAACAAAAACTGCGCGAAATCAACCCTGTCCAGCTGCCATTGGTTAAGAAGGAAATTATGAAGATGCATGATGCTGGTATTATTGTCCCTATTAGATATTCTGAGTGGGTACCTAATCTGGTGTCGGTTAGGAAAAAGACTGGAGAAATCAGGCTTTGTATAGACTTCAGGAATTTAAACAAAGCTTCACTAAAGGATAACTACCCTTTGCCCAAGATGGATCATATTTTGCAAAGGGTGGTAGGGTCTAAAAGAATTTCTTTGCTGGATGGCTATTCAGGGTATAACCAAGTCCTAGTCCACCCTGATGATCAATTAAAGACAGCCTTTACTACACCATGGGGCACGTTCATGTATGTGAAAATGCCTTTTGGTTTAATGAATGCTAGAGCAACCTTTCAGAGAGCCATGGACATAGCATTCTCGGAAGAATTAGGCTTCTTCATCATTATTTATCTTGATGATGTAACTGTGTTTTCAAAAACAGATGAAGAGCACTTAGAACACTTGAGGAAAGTTTTCGAGAAGTGCAAAAAGTTTGGGATATCTTTGAACCCCAAGAAAACCTTATTCGGACTCCAGGAAGGTAAGCTTCTTGGACATATCATTTCAGAAGAGGGCATAAAGATAGATCCCATGAGGATTGAAGCCATATTGCAAATCTCCCACCCTCGGAACATCAAAGAGTTGCAGTCTTTCATAGGAAAGATTAACTTTTTAAGAAGGTTCATCCCAAACTTGGCTGAGCTCCTTAGGAATATCACAAACATGTTGAAAAGGGAGCAAGGGGTAAAATGGACCGCTGAAGCAAAGATATCCTTTGAACTGGTTAAACAAGCGTTGACCAAAACACCAGTTCTCATAAGTCCAGATTTCTCGAAAGACTTTTATATCTTCTCATTTGCATCAGAACATACTATAGCTGCTGTCCTTTTACAGAAAAACCCACAAGGACAAGAGCAGCCCATTGCGTTCTTCAGCAAGGCATTGAGGGATGCCCCTTTGAAGTATAACATTATGGAAAAACAGGCTTTTTCCCTGGTAAAAGCTTTAAAAGACTTCAGGGTATACATCCTTCACTCACATATCATTGCCTTCGTCCCAAATTCAGTAGTAAAAGACATTTTGACCCAGGATCCAGATGGTAAGAGAGGTAAGTGGATTGTTGTTATTCTTGAATATGATTTAGAGATTAAACCCACGAAGCTTATCAAAGGCCAAGGTCTAGCTAGGTTAATGGCTGAATCAAATTGTGAAGTTCTTGATATTAACATGATTAATGCTTTGGATGACCAAGAAGAATTCTCAACCCCCATTGTTGAAGATTATTTTGCGAATTCTCCTTGGTATGCCGATATTGTTTATGTTTTGCTTAATTTAAACACACCGCCTGGTTTATCCAAAACAAAGGCAAGATTCCTAAAGTTAAAAGCTGTAAACTATTGCATTATTGATAAATGTCTTTATTGGAAAAATGCTAGTGGTATATTGCTTAAATGTTTGCCTGAGTTTGATGCAGAAAAAATTAAGCAGGAATTCCATGAAGGAGAGTGTGGAGGCCATTTATACTGGAAGTCAACAGCCAACAAAATTTTGAGGGTTGGTTTCTATTGGCCTACTCTTTTTCCTGATGTACATAAACTGACAACCACTTGCCATAAATGCCAATTGTTTGAAGGCAAGAGAAAATTACTACCCCTTCCTCTGCATCCAATTACTGTTGAAGCCCCTTTTCAACAGTGGGGGCTTGACTTCATAGGAGAAATCCACCCATCATCTTCTGCTCAACACCGGTGGATCCTCACTGCCACAGACTATTTCACTAAGTGGATAGAAGCCATTCCATGTAGACAGGCCAATGATTCAGTCATCATTAAATTCATAGAAACCAACATCCTCTCCAGATTTGGCTGTCCTACCAAGATCATTACAGATAACGCAGCAGCGTTTGCATCAAAGAAAATGGTTGAATTCTGTCATAAGTATCAAATAACATTGGGACACTCCACAGCTTATTACCCTCAAGGAAATGGACTTGCAGAGTCTTCCAACAAAAGCTTAGTGAATATAATAAAGAAACTGTTGGAAGGCAACAAGAAGTCTTGGCACACAAAGCTGATTCATGCACTTTGGGCTGACAGATTGACTCTGAAAAAATCTATTGGTATGTCACCCTTCCAGCTTGTGTATGGTACAGAGGCGATTTTTCCCAACAGTCTTGGTGTACCAGTTATGAAGATAATTCAAGAGCTCCAAACTGAAGAGGATGACATAATCAGAAGAATAAATCAGACCATTCATCTTCAGCAAACCAGAGAGGAGGTATACAACAAAGCATTACAGAAACAAGACAATATCAAGAGGACATTTGACAGAAGAACAAAGGCCAGTAATTTCAAAGTTGGGGACAAAGTTTTAAGGTGGGACTCCAAAAGAGAAGACAAGGGAAAGCATGGTAAATTTGACAATCTATGGCTTGGCCCTTACTCCATTCATTCAGTTGCTGGGAACAATGCATTTTTCTTACAAGAACTGAATGGAGCAGAATTGTTTGGGGGTCCTGTCAATGGCAGGATGCTCAAGCATTATCTTTCTTAAAATTATTTCATGTTCTGAAGCCTTTTCACCTTTTTTCATTATAAATACTTCATCCATCATTGCATTTAAAGTTATAAAAAATCAAAAATACAAAAACAAAGAAAAAGAAAAAATGAAAAGAGGGCAGGAATGTAAAACAAGAAAGGCAAGGCCCCATGCCAAAAAAGATAAATGAATCGGAAAGCGTGCAAACTCAAATGCCACTCCTCTAAACACACTCCTAATTGGTCAAACTGTTTAATCTTGACTGATTAGCTTTCAATTTTCTGCTGATAGGGTAGCAAATTTGATTTGCCAAACTGTTTAATCTTGGCTTATCAGTAGATAGAGTAGGGTAGAAATTAAGGTTCAAACAAACTCAAAATATGAACCAAAGTTTCCAAAGAAATGACTCAAAGCTGTTTTGAATTCTGAGTCAAAGAATGTGAATACCTGGTTCTAATCAGCTTAAAACCTGAACCAGAAGGAAAGGAAGACGCAGCTCAAAGAAAAAGCAAAAACAGAGCTGAAGGAAAAAAGAAGGCCATAATGAGAAAATTTTCAGGTCTTAAGCTTTCTGTTTTGATTTTAAATTTTCTGTAAATAATAATCTATGTGCAGCTTGTCTTTATGCCATAGATCATAGCAAGTCAAACAATTCAATCTTGGCTTGGCTATTTTTAAATTTCTGTTGTAGAATTTAGAGAATGAAAGTTTGTTGGACTGTTTAATCCCAACAAATAGTAGAGTAGGTAGAAGAATATCTGAACTCAATTGTTTAATCTGAGTTCGGGGAGAAATAAGGAGTAGAAGTAGATTATATTTACTGCTTTCAAAAGAATAAAATGTTGTGAATAGAGTTTGCCAATCCAAGTGCACTCTTATGAAGAAAAAAATGCTAGATCAGTAGGATTGGGGTAGGTAGAAGTTGTATTGATGAAAGTCATCTCCCTTTCATAACTAATATTATTTTCAGAGGAAAACCAAGAGCAAGCAATGGGTCAGGCACCAGTCAGCATCCCAGAGAAATCAAGTCCGAATTCTTGATGCCTTCAAGAAGGCACCATCCCCAAGTGGAGCCACTGTTAGCCACCTATATTTTTCAAAATATATCAGCTGGTGGCTAAATATTCTTTGCAGCCTCCAAGAAACAAATTCAAGCCTGAAATTTTTGGTGCTTGAAGTCTGATTGGCAAGATCATGAACTGCTGGGTTGGTTCCTTATACTTTCCCCATCTTTGCCTCTGTTGTTCCATAAAAATCCAAGTGAAATATTGCTGCATCTTCCTCCTTTTTCTCTCCCCTCCTTCCATCTTTTCCTCTTTCCTTCAATTTTTCTTTCATCCATAAAAACCCCATCAAACCCTTTTATATTCCTTGTTCCTCTATTAAACCTCATTTCCTAAGGTCAAAAACCCACTTTTTGACCTATCGGAACCCTTCCCCTTTTGCAAAAAAATCATTAAAAACCATAGAAAAACATGTGTTTCTATGCGTTAGGTTTTAGCCCCTCAGGCTAAGCCCCTTTCCGTTTCTCCCTCCATATGCCCCGACGACCGAAACCGTGTGCTAAGACCGCCAGGTGCTTAACCATCGGCGATAATTTATTACCCAAAAAACACCAAAAAACCTTTGAAAAAATGCAAAAACGGGTTTATTTTATTCCTCCGCCAAAGAAAACCATATTGAATCTCAACCATTGATATGGCCCAGATCAACGGCGCGGAGTTAATCTTCACCTGGTGGACCCCCCCGGTCCCCGGCGCCTGTTTCCCAAAAAAACCGTGGTTTTGTGCCCGCACCGCTTTCCGCGTTAAAACGGTTTTCCCCCGTCGGCCAGCGATTCCACCCGCTGGCCGACACGTGTCTTCCACCTCACTCCAAAACCGCCGTGTCAAGTTTTTTCCCCGCGCGTTAAGCTTTGTCCCGTGGCCCCGCAGCGGGATTCATCCCCGCCGTCGGATCTAGACCCTCCTATCCGACGGTCCCTATTTTCCCTTTCCCGCTCACCTATTAACAAACTCGCCCGCCCTATAATTCTTTTCCGGCGCATTCGATAGCCGATCCCCACCGTCGATCTCCACAGATCGACGGCTCTCCTTTGTTCTCCTGATTCCATTAAAAAATCCACCTTTGTCCCGTTGACTCTTCAAATTTGCTCCCGACCGTTGATCGCGATACGATCAACGGTTCCGATTTCTCCATCCACCCGCACGCCCTCCGATGCAGTTTGCCCATATAACGCAGGATTTCCTCATTTTTCTTGTTTTTTGCAGGTTTTCAAAGGGTTTTTTCTTCGTATTTCTACGAAATCTGAAGGATGAGAGTGACGACTCCAATCCTCCCGGTTTGTCCATGGAATTGATCATACGGAGAAGAACAAAGATATTTACAAAGTTTCATGAGCTTTGGTTACCGCACGTCCCTGCAAAGCTTGAAGATGGCCGCCAAAAATCAGAGCAGAGAAAGAGTATCAGGTTAAAGATAAAATGAACCAGACCAGTGGTTTTGTGAGAAGATTGGCGGGGATTACGGCTAAGACGATTATCAAAAGCCTAATTCCGGGTTCTGAACACGGATTAAAGCAAAACCTAAAAGCGTTCATCAGTCAGATCGCTTTCACCGCCATACTTTGAGGTGAATTGATTCCTCAACCACCACAGTGCCACCTATTGCCTCAGAAAGCTCAAACAGAGGATGAATTTATTGAACAGGATCAGATATTATGCCTCGAACAACCAAAGGAGTTATTACTGCACCGGATTTCAACGACAGAACGTCTGCAGTAACCCTAACAGTACGCAGAGCCTCAAAGGTCAATATAAGCTCTCTTCGAGCTTACTTTTTAAGTATAAACACATTAATGCAATGTAACACCTGTAGAATTTCTTCATCGAACCTCTCGGGGTCAGGAAGACATTAATTCTGCATTGATTGTGTTTGAGATCTTTTAAAACAGATCTCACCTCCTCATCCTTCTATAAATACTTCAATAGAAGATGAGTGAGAGGTTGGATTAGTTGGTTGTCAATATAATTGCTGAAGCGCTGTAGCTATTTCTGAGTGGAAAACTCTTGACTGTAAATAGTGGTTTCATGGGCTCTTGGAGCTCTGCTTGTAACAGATAGGTTAGATTGTGAAAAGAGATGGATTAAAACATTGGACTTGAAGATTGTAACCGGTTTGAAGCAATCAATACAAGCTGATTTATGGGATCCTGGTCTATGCTGATGGTGATGTTATTCTCACTGTAACTTGTCATTTTATTTTTGTTTTCAATTTGTTTCATTTTCCACTATAAAGAACAGTTTAAACAGTGTTAGAGTTTGCTGTACACCAGTGACCTTCTCTGGCTGAAAAATCTTTATCCCAATGTTTTCCTCTTATTGTGTTATTTAGAAATGATTTAACTCAGTCTAAGCACATAGATGCTGGCGTTCCCTCATCTTTTCGTCACTGCTGAATGTTATTTTTAAATGTTACTTTCATATATGTTGCATAAGGAATGAATTGAGGAAATCAAAGGTTAGCCCTGAGTCCCTTTCTTGTTAGCTCAACTATTTGTCTGTTTCCCTTAGGATGTGTCAAAATCTGACTAGTTTCAAAGTACTTATCAGATCTTGGGCCATTCTGTGTTATCTTGGTGATTGTCTTGGAAGTAACTAAGTAAAGGAGAACTAAGATGAGGAGAAAGGTGAGCCCTGCCCACTAGTTTCTGTCCCAAAGGTTGCCTTCAAGTTTCCCTTTGTTTTAATCTGTTTTCTCTTAGAAGTGTATCAAAGGCTGGCTAGTTTCAAAGTACTTACCAGATCCTAGTTTGCTTCTATGTTTTTCTTAAGTGCCTGGTCAAAGGCTGGCTAGTTTCAAAGTACTTACCAGATCCTGGGCTGCTCTTCGTTCTGCATCTGTGGATTCCCTTTCTTATTGTATCACCCCATTCCATAAAACAAACTTCAAAGAGATCCTTAGGCCTAGATGACTTGCCCCATAGATTAATCTTGAACCTGGTTGTTTCAATTAAATTCCCTTATGACTCCATAGCCCAATGGATTGGAAACTTGCCATCATCTTTCTTTAGAATCAAAGCTTTTTAGTTTACGTGCAACTTCTCACCTCTGAACCTATTTGCATATATATCTTTCCGTCTCAGACAGCAACTATGCTCAACCATCTAAGAAAACCAAACAAAACCCTTGGCCTTCATAACTAGCCTAATATCATCACCCCAAACTTCAAAGACAATATCCATCTTTGTACATATTGGAGAGATCCCTCTCCGGATTCAGGAGGGCTAGATCCTAGAATCCCAAAGTTGGTTGAAATGATGTTAACTCTGTGATTGGACTTTGCCAATCTTGCTTGTTACAGAGACCTAACACCACACTCAGAACGCCAACGATATGTTAGGTAACATTAGTGTTGCCAAAACCTACTCATAGACGAAGCCAGCTAGGGGGTAGGGGAAAGGGGTTTGGGAGGTGGTGTAGGCTAGAGAGGCTGTCATGGATGATGCCTCAGTGTCGTTACTGCTTGAGTCCATGCCCTGAATAACCTCGGTGCTTGATGTGGATATCATGCACACCAGGGCCCCTGTGGCATCGGGAGATGCCTCAGGGATATTGGGAGGATCTCCTAGGAATGACCCTAGGACATACGATGGTTTGAATTGGCTAGCGCCATATTATTGGTACCATCTGTGGTTGTATCCACAAAGGGTATAATTACATCCGTGTTGGTTAGGGGACACTTCTTGTTGTGTGTCAGCTGGTATACATTAATAATGTTATCCTCATGGGGGAACATCATAATGCGAAAGACGGAGGAGGATATGGTGGACATGGAATACATATAACTCCGCTCAAGGGGTATATTTTAATCCAAGTGAGTGTCCAAGTCTCAAGAATTCAATGTCTATGTGGACTATGTTGTTAGCTAAACAAACTGGGAAATTTTGGTAGAGGCCGACGGGGGTCGAGGGATGACCATCTTAGGCTCAAAGCGTTATGACCGAGGGTTTTAGTTCGGGAGAACCCAACTTCTGCCAAAATTTTTTTGACATGATGCATGTCGATGCACCCTCGTCAATGACACATCGGTGAATAGTGATATTCTTGACCGATACTGGTATTTGGAAGGCAACCACGGAAGGAAGCCTAGGGGTGGATTTGTCTAAGTCAAAATCCATCATGTATGTATCGGTAGGGTTGATAGCACCTAACGCGGAAAGTAGGGCTTTCCATTGCTTTGGGCATGACTGCAATATTTCTAATGCAGAGACAATAGTGGGTGATTGAGCTAAATCGTCCACGATGGTATAATTATGGGTCTCTTTGGAGTAGTTACCTGCTCGCCTATTAGGTCCCTTTTCCATATTTGGCAATGGTTCTGTAGGCATCTTTGAAATGGTCAAAGCTATAGTTGGCACACTAGTACTAGCCCCTTACATAGTGGAGTCTGGTGGGGTGTCGTAACTGTGATTCCATGTTTGGAAAAACATCTCTTCCCCAGTCATGTATATTTCATGGTTGCTTTTCCCGAAATCATCTGGGTTTTGTTGCTGAGTGTTGACCGTCCCTTCATGGGGGAAAGGTTCTTACATAGCAACAGGTTGCTTGGAAGATCCTCCTTGTCCTCGATTACTCTGAAGCTGTTTTAGCTCGGGGAGATCAAGACAGTGGTGAGTATAGTGCACGTACTCACCACATATTTAAAAATAATGGTTTGTTCATAGAAGTGGCCTTTTTCCTTGCGGTTGGGCATTGTTTGTCTCTTATTTTTTATTCTTGCTAGAGTTGCCTCTAGCTTGGGATCGCGGTGGGCACTATTGGTTGCTGCCTCCCTATCCAGGGTTCCCTTTTGGATTTTTTTTTAATTTTTTATTAACCACATTAGGAGGGTAGTTCTCCTGGTTATACTGGTGTGGTTGATTTTGGGAAGGTTGCACAAATTTCACCTGTGCATTGGTTTGTGTAGGTGTGTCGTGTGCTTGGGATTGAGCATAACACTATCCCTTGTTTGCACCTGGTCATTGGGGGGGAGCTCTTCCGTTAGTGTTTCTTTCTACGTACTAGGTCCCCTCAGCTGGAGGATAGGGTCCTCCTTGGTGATACGCTTGCACCCTACTAGTCAAATCTTGCTGAGGCATATGATGACATTGAAATCCAGGTTGAGACATGTTCTGGGTAGATTTATGTGTGTAACCAGGATTTTGACTATTGCTACCTACGTAACCTTGGGTCATTGACTCAATTAATCCGTCTGCATAGTTCAATGCGCTTGGAAATTCTTGATAAGTTTGCAGGCACAAGGCATTAGGCAAGATATTGTAAATGTATCCTAACTGTGTATAAATCATCTCAAGATTCTGGGCTTTATAATTGTGTCCTCGTCGGATGTGGGGTATTCTTGTGCCACATCCTTTGAAATCTCCACCATCAGAGTTTTCAAGAATAAATCTAAGATGACCCGATCGTTGAGTTTAGCTTTACATAAACTGTGATGCTGCCTCCATTCATGAAGATGGTCAGAGATATGGATGGTGCGGGTTTGTCTAAAATGAGTTAGTAACTCCATTCCTGAATCATGGTGTAATGTTCCTAAATTAGCTTCAGCTAATTGGAACATTAATTTTTCCATGTTTATTTTTGCATTTCATAATTGATGAATAAATTGTAAAGGAGGACATGTAAAACTCCTAAAAACCAAGAATAAATCAATGCCTATGTGAACAAAGACATATCTGGGCTATGTAAATTATATCTTGCAGCTGTGAAAGGGTCTAAATCACAAGAGGGGATCCTATTTGACCAAGTCAAACAGAGCAGTCTAGATGCATTGAATCTCTTTGAGGGAAAACACAGTTCTATAAGGAGCTTCTAAATGTGAAAGGGCTAAAACAATGAAGTGGTTTAGGGTTTTTCCAAGACTCCAATATTATAATAGAAGAGGATAGCAAAAATCAAGGGTTTTTGATGTTATTTCGAATTTGTGGTTTCTTGAGCAACTCAAGTTCTCTTGGCTGGTTAGCCAAGGGAAGAGGGTTTCCTATTTAGGAATCCTCTCTCCTTACATGGAGTAGCTCCTTGTATGAGGTTTTGTTGCATTTATCCACTATCTCAAATTTTGGCAAAGATTCTTCTTGCATCTACAACACAGTCCTATTTAGGGCTGAATTGTTTATGTGAGCTGCAGCAAGTGGAGATTATATCTCTTCATATATAGGGAGTTCTAGCACCCCTTGTCACTGGAAAACTCATCTATCCCATTGATAATCTGGTTTTAGACTCATTGGTATTCATATCTACATCTTGGAAATAGGCCAAACCCATTCCAGAAGAGGCAGCACAGTATTTTCCCCTGAAATGCGTTATTTTCAGATCTACAGTTGTTGGGTGTTTTGTTGGTCCTTTGGAGGAGAGATCTCCGGTGTTAGGATTCTTCCTCTCACTATGGTAATCCATGGATTGGCCACCCAATCCATGTTAATTTTAGTTCTGATCTACTGTAACATGTTTTTATTCAGATATTTCTGAATCATTCTACAGATTTGTAATTTTAGATCTCAGATCTACTTCCGGCATTTCATGTTTTGCACAAAACCCCAAGGGGAATGTATAGATCAGATTTTCTTGTGCAGGGATCTATATTAGATCTATATTTTTATGTACTGATCTAATCTAGATCTGAAGAATTAATAAAATGCTACTTCAGCCCTGAAAATTATGTTGTCACTATTATGCAGTCTTTTTACATGGTCGTAGCACCTCTTTCTTGAGGATTTCTTCTGTATTCTTTCACTCTTCTTCTTTAAAGTGTATGAGTTATGCCCATGATGTTATTTTTCAATATTCAGACCTTATTTCAGCCATACCCTTCAGAAAATCACTCTCACATGTTTCCGTAAATTTCAGCATAAATCTAGTCTTGGGAAATCAAGGTTTTCTAGCCTAGTTAGGAAAGGAGGAATTGTTTAACTTAGGAAAACTTCTTCTTTTTTTTCTTTCTGAAATTCGACATGGGATTCCCTCATAACCATATCTATCATATCCAACCACATTCCCATCTTATTTTCATGCATATTTCTGAATACACAGGTTTTAGGGCCTAAATCCTCACTTTTCCCCACCTTTTGCCTTGTAAAACGCTGTATAACTTTGTTGTTGTATATTTTACTGAAGTTTGAGTGTTTTTAAATCTTTATGAAGCATATGTATGTAGCTCCACATTGGTAATAACTCATATTATTCCAAATCTGCAGCTGTTCCTGAAAATGGAACATTACAGTGGTATCAGAGCAAGATCTTTGGCTCAGCTTGGGGCTTCAAGCCAAAGTGTTGATTCCCTGGAGGAGGAGTATTTCAAACCCTATAGACAGAGTCTACAGATGGCCAGGTAGCCTCTAGATCTCATCCTTTTTTCAAAGGTGACATATCCAGTAAATTCCCCCGTAGTCAATCTCTGGAATAGAATTTTGATATCCTTGAAAATGGAACTTCACAGTGGCATTCCAAAAAGGAGCAAGGTCAGAATGATGAATAATATGGTTTAATTATCATTAGCTTTAAGATATAATAAGAACCTCTCCAAGGAGGTTGAACAAGAAGAATAAAGGAGAAGCAGTGAAACTCCTAGAAAGTTTCAAGAGCAGAAAGATCTTCTGATTAGATCTACAAGATCTATACATGAGGAAAATTCTAAATCCTCATCTCATGGATATGTGCACTCAGCCATATGACCTAAGCTTCAAGGTTCTATCAATAATTTCTTCATGAAGATGAAGAAATAAGGTGTAATTTTGTTTGATGCCTTGCCTAGGGCAAGATCTTGTTTGAATGAAGGGAACTCTTCTCAAGAAGGAAGCATGGAGATTCCTCCTTTACTAGATGACCAAGATCTAAGGTCTCTTTTTGATGATGAGGAAATTTGAGTTATTGGAGAGGAGGAGAATACAGGAGGTCATAACGCAGTCACAACAAAAACACCTCAAACACCTCATGAAGATGAAGCTGGAGCACTTGCTCCAAGAGAAGAAAATATTGCACACTTGCAAGGAGTTCCACTGGATCTCACACATAGAGCTCTTGAGTAGTATGTACCTTCATTATCAAATGATGAGATCTTGATGATAGAATAAGGAAGAGAGGAGAAATAGCATCTCAAGAAGAGGAGCATATACCCTTCTCTGTTTCAAGGGTTGGAAGAACAAAGAAGGCAAGAGAACCCATGTAGCAATGGTAGGGGAAAATCTGTACACCTACATCCACATTCTTCTCCATGCCTTGATGCCTCTTTGCAAGGAGGCATTCCACCAAGAAGACCTCGTGATTGGAGGAAAACCAAAGTTTTCTCTCAACTATGGGCAGCATTTGCATACTTGGCTAATGAAGGAGCCTTGGAAGAAGCAAGCATAGCATAGAGGATCTTTCATGAATTCAGAAAATAGGTAAGCAATTTTCTGAATATGATATTGTTATCTTCCATTCATTCATCTACGCTAAGGAGTGAAAGATCAGAAATATATGGTGGTATGGATATGAGGATACATGAAAAAACCATATCTTTGTGGCAGCCCATGGTATTCTCACTTACAAAAGAGATTTCTAAACATGAAAAGAGGATCTTAATACTCTTGCATGCATGGGCCAAATTGAGGAAATATTGGGGGACAAGAACTTTCCAAGGGGAAGTTGATTTCCACATGCTTCAATCTTGTCTTGAGCAAGATCAGCTACAAGGGAGGCAGTAAAAGAAAGTTTATGGGACTCCAACATGTGACCTTGGCATCAAGTATGTCAAAAAGGAGAGTCATGATATGATAGGGGCTGCATTTCAGACCTGTACAACGCTATCATTTTTGGGAAGTCTAGAGCCTTATTGGGACTCCCAAATTATGATGGAATACTACAAGGACCCTTTCACCTATGAGGTTCTTGATGGAAAGGTAATGGATGGGAGGTATAAGGTAGTTGGATGGGTCATCTACTTCCATGACCAGATTTATTTGGTTAAAGGCTCCAAGCTCAAGGAGAAACTACTGAATCCAACCTATGAGATCCTGCTTTCCAAACCCATTGGTTTCATTAGAGCATATCATATTATCTTGGATGGATTCATGTGGGAGAATTTCAAAGAGGAGGTGCACTCTCATATGAAGAAGTGCATGGACCATTTGTTAGATGAGGAGGAACATAGCTCTTGGGAAGAATTATCATCTACACCTCCTTATTCATTGAGTGTGAGAGGAGGCTCATCCATGAGAAACCTTGCTGATTTTAAACAAGTGTATGAAAAATATTATATTGCTGAATCTCATGATGTATACTTGTATTTTTCTAACACTCATTTGCAGGGCTTTGCTCCAAGAGGGAGCACTATTTATGATGGGATTCATGGGCCACTTGAGGTCATGAACTTTATTGATGATGATCATCCTTTAGAGGATCTTGGAGGGGATATACACTTCCTATGGTGTGACTCCTTTACACCAATAATAAAACACCTTCTCCAAGCATGCAAGAAGGATGGGGCAGCAAGCAAGTGTTGGAGGAAACACTTGTCATCTCCTATTCTATGGTAGTTGATGATAAAACTATGTTGGTTGCACATGAGGAGGCATATTTCTTCTCCTTTATCATATATGGCAGCTAGCATGATATTAATCATGATTCCACATGCCGAAGATGTTCTTATTCTTGGGAACATGGTTGGAGGAGAGACACATTTGTGGAATGTGTCCTTGGGGAAAGGAGTTTCCCACATTCTTTGCACTACATGTTTTAAGGGGAGCATGGGATACCATATGGCCACTATAGCACATCACTTGTCTCTTTATGATGTGGACCATATGATTGTATGTATCACTTGGAGCATGCCTCTCATGGGCTTTTGGGAGGAACTTCACTATGAGTTACCATGCTGGAAGGTAATTCATTTCATTTGGATGATAGCATGGAGGTGGAAGATCTTCATTGATGGTGAAATTCCCCATCATGACCATCACTTCTATCTTGATGAGGCCATGGATCAACAAGAGGGTTTCCATATAGACCTTCCTTTACTTCATAATGAGAGCTATTTGATTTATCTACCAAAGGCCACTTTACACGCTTGGGAGGAACCATTGGGAGATGGGATTATTGCAGAAAATTTGAAGCAATGGTGGAGACTGTTGAAGGAGAAGGCCACAAGAAGAAGGGGGGAGATTTTGCAAGCACCATCACAGTTGCTTGAGGACAAGAAGTATTTGGGAGGGGGAGACTGTAATTTTCCTAAATTAGCTTCAGCCAATTGGAACATTAATTTTTCCATGTTTATTTTTGCATTTCATAATTGATGAATAAATTGTAAAGGAGGACATGTAAAACTCCTGAAAACCAAGAATAAATAAATGCCTATGTGAACAAAGACATATCTGGGCTATGTAAATTATATCTTGCAGGTGTGAAAGGGTCTAAATCACAAGAGGGGATCCTATTTGAACAAGTCAAACAATGCAGTCTACATGCATTGAACCTCTTTGAGGGACAACGCAGTTTTAGAAGGAGCTTCTAAATGTGAAAGGGGCTAAAAAAATGAAGTGGTTTAGGGTTTTTCCAAGACTCCAATATTATAAAAGAAGAGGAGAGCAATAAGAAAGGGTTGTTGATGTTATTTCAAATTTTTGGTTGCTTGAGCAACTCAAGTTCTCTTGGATGGTTAGCCAAGGGAAGAGGGTTTCCTGTTTAGGAATCCTCTCTCCTTCCATGGAGTAGCTCCTTGGAGGAGGCTGTGTTGAATTTCTCCACTATCCAAAATTTTTTCCAAGCTTCTTATTGCATCTACAACACAGTCCTGTTTAGGGCTGAATTTTTTATGTGAGCTGGAGCAAGTGGAGATTAGATCTCTTTATATCTAGGGAGTTCTAGCACCCCTTGTCACTGGGAAACTCATCTATCCCATTGATAAGCTGGTTTTAGACTCATTGGGCTTCATATATACATCTTGGAAATAGGCCAAACCCATTCTAGAAGAGGCAGCGTAGTATTTTCCCTTGAACTGCGTTATTTGCATATCTACAGCTGCTGGGTGTTTTGTCAGTCCTTTGGAGGAGAGATCTCCGGTGTTAGGATTTTTCCTCTCATTGTGGTGATCCATGGATTGGCCACCCAATGCATGTTAGTTTCAGATATGACCTGCTGTAACATGTTATTATTCATAATTTTCTAAATCATTCTGCAGATCTGCAATTTTATATCTCAGATCTACTTCCGACATTTCCTGTTTTTCACAAAACCCCAAGGGGAATGTATAGATCAGATTTTCTTGTGCATGGATCTGTATTAGATATATATTTTTATATAATTATCTGATATAGATCTGAATAATCAATAAAATTCTGCTTCAGCCCTGAAAATTACGCTGTCACTGTTATGCAGTCTTTTTACATGGTTGTAGCACCTCTTTTTTGAGGATTTCTTCTGTATTCTTTCACTCTTCTTCTGTAAAGTGTATGAGTTATGCCCCTGATGTTATTTTTCAATATTCAGACCTTATTTCAGTCATACCCTTCATAAAATCATGCTCACATGCTTAAGTAAATTTCTCCATAAATCTAGTCTTGGGAAATCAGGGTTTTCTAGCCTAGTTAGGAAAGGAGGAACTGTTTAACTTAGAAAAACTTATTTTTTTTTCCTAAAAATATACATGGGAGTCCCTCATAACCCTATATATCATATCCAACCACTTTCACATCTTATTTTTACGCATATCTCTGAATACACACGTTTTAGGTCCTAAATCCTCACTTTTCCCCACTTTTTGCCTTGTAAAATTCTTTATAAATTTTCTGCTGTATATTTTACTGAAGTTTGAGTTTTTTTAAATATATATGAAGCATATATATGTAGCTTCACATTGGTAATAACTGATATTATTCCCAATCTGCAGCTGTTCCTGAAAATGAAACATTACACATGGTGAATGGGTAACTGAAAATAAGTGAGGAACATGGTAGCGAGGGTGCTAAAGGTTCCATGTGAAGTAGGAGGTTTTTACACATACCAATTCGCAGCTACTCCTATAAGAGTGTGTTTAAATAGCCTCAATCGAATAGTGTCCTCGATGATACTATTCGATGAGCACCACAGGTGAAAGGTCATTACATGATTACCTGGGTCTTCCACTTGCTTGCTTTCATACTTTGGTATATCCAAAGGGAGCTTCATGGGTATGGGAGGCCATGAAGGATCGTGTGCGATGGGGTCATTTGTTAGCTTGGTTAAATCAAGAAGATTCAACGAAGCTAAGCCATTGCCACGTGTGAGGACACAAAGTTCTTGTTAGAACAAGGGTTAGTCTGTAACATACCCAGATGTATGTTTAGATGGCTTCCCGAATGGGACACATGCCTCTACCCACCAGGGGTCGAGGGAGGAGTGGTGTGTGGTGTGGTGTTGGGAGACCGACTAGGGTTCCCAACTATGGTTTCTCCAATGACGGATGAGCCAATGACAGTGGAAGTGTTTCTTATTTGATGCCTGAATGGAAAAACACCTAGAACCCCTCCTTGTAATGGGGGGAGGTCCAAAAGACACCTGGATCGATGAGGTTCTGGTGGGACCATTCAGGTGTCGACCGGGTTAGGTTTTGGAAAAATTTGAGAGGATAGAGTCTATGATCATGGCAAATTTATGGTCACATACATAAAACAAATAAAAAATGAAATGAAATTTCGCTTTAACTTAATCTATGTGATAAATCAAACAAAAAATATGGTTTTTAGTTTGTTTGCACGTGATACTCAAAATCCTAGAAGACCTATGTGTCCTCACACACTTAAAAGTAACTAGGCCTCGAGAATATTTCTTGAAAGTGCTGGCATAACATCCCATAAGAGCTAGTGATGCCCCCATTCAGCTGAAGAGAATCCACCAAGGTAAGGGTAGAAGGTCTAGCGCTTGCCTGCACTGTCACCTATAGGGTAAAGGATGCCGTAGTTTTTTCCCACTAAGAACCACCGTCCCACGTGAGCATTTGAGTCTTGGGCTTCTTGGTAGTCAGTTAACAGTACCGAGTATCAGCCGGGTGAGGTAGCACTAACTGATACCGCACACACTGCGCCTAAGCCTAACCCCCTTTGAATCAAGTCTCTGTCGCACTCAGGTTTTCTTTTCCGTGGGCTAATAGGTGGATTTGAAACTCCTTAAATACATAACTTATATGTTTCAATATGAATTATGATTAAGGGGGCTTATTGGATGCGGACCCCCTTGATCCTAACTTAAACTATAAATTATTTTGTGGCCCCCGTGGGGAGAATTTAGTGATTTTGGTTAAGTTAGTTTTAGGTGTCTTCCTTTTCTTAGTGGGTGAGTGTGTGTGAGAATATGGTGACCAATATCATATTTTGAACATATGGATATTGGTGATCCTTTACAAAGGTACCCTATTTAAACTATGTGATGTTGTTCCTTGCTCAAATGGAAAAAAATTGCGGATAAAGGGCCGCTTTCAAATTTTCCTAATAAATCTATGTGACTAACTAAAGGGAGATGGAGAATTGTAAAAATAGAGCATTCATATGCTTACCTGGGATCGCCGAATGGTGCAAAGGTAGCATAGATTACTTGCTCTAATCGACAAATCATTCCTAGTCCTGTAATCCCTAGTGCACAAATTGAAATAAACTAAACAATTTCTACACTAGAAAAATAAAACTAGCTTATGCATGTGTGGTCTTGGGCCACTTACTTGGACTAGTTTATCTAAGTGTGCATACAAGAATTTTCAAAACATAATTTTTTCGGAATGCAATGGTTAATTTGCCTCCTACTTAAACTATGTGAATATTTTTTGCAAAAGACCAACTTAAGGGAAAACTAACTCTAAGCCTACGGAAGACAACTAAAAGTAAGTTCTTAGAAGCTGTGGGGTATCAACAGAAGTGCTGGTAGATACATTAGGGGATGCCCAACACACTTACAAGAATAAAGATGCAGAATATAGGGAGAAAAATCTCATTCTGTAATTTGCACGGAAAACGCTCTAACAGGTGCGCTTTCCTGCGCGCAGGTCAATCCTGAACATGCGCACTATGTGTCTGTGAGAAAAACCTGTGCACAAAAATCCTGCAAGTAAAAAGCTTAGGAGCTGCCTTCTTCAATCTGTCACTCCAAGAGAATCTGGGGACTATAAGATGGATCAGAGGACTATCAGCTCCACTCTCCAACATAGACAAAGGTCTCCTATAAGAGATGGCACAACCACATAAAATTGTTAACCGTTAGTGGAGTCTCCAATCCTGTAGTGGTGGATTTGACGCATGGATGTAAAAAATCGGACCAGTTTAAGGGTTGTGGTCTACCCCTATAAACTATTAGTAATGGGCAGAAAGTGGTGGAGCTCAAAAGAATATCATTTAGAGGGAAAAATATGCAAATGTATGATGAAAGTAAACTAAAACTAAAACACAAATAAACAAAAGATATTGAAGAGAGTCAAAACGATAATAATGAAAACGATGGCTCAAGGCATTTTCTTATTAAACATCTGATATGGAGAAGAAATTTTACCCATTTTCCAAAGGGCCCCTAGACAATGGTTCTAGGTCCTGATGCAAGGATGTTGTTTTCCAAGCTCTGCCGCTGATGCAGTCTCCCTCTCTCTCCACTGTGATGGACTAGGATTGTTGGGTGGCCAACAATCGAGTCCCCTCTATCTATAGCTCTAGGTCACACACTACTGGTATTTCTTGGGAAATTTTTGCCAACATAACAATGTGATCACCCATTCTTCATCTCTTGGTGGATTTATATATGGGATTTCAAATCCTCCTTCCCTCCCTTGATACATGATGGAGGGTGACCCAAGGGAGAGGTATGATTCCATTGTGTGCTCCAAATATTCCTTTATGTTCTCAAATAGTGTCTAAGGAGGCACTGGTGGCTGTCCTTAGGTGGCTTCATATAATGAGTAACTGTCTGTTGCTTTGTGTCGTCCCGAAAAGTGAAATTTTGCCATTTCCAGGAATGCGTGCTTATCGGGAAAAAAGGCGCACAGAAGGCACTGTTCTCGAACGATTAAGTGCGCAATTTAGCATTTAAGACTAGTTCAAATATAATTTTTTCAAAACCTTAGAGATTTTAAATACTTCTTGATTTCATAATGTGTTCCTTCCTTGTAAATCCTTAGGCTTGACATTAATTAATGTCATCTTATGCTGTACGATTTTCCACTATTAACATTGAGTAAAATCTATATTTTTGTATTCTACTTTCATTGAAGTATCTACATGCCTCAGCTTCCACAAGGAGAGAATTTGTCATTGAGATCCCTGTCACTGACTCCATAGCCCAATGGTAGCAAGTCTTCATCTTTTCAACCTGCAAACATACAAAACCAAGACACAATTCATAGAGTTAGCCATCTATCTTTATCATTAACCAATATCATAAATTACCTGTGAGAGAGCCCTCTTAGACTTAAGAGGCTAAAATTCAGTTAGAAGTGGTTTGAAACAGTTAATCCAAGTTGACCATTGAAGCATCCCAACAGGACTCAATTTGGTGATAACATTTTGGTGCATGTGTCGAGAGTTTGAATACTATTTTCAAAATTTTTTGTACAAAAAAGTTAAGCTGAACTCTTGGAGGTAGCAGGATCTCAAAATCTGTTCGAGGCTGCAACTACCTTGGCGACTCCATTATTGAAGGATGCAAAATTTCCTAATCTTATGGTGATTCCACTGGACTTGTGAAGAACTAAATGCTGCCATTCTTGTTTGAAGGTATGCATGTGTATATTTTTCAAGAATTTATGGTTTCCCAAATCCTTTTCCCAAGGATCCATATTTTTTAAGGAATGGTCCAAAATTTAATGGAGAGGATTTGAGTTTTACCTTGAAGTATATATTATATTTCTGTGACTTTACTGAGCTTCTTAGAGTCAGACATGAAGATATTTTCATCATATTGTTCTATGTCATTTCAAGGGAAATGTATACAGTGTATTGAAATATTTCCTTTCAGATCTATTAAGTCATTTGCTGAGTTTTGGCTTATTTTTGTGGAAACAAGGATGGAAAGAACAAATTTGGTGGTAGAATCTCCATCCATTCAACGTTTTAAACAATGGAATGATGATCATAATAATGAGGAAGTGGATGAAAATGTTTCTTTGTCTTTGTCTTCTTATTTAAAGTCATTTAGCCAAAAGATAAGATTAAATTTTTGGATGAAGTCTCCATGAACATTGAGAAATACATTGACTTTTTAGAATATCAAATTCAATCCTATAGTCTTCATGATCAAGATCAGTATTTTCAAAAGTTTTTCATGCCAGAACACAAAGAGAGGGTGTTGCTACCTTTCTCTTTTGAGATTGAGGAAGGATACCTTTTTCTTGAAAATAAGTTTGTAAATGAGTTTGATAGCATACAATTGAAATCTTATGTTGTTAAAGAAAGCATATATGAGTTGTTTGAAACTACAAAATATCTTGAAAATCATCAAATAGACTTTTTCTTCTATGATCCTATAGCTGACTACATGGAATAATTCTACAAACTAGATTTACAGCTATTTTTTCATTATGAATTTCAGATCCATTTTATGTTGCCTTGGTCATTTCAGTATCGTGTTTACTTTTGGTTCAAGTGTAGTCAAGAGGTTCAAGTGTTAGATAAGATATATGACTGGCTTTATTGGAAGTTTCATGTTGCTTGAATCAAACATGAATATTGCAGCTGTTAGGGTAGGTAGGAATGTGTGTGAATAAACTCAAGTAGACTAAGCATCTCTTCAGTATGTACAGATTTGGTTATTTAGCAGTAATCATCAAGCTTGAGCCCAAGGTCAAGGCTATAAGAGTTTGAAGAAGGCTTGGAAAATTTTAAACTTTTTATTCCAAAAGGATGGATGGCACTATAAATATAGGTTCCTTGGTGTAACACAAGGGCATACCATCCCAAGTCGAGCCACTCTTATCAAACCCAATTTTTTTGAAAAATAATTTCAAGTGTGTCAAGTTTGTAAGTAGATTGGTTAGGAGCATAGTATCATGAAATAATAAATTTTATGATATGATATAATTTTTTAGGGTAGCTTTAAGTTTTTAGGGGATGTATTCAAGTCATGTCAAAGGGGTGAATTTGAATTAGATACTTTAATTAAAAAAAAAATTCAAATATGGCCACGTGCGAGAATTTTCCTAAGTCCGCAGTGTTTTTACTACAAAACTAACAGATTTCGCTATGGATATACCTAGTAATTCCATAGTGAATCTGAAACTTGTTAAACTAAATTCACTATGAAAACATGTTTTCCTATAACTATTTTTTGCAAAATGATGAGTTGTGAAACTTTGAGTGTTTCAAGGTCATGTTGTCAGAACAGGGTCATCACTGAAAGCTTTAAGCATGTTTGGGAATCAATTACCATTTTCTTAATGAATCTAATCTCATTTTTCCTAATCTGCCCCTCATTCCTCATGCTTTATCTTTCATTCTTGTAAGCTTCTACTCAAACAACTCGTTTTCATTGTTCTTCCTTTTGAAATCTATTATCATACTAGCCCCCCTATTTCCATAAACAACTTGCTGTCATCACCTCTTCACTGAATAGGTGTGAGTAAATAAAGAATGCCACCATTTCAAAACAAAGGAAATGGCTACACCAAAACGGGAAAATAAAGGAGGTTTACCATTCAGGTACGACCCTGTAAGCCCTAAATTAATTATGGAGGATCCCGATTATGTGGAGGCTTTCACAAGAGCAGGTTGCATGTAGTTTTGTCAAATATTACTGGGTCATCATAGACAAGTTTAACAAGAATTTTCACTAAACATCAAGGGAAATTCTATGAAGGTTGGTATTCTCCATGTGCCAATTTCACCTGATAGTATTTCTCAAAAAATAGGAATCCCCAGGATAGGAGAAGAATGGTTTAAAGCCACAAAGTTTGATTTAAAAATTTGTGATGATTATTTGAAACTTGAACATGTAGGGATAAATATGACTAAAGGGATTCCTAGAACTTGTCTCAAAGATAACTATTCTAATTTATTGATGGTGATACAAAAATAATTTACCTACGAGGGTAGATTTCATACAATTTACCTGTATCATTTCAAGTTGTTGCTTAATTTAATAGGAAAAAATCTAATGGATAACCCTTACTACCTTTTTAGAAGTCTTGGAAAAATGGTAGATAAGGTGCAAGGTAGACCTGAAAGAAGTGAAACTTCCATCTCTCACCACGGATTGATCAAATTACTAGTGTTAGAAGAATTGAATAAATTAAATAGAGACCGTGCAACCTTTTTGTTTATGAGTGGGTATGAAATCGATGCTTTCACTCCAAGGAAAGATTCTAAACCCAAGACTCTTACTCCTAAGCAAGAAATGAATACCATCGCAGAGATAGAAGGTGACCAACAAGAAGGTTTGCAGCCTGCAACTTAAATCATGGAGATAGAAGCTGAATTCATCCAAGAAGCAACACCTCATCCAAAAAAGAGCAAGCATGCTAAAGAACATGTCACAATTAGTAATTCCAAATCTGCTGCAAAAATTTCTAAAAGAGGCACAAAGGAAACTACTAGAGGTAAAGGCAGGATTGAAGACATTTTACAGGCTATAGACACTGCAGAAACCCATGTAGTGAAATAAATTGAGATAGAAGAATCCAAGGTTAGAAGGAAAGGTCTTGTGGCCAAGAAATTATACTTTTCATCTGAAGGATCAAGTTTTCTATTTAAACCTAGAAAATCTTTCACTAGATCACAGATTTATGAGAGTGTTAAAAATGACAGCAAGCTATAGAGGAAAGATAAAGGAAAGGAGGAAGTAGTGGAAGAAATCATAGTTATATCTCCTACTGAGATATATGTTACTAAAGAAAATTAAGGTCAGCCCAAAAGGAAGTTTCATAAGGAGTCTAAGGTTTACTTTCAAAAAGAACAGCTCAAATATAAAGAGGAAAATGTCAAGCAGAGAAAGGGAAAATAAAAGGTCATTAAAGAAACTGAAAAAGGAGCTTCTTGAAGAACAATTAAAATATACTAGAGAAGAGCTACTATAAACAAATATGGAGCTAGAAAGATACAAACAAGATAAACCATTAATACATGAGCTAGAAAAGAAAGTGACTGATCAGGTTACTCATTTTGAAAAATCCATTGGAAAGGCCAAAAATATACTGAAGAGATCACAACCTTTGCTCACCATGATGAAACACACAAGGAAGAGGAATTTATGGTTACAGGTAGAGAGGAAAAGTCTTCAGAGACAAGTCAAATAAATGAAAGAGCATATGGAAATGATGAAGATAGAATTAGAGAGGAGAGTTTTGGAAAGAAAGTTTGTAGAAGAAACTATTGAAGTTAATCAAGAAGAATTTGTGAATAAAGGATAAAGGTAACAGTAAATAATAGATCCTTTTTGTCTAATACCATTATATTTCACATTTAGGTATAATCATGGACCTTCATTAAGCTTAAATTCTAAAATTTTCCAAATCTATGGGAAACTAGGCAATTCCGCAGCGTATCCTAGTCTTGAAGCCCAGTTTTTGCTGCGAGATTTATGAAGATATATTTTTGTTTTTAAGCTACCTAAATTGACCATGCTAAGGAACTTTAAGATTTGTATTTAAAATTTTTCGATCACCTAACACCCTCCAATGGTCAAAAGTAGCAAACGTACATCACAAATGACCTAATTGTTTACGCTATGAAATTTCGCTATGAAAGTAGCTTAAAACGTTTTTTTTACAACAAGGTCAGTTTTTGGAAGTATATGAATGGTAAATAACTTTCTCAAAGTTTTTCTCCATGGAAAATTCCAAAGAGTATTAGAGCAGTGATAAAGAGTATCAGAACAAAATATTGTTGAAGGGAAACCTGTTGTCATGAAGATGGTTTGAAGATGCCAGCTCACCATGTTGTCATATCATCAACATAACAGCTCCTTAAAAGTATGCAGAGAAGTTTCATGAAAATAGTAAGGGAATTAATTTTTTATTGTGGTCAGTATGGTTGAAGGACATGATTCCTTTCAAGAAATTTGGATCATCTTTAGATAAAATTGTAATAAATAGGTGTTTGAGTTATGTTAGGACTCTAACTCTTAATTTAGTAGGTGTTAGTTTCTAGTTATAAATATCTAGTTTGTGGTTAGATTAGGTGGCAGTAAAGGAAATTAATAATCTAGCCATTTGTAAAATTGGATGTAAAGGCTAGATGCCTATAAGTAAACAATGCTTCGATGTATGAATGGTTGGAATATGTTACTTCTGACTTCTACTATTGTAAACAGGTTTTGATCAGTAATAGAGAGTGGTTGTTGGTTTCATCATTCACTTGAGATTCATTTGATACTTTCATGAACACTATCCTATGTATTTTATTACTTTACGTCAATATTTTAATGTTTGATTACTCGTAATTTGTGCTTTTCATGCTCTAACTTCCTTTCAAGCACTAAAATAATGGATATCTTTCTCAATGTCCTGCTTTCAATATCTTAATGTTCATTACTCAGAATTCATGTTTCTCATGCTCTAACTTCCTTTGAACATTTATATACTGAGTAAAATGTGTATCTATGTATTATACTTTCATTTAAGTATCTACATCCCTCAATTTTCACAAGGAGAACCTTTGTCATTGAGATCCCTGTCACTGACTCCATAGCCCAATGGTAGCAAGCCTTCATCTTTTCAACCTGCAAACATACAAAACCAAGATACAATTCATAAATTTAGACATATATCTTTATAATTAAACAATATCATAGATTACCTGTGAGAGATCCCTCTCGGAATGAAGAGGCTAAACTTTAGTTAGAAGTGGTTTGAAATAGTTACTCCAAGTTGACCATTGAAGCAGCCCAACCTGACTCAATTTGGTGATAACAAGAGATTTAAAACTGTAGAAGGAAACATCTCTTGAACATATTAGCGACACGACTCCAGAATTTGGCAGTATTTGACATCAGAGAATCTAAGGTCATGATGACATGGTAAAGAGAATATGAGAGGTCAAAAAAGATAACCCAAATCCATGGAGGAAAAAAATGGTGAAATGGGATGTCCCCAACCCATGTAATGTTCCAAAATGGGAAAAGCACGACTATAATGCATAAACAAGGAAATAACAATGAATGAATCAATACACAATGATATGAGACAAATGTACAACCATATTATTAAACATATCAGCAAATAATAGGCACAAGATTTTGAGGATCAAATCACTCAAGCAATACAAAACAAGCCTCCTCTACGAAAATATGTCAATACATGAGAAAATACTGCTATACAAGTGCCATGAGCCATGAAAACGTAGTTTTAGGGCATAAAATGCTACAGAAAGATATAACAAGATGGTTCTATTTTTATATATCTCAAACAATGGTGGGAGTGGAGATCTAAGCTCCCAAACACATTACCAAGACAACCCAGGAAGGGTTTCCGAAAATACCCAAAATACCAAAATGCTGGAATGCATCCTTAGGGCTGAATTGCAGCTGCAAAACTGAATACTGGAAGGAGGGGGCTGAAATGATAAAGAAATGAATATAAATCCTCCAACAAAGTCTCTGAGTGAAAGTTTTATCCTAACACTAAATATCTCACCCTCCAAATCAAGCACTAAAACCTCCACTACAAGTGCTCACTAAAATAATGCAGTCAAAGAGGGAATCTGCGCTGTAGATGATGGGAATAGGTTGGCCTGGTTCCAAGATGTGAAAGAAAGCTCAATAACCTCCTTTTCTAATCTCCCAATGAGAAGAATGCTTCCTCCCCTGAAAAACTAGCTCATAAAGTGGGTTTCTCAACCCTCCACTGCAACACCCTGCAAAACAACGTAAATCTGAATAAACACTGTGTAATATTCCTAAATTAGCATGCAGTTAATTGGAATATTAATTTTGCTCTAAACACATAGTTAAATGAATAAATGGGTAGGGATGGCCATAAATATTTTTAGGAGCAATAGATCCCTCTTAATGGGGAAAGGGATCATATTCATAGCTGGATAAAACACCTTCATGTGTGAACAAAGGCTAATGCATGTGGACAAGGTCAAGTTTGACCAAGTCAACAAAGCTAGTAAGGAGGAAGTGGAACATTAATGAAGATAACCTAGTGGGACTACGGGTCAGTTTAGATAGTTAGAATAAAGCCACCTTGTGTGTGGAAGAAGACATTGCATGAAGATCCAGACAAGGTTGACCAAATCCAACATCGTTGTTATGGAGGAGTGGCATTGATGATGGGACAGCGTAGTTTTAGAGGGAGATTCACTGCATGAAGATGGAAACCCTAATGAGTGGAACCCAAGGTGAGAAGGCTCACATTATTTATAAGGAAGAGGATGGTAGACATATGAGGTTAGCTTATGATGATTTTTTTTTATTATATGGTCTTTTTAGACATATAATTTCTCTTATTGTTTAGCTGAGATTGAATGTTGTTTAGCATTGGGTGTTCCTGAGCGGGAATCGCACCTCTTTCATTGAGTAGCTCTTGGAGGATTCTTGCACCATATTGTCCACTATTTGGCTTAAGGCCAAGCTTCACCTTTCTTTGACAGCACAGATCCTCTTGAGGGTTTTTCTATTTCAGTGAGTTGCAGCAAGTGGAGACTAGATCTTCAGATCTAGGCCATTTCAGTGCTCATTTTCAATGGAGGAGGTTTCTACACCATTGGGATGATATTATTGACGAAATTGAGCATCATTTTCATATCTTGGCATGTGGCCAACCGTATTTTTATCCCTATAGCGCAGAAGAGATCCAGATCTGCATAATTTCTAAAGGAGTAGCTATAGGGTGGTTCAGCACACCATTGGAGAGGTCATTTTCTGAGTGCTGGGGATCTACCCTTCACTTTTGAGATCTATTGGAGGATATCATCTTATTATTTATATTAGATCAGATCCACCTTTCAGATCTAAATATTTCAATAGATTTGTAGCTTTAAATCTCAGATCTACAATTTGTACTTGGTGTTTTGCTGAAAACCCCAAGGGGGTTCTATAGAAGAGCTTGTATAGTGCATGGATATGATGTAGATATAACGTTTTATGCAAATAACAGCTTTAGATTTGATTTACAACCTACTGTTGTTGCAGTACAAATAAAATAATGCTGTCATGGTATTCCATCTTTAATTCATGTTTGCAGCCCCTCTTTTTGCATGATTTTTGCACTATTATGGCTTGGGAGGCTTGTTTAACTAAGCTACCATGATTTGTTTCAGATATCCTTTTGTATTTGGCTGCTATAATGTATTAATGAATGGATCCATGGTCTGAATTTAACTATTATTGCACATATTTCTGAAAAAATGTGTTTTTAATGCATGCATTGCTACATTTCCCCATATGGGAATATTATAGTGGTATCATAGCATGATCTTTGCCTTAGCCTGTGAGTTTTCAGCCAATATGGTATAAGAAGAATAAGAGAAGGAGAAAGAGATCAGAATGATGGAAGGAATGAGTTTTATCTCATCTCTTTTTAAATCTAAGGAGAACCTCACCAAGGAGGTCAAGTAGAGAAAAATGGAGAAAAGAAGTGAAACCACATTAGGGTTTCAAGATGAGGAAGTTCCATGTACTTCCCATCAGCAAAAAGAAGATTTGGTATTGCATAGAGCTCCAAAGAAACATACAATGGCCATTTCTTTTGAAGGCAAGAGGCATAGAGATGGAGAATAATTCGATCATGAGATTCTAAGTGAGTATCTTATAGAATATAAGTATCAACCTAGAGCTTTCAAGGAGAATCTAACTCTCCCATAGTTCATTCAGCTCAAAGAAGAAAGGAGACCTTGCAGCAATAGAAGAAAGAAGGGAAATAGATTTCTATTTTCGACCTTTGATGGGTCATCCTTATGCACAAAAAGGGCCTGGGGAATGAGGTTGGATGCATTTTTCCTACTACATCTAGTAGTACAGAAAGAAGTTGTTGAGATTGCAGCGCTACACCTTGAAGGTGAAGCAAGCATTTGGTGGTTCAGCCATTTAAGTCATGCAAGAGTGATTGCATTTGCAGATTTTACTTCAAGGTTGATCAAGAATGTAATATTATTACTTAGCCTGAGCTAAGAGGAATATACATTTTTGTCTCATTTTCTGTTGCATGAATAAATGAATAAAGGAGGACATGCAAAACTCCTAAAATAATGAATAAATCAATTCCCATATGAACATGGATAAATCAGGGCCATGTAACAAATCACTTGCAGGTGTGAAAGGGGTTTGAGCTATGAGACTGGGTGAACCATGACCAAATCTATAGTGTTGTCTAGATACAATGTACCTCATGAAGGGACAATGCAGTTCTAGATGGAGGCCCGTCATGGGAAAGGAGAAAATTCATCAAGGTGGTTTAGTGTTTGCCAAGGCATTCATCTTATAAAATGAAGGGGAAGGCAGCAAGAGGACGTTGTTTATTGTCTATATTTCTAAGTATCTTGTCTATGTAGACAAATACCATTCTCTGTTATTCAGCTGAGAATAGTGTTGCTTAGCACTTGGGAGTTCCTATGTAGGGATTTCACCTCTTCCATTGAGGATTCTTGGAGGAGTCTTGCTGATTTCATCCATATCAGGCATCTGGCGAAGCTCTACTTCCAACTGCAACGTAGATCCAGTGAGGGTTTGGTTTCTTTTGTAAGCTACAACAAGTGGAATCTAGATCTAGTCAGATCTAGATCATATTAGTGCCTCTTCTCAGTGAGTGAGTCTTTTATCCTCCTGAAAGGGTGCATTAGTTGATTGAGCTTCAGATTTGTATCTTGGCATTAGGCCAACTCATTATATCAAGCTACAACCCATTTTTATTCCTACGACTGTGTTATTCTCAGTGGAGGTTTTGCATGGTGTTTTGATCCCCTTTTTGATGAGAGATCTCTCGTGCTAGGATTTTCCTTTCACTTTGGTGATCCATGGATTAGCTTTTTGATCCATGTTATTTATAGATATGATCTGTTCCAATGTAAAATCATCTTCAGAAATTTCTGAATAATATTGCAGATCTGCTACTTTAAACTCATATCTACTCTTTGCTTTGCATGATTTGATCAAAACCCCAAGGGGATCTTGTAATGGAGCCTTTCTAGTGTACAAATCTGAAATGGATATGTTATTTTGTACATATATCTGCTCTAGGTTTGAATTGTAACATTCAGCTACTGCAGCTCCATAAAATAATGTTGTTAAGCTATTTTTCAGTATATACATGTGTTGCAGCCTTCTTTTCTGAAGATTTCCTTCTTTCTTGTCTCCTATATTCTGCTGTATAATGTAAGAGCATCAACATAAATCTGATTTTATATTGTATATTAAAAATTTGTTCTTATTTGATGGCTTCCTATTCATGCTCACCAAGACTGTGTTATTTCTGAAGTAGTTTGTGATACATAGCTGCAGCTCCTCTCATAGGGTGTTTTATAGCTAGACTAGGTGGTGGGAGATCTGTTTACTACACCTAGTTTTATTTGTTTTTGCTCCCCTTTTGGATCTAGACCCCAGATCTACTGATCTAAGGGATCCAAGGGCTACAAACTCATTTCTATGCACAGATCTCCCAGACGTGTGTTATTCTAGGAGGCACTGTTGTGCATCCCTATTTTGGGATATTACAGTGGTATTAAAGATCCTTTCCTGGCACATCCTGTGATTCCATTGAAGAGCCAGAGCCAAAATGGATTTATAAGAATAAAATCCTCTTACTGAGAGGGAGAAGAGGTATTAGAATAGAATCCACAAGAAATTTGATTACACCACTGAGGATCAAGACAAGGGTAAAGCCCCTGAAACTGGAAGTGATAAAGAAGGAGAAGAGTTTGCAAGAACTCTTTTGGTGGCAATGCAAGATCTTGCTAGAGAGATTAGAGAGATGAGAATGGATAGGATGAAGGAATATCCTGGGAGATTTCATCCTGGGGAAAGCTCTGGCATGTCTCACCACTAGAATGGTCAACCAGTGAACCTGCCACAACCTCCACAACGCTCTACTATGCCTACCTTCTTGGCTATGGAGAATGAAGGGCCACAAGAGAAAGCATCCCTTGAAGACTAATTTTAGGAATATGAATCTTAGAATCAGAGATTCAAGGACCACTTGGGTTTTCAAGAGTTTTTTCCCCTCATGGAAAAAATATGACCAAGGCACCAGTATAGAGATGGTGGATTCTTTCCAAATCATGATATACATCACTTTATGGGTAGATTTGTTTTGCCCAAGTTTGATGGGTCATCCACTAGTTCTGCCAAGGCATGGGTAGAAAATATGGATATCTACTTTCAGTTGAAAAATGTCCCTGAGATTGAAGCCATCAACATTGCAGCGCTGCACTTTGAAGGTGAAGCACACAATTGGTGGTTCCATGGGTTTTCTACATTAGGCCATTCCAATGTGACTGCCTAATCTGAATTCACTAGAAGACTAGTGGAGAGGTTTGAAAGAAAGAATCCAGAAGCACCTTTCATGAGCCTTGCAAAGCTAAAGCAATTAGGGACTGTAGAAACTTATATCTCTGAGTTTCTGAGATTATCTGTTATGGTTCCTAATACGTCTACAGTAAGGAGGGTGTACATGTTCATTGATGGCTTGGATGAACCTTTACATGGGTTGGTTAAATCTACCAAACCTACCACTTTTCATGATGCCATTGAAAGGGCTAGAGACCTCCAAGATGCCTTGCCTAAAGCAAAGGAAACTTTTCAGAACAAGGCCCCTTACCTTTCTAAAGGGAAGGAAGAGAAATTTTCTCCTCCCAAGGAGAGCTCATTAAAGAAGCCTCTTGATATTGAAGTCAGGAGGGAGCTGAGAAAGAAGAAACTATGTTTCAATTGCCAAGAGTCATGGGCACCTGGACATAGATGTGTTGTTGGGAAAGCATATTATATAGAAGTCCTCTCAGACTTTGAGGAGGAAGAAGAAGATGATGAGCCAAGAGGAGGTCATAGCGCTGACAATGTTGAGGGAGATCCAACACCATATAGAGATGGGAATGGAGCCTTTGCTCCAGTAAGGGGAACTCTTGCATATTTGAGAGGAGTACCTAAGTACTTGACCTTAAGAGTACAAGGTTCAATCATGAATCATAGGGTTTCTGTACTGATTGATAGTGGGGCAGCCCACAACTTTATTGAAGCTCATCTTGTGCAGAGGAGGGCCATACCTACTGAAACTTTTGAGGGATTCTCTATTTTGGTCCCAAGAGATAGGACAATGAAATGCATGCACTATGTCCCATCACTCTAAGTCACTATGGGGTCCTACACCTTGGTGGATCATTTTTTTGTAGTTGACATACCAGACACCAATATCATTTTTGGTGTTCAGTGGTTGATTACCTTGGGAAAGGTCACCACTGATTGGAAGGCTTTGCAAATGGAGTGGGTGGACAAAAGAGTGGTAAACCTCAAATGATCCAAGGAATGCATACTTACCCTTCACCTAGCACTTCCACACAAACAATAGAGATGGATTTGCATATTGGAAGCAAGGATCTCACAGTCCCTTCTCTTATGTTCATGAGAATCTTGCATGGGAAATTCCTATCTAGTGGAAAACCACCTGGGAGGCCACCAGATTTAGATCTTATGGGGAAGGCCTCACAAAGTGCTACTCCAATTTTAGATCTAGGAGGGATTGGAGCAATGGGAGACCAAGCTACAGCACTGGGGGGCTTGGGACAGCTCAAGAATGAGGGGGATCTTCTCCCTGCATTACTATCACCCTCTCTTTTTTCTAGATTTGCGTTGTGGTAGGTCAATAATGGGAGGATAAGCCTTCCAACACCCATATTTGGCATGAAATATGTCAAAGAGGAGGTCAGCAACATGAAAGGCACTTCCATGGATGTATCATCAGTGTTGTCATTGTTGAACAGTGTGGATCTGTACTGGAAATCTCAACTGCTTGTAGAGTATTCCAAATATCTCCACACATGTATTGTTGGAAATATGATGCAGAGTGTTGTCCTTCATGGCAACCCACTGAATGAAGATGAAGACATGAGAGTGTTGGCATGTGTTGTCCTTGATGGCAATCCACCTGATGAAGTTATTCTTGACCTGATGGACTTGGTAAATGATGTAAATCTGATGTGAAATGATGTTAGTTAGCAATATGATGCTGAGTGTTGTCATTGAATGGCAACCCACTTGATGAAGAAGATGGAAAATTACTTGATGAAGTTGTGCTTGATAGAATATGTTCTTGATGAAGTAAATCTGATGTATCTACAGAGAGTACAGAAGGTAATGAAAAAAGGAATTCAATATGTGCTAGATCCATGATGAAAAGAGTATGTTTCAAGGAATACACGGATTTGTCTAGGAGAAGTCGCGTATGCACGCGGTTAAGTACGTGCCAAGTCGCGTATGGGAAAAAGCGCTCAAAAAGTGAAAAACCAGGGGTAACCACCATGGTATTGACCCATTGTATTGGGTAATGATTCGTCTAAATGACCTCGTCCAGGAATACCATCGAATGTAATGTGGTTTTGGCTCATGGTATTGAAAAAGGGTAAACCTATATAAAGAGAATAAACTCATTGTGCAAATGATGAGTGTGGGAGCAAGATGTCTGAGCTTGAATGAATACTTCTCTGTGAAGTATATCTGTATGGAAAGGGTAAAGGTTTGATGATAGATCTGAATCTATGATGCACCTATAGAGAAATGATGAAGCGGGATATCTAGATCTGAAATGTATCTGTATTTTCTAGATCCGTTTATGGAATGATTAGATCTGAGATATGGCGAACATCTGTCTGAAGTAAAGGGTTAAATCTATGTGATGTATCTATTCTGAAGAATTGCAATGACCTAAATGTCTGAAGAACCATACGCTAGTTCGCCGCAGAGGAAGCGCGTATATACGCGTCTTTGCTGAAGAGAAAGCGCGTATGCACAATGAAATTAGCTCTGTAATATGTACAAAAGTATACGCTGGTTTATGTGAACGGAAGCACGTATATACGCGACATCAGTGAAAGGAAAGCGCGTATGCAAAATAGGGTTTGCTGAAGTCTGTGGTAAGAAAAGTCTGATCTGTTCTGCTGGTTTACAGATATCTGTCAGTGAGTTATATGTATCAGTTTCATGTTTGACTATGCTTAAAAGTATGGAGTGGGTCCAGTGTGAAAATTGATGAAACGTGGTCCATAGAGGTGCTGAGGGTTGTAGCCTTCAGTCAGGGGGTTGTAGCTCCCTTCCAGGTGAGGCTGGTAAACGAGAGCAGGGGGTCGTAGCTCCCTTCCGGGAGAGGCTGGTAAACGAGAGCAGGGGTTCATAGCTCCCTTCCAGGAGGGACGTGGTGGGGAGTTGAGGCATCACCGCCTGGAAGGTATTCAGCAGCGTGATGGAATTTGCTGCGTCTTTGGTGAGTACGCATATTTGTATGTTTGTGAATGTTTTCCTACTGTAATATTAAAATATTCGAAGAAATTTGAGCAAGCTACCCTGGCAATTGGTATTCTCTGGGCTTGGGTTTCCACCTAAAAATCACAGTGTTCATGTGCGGTGCTTTATTATTGATGGTTTATTACACATTGTTCTGCCGTAACTTCTTGGTAACCATGGATGAATGAATATTGCAAAGAAGCAAGTTAATAAATATACGCATATTAAGATCTCTGCATATACGCGAGTTTTGTGAAGGGTATCCACGTATATACGCGAATCAAGTAAAGTAGTGTATGGGTTTTAGAGCATGAACAAGTAAAAAGATTTGAGTATTCCCTAAATACTGATTCACCCCCCCCCCCTCTCGGTATTTTTCCCAACAATTGGTATCAGAGCAGGTCCTTCTGTAGAAGTTTGATCGCTTGAAGGAGATCCGTCGCAATGGGAAGTCATGAAGGAATAATGTCTATAAGGCCACCTCTATTCAATGGAGATAATCTGTTATTCTGGAAGATACGAACAAAAGCATATCTGCAAAGTCTTGGTGCAAAAGTTTGGGCAATCGTGGAAGGAAGGTTATCGATATGACGACTACATGACTACGGTAGGAAGGAAGAGACAGAGTATTTGACCAAAATGTCTTATTAGAAGCATATACAATTGATTGCTAAAGTGATAAAACTAAATTGACGAAAAGAAATATAGGACAAAATCATTTTGAAGTTGTGAAGGAGATACGAAGAGGTCCTTGGAGGATGTTGTAGAGCGTCTGCAAAAGGAAAAGAAAATGAAGTTGTCAAAGAATCCAGCTATATATCGGAAAAAGAAGAAGCGAATTTTGTGAGAAAACTCCAACTAGGTAATGGAAGATTCAAAGGTAAACTTCCCTTCAAATGTTTTGATTGTGGAAAAGTTGGTCACTATGCTGCTAAATGTCCTTATAGAGATAAACATGGTAAAGGGAAACAATTTGGAAAAAGGAAGAGTTATTATGCAAATGAAGATGATGATGAAGTGTCCAGTGAAGATGAAGAAGATTCTGACCAAGCTCTACAAGTGCTCATGGAAAAGAAGCAAAAGAAGAAGGCTACTCAAGGAAAGGAGATACCTCAGAAATCATGTATAGCAGAAAGTGAAGAAGATGAAACAGGTATTGATCGTTGTTCTTGTATTTCACTTACCTGTATATGCAAAGGCAAAGATAGTGAAAGTAACAGTATGGATCTAGAAGAAGCTGTCAAGATTAAAGTTGAAGATTAGCAAACATCATCTAAGGAGAGTGAAAGTCTAGAAGCAAATGATGAAAGTAATGATTGGTATCAATTTGAAAGGAAGGAATCTATCTACAAAGATGTGATCTCTAGGATGAATGAAAAGATTGAAACACTAAATGGACAGATAGACAAGTATAAAGGATTGTACGCTCATGCAACCAATCAAGGTGAAAAACTTAAAGCATAAATCATCTCTCTACAAGCAAATCTTGAAGCATCAAGTAAGAAGAATGAGGAACCTCTACAACCATTTGAAAAGGAAGGCCTTGAAGCAGAAATCATCTCTCTCAAAGAAGATCTGGAAAAATCAAAAAGGAAGAATGAAGAGCTACAACAAACATGTGAAGAAAATGAAGATTGGTTGAAAGAAGAGATTCTAAATCTGAAGGATCAAGTAGAAGATGGAAGAAGGAAAGAAGAAAGCATGACAAAGAAATGTCAAGCCTTGGAGGTTGAGGTAAACATTCTCAAAGGTAAATTAGAAGAAAAGGTTAAACTTTTGAGGTTTCAAGATAGTACTAATATCTTGGACAATATTTTGAGTAATCAAAGGTCTCCTGCTATCAAACTTGGTCTTGGTTTCCATGAAACTGTTAAAGGAGAATCTAGCTCACAAGGAAGTGCTAAAAATTCAGAGGATGTCAATGCAAAACATGAAGTGTTGAAAGAGACAAAAGGACAACCAACAATGATGAAATCTCAAAGGAAATCAGTCGATAATGTTGAATGCTTTAAATGTCATAATTATGGGCATGTTGCAGCAAATTGCAGGAGCAGATCATTTCAGCCTCAAACAAACAGTTCCTACATAGAAAGGTACTCTGGTTTCATCAAAGGATATTGTTTTTCATGTAACAAGTATGGACATAAAGCAGCTGATTGTAAAAGGAGGAAGATTAGAAATACTCATTATGATTCTTATGCTTATTTCTCTGGACACATGAGATGTTATTCTTGTAACAATTATGGACATGTAGAAAAGGAATGCAGGTTGAACAGATCTGAGAAAGTGGACAATTTTCAGCACACAGTTAGGAAGTTCAACCAAATTTGGAAAAAGAAGGAGGACCAGTCAGAAACGTAGGGAATACTGACCCTACTGCAGTCATCCGCTTCTGAAGCTTACTTCTCTTATTGACTGCAGGAATGATGTGGGATACATTATGAGATTTAGTAATGTATCGTCACAGGGGGAGCAATGTATGATGACTCTCATGGTTGATCTGATTTTTCTGGTTATATGTATTTCTGACAGAGCATCTGGTATGAAGACGACATGTACAGGAAGTACAAGTTCAGGGGGAGATGAAGGAATGTGAAAATTTCTATGCTTCACTTTCCATACGCGGGTTCTATGAACAAAAGTCGCGTATACACGCGATTTCCAGCAGACACAGTCGCGTATGCATTAATGATAAGAGAATTTATATGATAGCTGAAGATCTGGAGCAGAGGTTCAGGGGGAGCATCAGTCTGATTGTTAATAAATGTATTATTAACTCAGTATCAGCTTAGTTGCTCAGTTCTAAATTATGATGATATGATACTTGGTTTCTGATGTTGAAAATTATGGATGAGTCATGTTTGCTTTTTGATGAAGAGTATTCGTTGCTGAGATGAAAGTCTTATAATTCGAAGATAAGGACAGTTCATGTAGAGATTGTTGCTGGTGACTTGCTGATGAATGTATTCAGGTTGCACAAGTTAAGGAGGAGCACCGGTTCAGGGGGAGCAGCAGGTTGAATACTAATAATTGCATTGTTGGCACTATGAGTGCTTATTCTGTGATACTCATGCTTAAATGATGATGACTTGGTACATGGTTTATTATGATGAGATTTTGAGCCTTGTTTGCTGAAAAGTATCTTTTGTGCTCACACATGGATGAATTGGAAGTCTTATGATTCAGAGATAAGAATAGATCATGCAGAGTTTGTTACTATGGTTGAGATATTTTCCCTACATATGTTACTTCATGTTAAATCTTAAAGATCATGGTGATATTGGACCACATGGATGATTGACACATATTTGAAGATGTTGTGCTGGTATGATAATCTCTCTTGGAAATATTGTATTGATGCTGCAAAGAATCTGAAGGCTTGGTTACTAATGTGCTTATGCTACAACTGTTGGATGACGCTTGAAGACTCAACTACACTGTTCTATCTATATGTAGTCCATGGAAGCATTCAAATATCTCAGAAAGAAGCTGAACACTGTATTTTTCTCAGAGAGGATCAGATCTAGTTAAAATATAGAAGATGGTATTGGATACGCGGGTTTCCTGAAACAAAGTCGCGTATATACGCGAGTTCATGCACATAAAACCGCGTATGTCTGGTTGCTGACATTTTTTGTTTGGGTTCATCTTTCTTTAGCACAGCTGCAATGCTGTTTGGTATCTCTGATACTTTTTGGTACCTCTGGTGGTGTTCCAGTTCTCATAATTCTATTTCTAATGTTTTGATAAAGATGCCTTGATGATTTGTTGGTGAAAGTGTTCAGGATGCACAAACTAAGGGGGAGCCTTAGTCATATGGAAAGGATGCTTGGAGGCACAGATTCAGGGGGAGCATTAGCTTTGCTAAGTATAATGCATTGTTGGCATTATGATGATTCTGAAATATGTTCTTTGAAGTCTTTCTGGTATTGGTTATAAATGGTCATATTTGTAATTTGATGAAAAGGTCTTGTTGAGACCCATGATGAAAATTGTAATATTCAGTCATGTAAGGACTTGACAAATTTGTAAACCCACTTGGTTGGGTAGTTGAGTCAAATTTTGTAAACCCACTTGGTTGGGTAGCTGAGTCAAAATTGTAAACCCACTTGGTTGGGTAGTTGAGTTGAGATATGTAAACCCACTTGGTTGGGCATTTGAGTCTCATATGTAAATCCACTTGGTTGGATATTTGATGTAAGTATGAGTCTTTGGTGATAGGAAGTTCATAGAGTCATGTACTTCATTGAAAAATATGTTTGAAGATTCAGCATGAACTCAGGAGGAGCTTGGTCACTTCAGTATATATCAGATCTGCAGAACGCTTCTTCCACATGCGGAGAACAGGGGGAGAGTATGTTGGTTTTGATCCACCCTTTGCCCTTGATGTCAAAGGGGGAGAGTGACATGGTGTTTGAATGAAGAGAAAGAATGGTGTCATTGTATTCTTAATGTACCTATCTGTTGTGGTAACCAAACACCATCGTGGTTGCCATCAAGTCCAAAGGGGGAGATTGTTGGCAATATGATGCAGAGTGTTGTCCTTGATGGCAACCCACTGAATGAAGATGAAGACATGAGAGTGTTGGCATGTGTTTTCCTTGATGGAAATCCACCTGATGAAGTTATTCTTGACCTGATGGACTTGGTAAATGATGTAAATCTGATGTGAAATGATGTTAGTTAGAAATATGATGCTGAGTGTTGTCATTGAATGGCAACCCACTTGATGAAGAAGATGGAAACTTACTTGATGAAGTTGTGCTTGATAGAATATGTCTTGATGAACTAAATCTGATGTATCTACAGTGAGTACAGAAGGTAATGAAGAAAGGAATTCAATATGTATACAGATCCATGATTGAAAAGTATGTTTCGAGAATGCACTGTTTTGTAGAAGTCGCGTGTACACGCGGTTTAGTACGTACGCGAGTCGGCGTGTAGGCGAAAAGCGCTCGAAAAAGTGAAAAACCAGGGGTAACCACCATGGTATTGACCCATTGTATTGGGTAATGATTCATCTAAATGACCCCGTCCAGGAATACCATCGAATGTAATGTGGTTTTGGCTCATGGTATTGAAAAAGGGTAAACCTATATAAAGAGAAGAAATTCATTGTGCAAACGATGAGTGTGGGGGCAAGATGTCTGAGCTTGAATGAATACATCTCTGTGAAGTATATCTGTATGGAAAGGGTAAAGGTTTGATGATAGATCTGAATCTATGATGCCCCAATAAAGAAATGATGAAGAAGGGAATCTAGATACGAAATGTGTCCCCATTCATGTTTAGATACGTTTATGGAATGATTAGATACGGAATGTAAGCGAACATGCATGCAAAGAAATAAGGGTTAAATACGTGTGATGTATATGTTCTGAAGAATTGCAATGACCTAAATGTCTGAAGAACCATACGCTTGTTTGCCGCAGAGGAAGCGCGTATATATGCGGCTTCGCTGAAGAGAAAGCGCGTATGCGCAATGAAATTAGATCTGTAATATGTACAGAAGTATACGCTGGTTTATGTGAACGGAAGCGCGTATATACGCGACATCGGTGAAAGGAAAGCGCGTATGCAAACTAGGGTTTGCTGAAGTCTGTGGTATAAAGTATGATGCGTGCAACGGTTTACGAGATATACATCGGTGAGTTATGTATCGAGTTTCATGTTTGTTGTGCTTAAAAGTTTGGAAAGGGTCGAGTGTGAAAATTGATGAAACGTGGTCCAAGGTGGTGCTGAGGGTTGTAGCCTTCAGTCAGGGGGTCGTAGCTCCCTTCCAGGTGAGGCTGGTAAATGAGATCGGGGGGTCGTAGCTCCCTTCCAGGTGAGGCTGGTAAACGAGATCGGGGGGTCGTAGCTCCCTTCCAGGAGAGGCTGGTAAACGAGTCGGGGGGTCGTAGCTCCCTTCCAGGAGAGGCTGGTAAACGAGCGCAGGTGGGTGCCTGCGTGCTGGTCAAGTCTGCGCCAGCACATATGTTGTAAGATGTTTTTCTCTATAATAAAATATTGAAGGCTGAGCAACTGCAGCGGTGGTTTTCTCCCGACTTGGGTTTCCACCTAAAAATCCTGGTGTTCATGTGCGATGCTTTGTGTGATGGTTTATTCTGTTGTTCCTGCACATGTTTACTGATAACTTAACATCAGATGAATGAATATTGCAAAGAACTAAGTTAATAAATATCTGCATATTTAGATCTCTGCTAATACGCGAGTTGTATGAAGGATATTCACGTGTATACGCGAGTTTACTAAAGGAAAGTAGCGTATGGGTTTTAGAGCATGAAAAAGTAAAAAGTTTTAGTTTGCCCTAAATACTGATTCACCCCCCCCTCTCATTATTTTTCCCAACATGTATGATACTAGATGACATGCAGCAAGAAGAGGGCTACTTATTCCAAGGCGAAGTCATCTAGCATCATGGTAGGGTCTTCTTGTCTAGAGCTTACAAACTCAAGAAGAAGATACTACAAGGGGCACACAAAGAATTGTTTCTCAGCCATATGCAATCAATGAAGATCTACACCCTGATCATGAGGAGCTTTGATTAGGAAGGCTTGAGAGAGGAGTTACATTAGCGCTTTGAAGAGTGCATGAGCTATGTGGAGTTGGTACATATAATGGAATCTATGAAAGATTCATTCAGCTAATTCTTCCTTCTTCCGAGAGAGGGTGAATGCCCATGCACAACTCCATGTGTATAAGGAACTTTCATGGTAAAGGATCTGATCCTACAGAGCAAGCTTTATTTTATGATATATCATATTATTTTACCATGTTTTTGCAGGATATGACTCCTAAAGGGAGTGAGAGATCATGTAGATCTCATGGCCTTTGGTGGGCCAATAAAAGTTTTGAACTTGGCCACTCCCTTATTGTGCAAAGGGAGATTCATTTTCATGATGGGTGCTTTCCAAAGGCACCAAGCATATCTGACAACTTCAGATATGTTAAGAAGAATCATGCAATAAATGTGTGGTGGGAATGCCACTTGCCACACCTTGATCTAATGCAGGCAAGAATGCACTGCGCTGGCATCACATGTGGGATTTTGATCCACCTCCTCAAGCTCAAATTTCTTTTGGCATATATGTAGTTTTTCTTCCATACTTGGATGACATAGTTGTACTGTTTATGGGATTGTATGGAGGGTGATGGGAATTTTGTATGTACCACATGGAATGGAACTTCTCCCTGTACCTCATGCTACATGTTTTAGAGAGAGAATTGCTCCAACCATGTTTATTTCTATTGATTTTTTCACTCCTTGTGGGATGGACTATGCACATCTTATGATAACCTTGGAGGAACAATTCATGATATGTTGGTTTGGTGAACACTTGGCTTATGAGGAGGATTTGATCCTTGATGGGGTCACCAATGGAGGAGGGGAAGTACTGTAGCACTCACCCTATCAGTTGCTTGAGGACAAGCAACATTTTGGAGGGTAGGACTATATTATTCCTACTTAGCCTGAGCTAAGAGGAATATACATTTTTGTCTCATTTTATGTTGCATGAATAAATGAATAAAGGAGGACATGTAAAACTCCTAAAAGAATGAATAAATCAATTCCCATATAAACATGGATAAATCTGGGCCATGTAACAAATCACTTGCGGGTGTGAAAGGGGTTTGAGCTATGAGACTAGGTCAACCTTGACCAAATCTGTACTGCTGTGTAGATACAATGTACGTCATGAAGGGACAACGTAGTTCTAGATGGAGGCCCCTCCTGGGAAAGGAGCTAATTCATCATGGTGGTTTAGTGTTTTCCAAGGCTTTCATCTTATAAAAGGAAGGGGAAGGCAACAAGATGAGGTTGTTGATTGTCTATATTTTTGATTATCTTGTCTGTTTAGACAAATACCATTCTTTGTTGTTCAGCTGAGAATAGTACTCCTTAGCACTTGGGAGTTCCTATGCAGTGATTTCACCTCTTCCATTGAGGATTATTAGAGGAGTGTTACTGATTTCACCCACTATCAGGCATCTTTTCAAGCTCTACTTGCAACTGCAATGCAGATCCAATGAGGGTTTGGTTGCTTTTGTAAGCAGCAAGTGGAATCTAGATCTAGTCAGATCTAGATCATATTAGTGCCTCTTCTCAGTGAGTAAGTCTTTCATCCTCTTGGAAGAGTGCATTAATTGATTCAGCTTTAGATTTTTATCTTGGCATTAGGCCAACTCAGTATATCCAGCTACAACATAATTTTCTTCCTAGGACTGTGTTATTCTCAGTGGAGGTTTTGCAGGGTGTTTTGATCCCCTTTTTGATGAGAGACCTCTAGTGCTGGGCTTTTCCTTTCACTTTGGTGATCCATGGACTAGATTGCTGATACATGTTCTTTATAGATCTGATATTTTCTAATGTAGAATCATCTTTAGAAAATTCTGAATAATATTGCAGATCTGCTACTTTAAACTCAAATCTACTCTTTATTTTGCATGATTTGATCAAAACCCCAAGGGGATCTTGTAATAGAGCCTTTCTAGTGTACAGATCTGAAATGGATCTGATGTTTTGTAGATAGATATTCTATAGATATAAAGTGTAACATTCAGTTTTTGTAGCTCCATAAAATAGCGTTGTTAAGATATTTTTCAATATATACATGTGTTGCAGCCTTCTTTTCTGAAGATTTCCTTCTTTCTTGTCTCCTATATTCTGTTGTATAATGTAAGGGCATCAACATAAATCTGATTTTCTGATGTAGATTCAAAATTTGTTCTTATTTTATGGCCTCCTACTCATGCTCATGAAGAATGCATTACTTCTGAAGTAGTTTTTGGTACGTAGCTGCAGCCCCTCTCATAGGGTGTTTTTCAGCTAGACTAGGTGGTGGGAGATCTATTTACCATGCCTAATTTGATTTATTTTTTCTCTCCTTTTGGATCTAGACCCTAGATCTACTGATATAAGAGATACAAGGGCTGAAAACTCATTTCTGTTCACATATTTCCCATAAGTGCATTATTCCAGCAGGCACTTCTGTGCATCCCTATTTTTGGATATTACAGTGGTATCAAAGCACCTTTCTTGGAACAACCTATGCTTCCATTGAAGATTGAAAGCCAACATGCATTCAGAGGAAGAAGAGCCTCTTACTAAGAGGGAGAAGAGGTATCAGAATAGAATCCACAATAAATTTGATTACACCACTGAGGATCAAGACAAGGGTAAAGCCCCTGAAACTGGAAGTGATAAAGAAGGAGAAGAGTTTGCAAGAACTCCTTTGGTGGCCATACAAGATCTTGATAGAGAGATCAAGGAGATGAGAATGGATAGGATGAAGGAATCTCTTGGGAGATTTCATCCTAGGGAAATATCTTGCATGTCTCACCACTGGAATGGTCAACCAGTGAACCAGCCACAAGCTCCACAAGCTCAAAAACGCTCTACTATGCCTACCTTCTTGGTTGTGGAGAATGAAGGGCCACAAGAGCAAGAATCCCTTGAAGACTACTTTGAGGAATATGAATCTCAGAATCAGATATTCAAGTACCACTTGAGTTTTCAAGAGTTTTTCCACCTCAAGGACAAAAGAAGACCAAGGCACCAATATAGAGATGGTGGATTCTTTCAGAATCATGATAGACATCACTCTATGGGAAGATTATTTTTTCCCAAGTTTGATGGGTCATCCACCAGTTCTGCCAAGGCATGGGTATAAAAGTTGGATATCTACTTTCAGTTGAACAAAGTCCCTGAGACTGAAGCCATCAAGATTATAGCGCTTCACTTTGAAGGTGAAGAACACAATTCGTGGTTCCATGGGTTGTCTACATTGTTCCATTCCAATGTGATTGCCTACTCTGAATTCACTAGAATATTGGTGGAGAGGTTTGACAAAAAGGATCCAGAAGTACCTTTCATGAGCCTTGCAAAGTTAAAGTAATCAGGGAATGCAAAAACTTATATCTCTGATTTTCTGAGATTATATGTTATGGTTCCTGATCTATCTACAGCAAGGAGGGTGTACATGTTCATCGATGGCTTGGATGAACCTTTGCGTGGGTTAGTTAAATCTACCAAACCCACCACTTTGTATGATGCCATTGAGAGGGCTAGAGACCTCCAAGATGCCTTGCCAAAAGCAAAGGAAAATTTTCAGAACAAGGCCCATTACCTTTCTAAAGGGAAGGAAGAGAAAGCTACTCCTCCCAAGGAGAGCTCATTCAAGAAGCCTCTTGATATTGAAGTCAGGAGGGAGCTGAGAAAGAAGAAACTATGTTTCACTTGCCACGAGTCATGAGCACCTGGACATAGATGTGCTGCTGGGAAAGCAAATTATATAGAAGTCTTCTCAGACTTTGAGGAGGAAGAAGAAGATGATGAACCAAGAGGAGGTCACAGTGCTGACAATGTTGAGGGAGATCCAACACCATCTAGAGATGGGAATGGAGCCTTTGCTCCAATAAGGGGAACTCTTGCATCTTTGAGAGGAGTACCTAAGTACTTGACCTTAAGAGTACAAGGTTCAATCATGAATCAAAGGGTTTCTGTACTGATTGACAGTGGGGCAACCCATAACTTTATTGATGCTTATCTTGTGAAGAGGAGGGCCATACCCACTGAAACTTTTGAGGGATTCTCTGTTTTGGTCCCAACAGATAGGACAATGAAATGCATGCATTATGTCCCATCACTCTTAGTCATTATGGGGTCCTACACCTTGGTGAATCATTTTTTTGTTGTTGACATACCATACACCAATATCATTTTGTGTGTCCAGTGGTTGATTACCTTGGGAAAGGTCACCACTAATTGGAAGGCTTTGCAAATGGAGTGGGTGGACATGAAGAGTGGTAAACCTAAAATGATCCAAGGCATCCATAATTACCCTTCACCTAGCACTTCCACACAAACAACAAAGATGGATTTGCGCAATGGAAGCAAGGATCTCACAATCCCTTCTCTTATGTTCATGAGAATTTTTCACGGGACATTCCTATTGTTATCACTATAAAAAATCTCTAAAAATTGGTTAGTTACATTTTTTACCTAAGTCCTGTTAGCCCCCCTATGAAATTATTGACAAGCAAGCTGGGGGCTAGAATTGTTCTGGAGCCTCCAAGGAATGCCTTTCCCCTGAAAATTCACCCTCCTTGGAGTCTCTCTGTGCTGTGCCTAAAATGTAGTCCCTCTGCAGATCCATTCTTCAAAAAGGGCCTTTTATCCTTATCTCCTGCAATTTTTCCCATCTCCACTTCTGTTTTCCCTTTGGCAAAGCCCACCTTCAATCTCCCCCATTATCCGCTTTAAGTTTCCCCTAAATCCTATCCCAAACCACACCATCACCTTTTATTTCTCCATATCTCTCTCTATTCCCCCCCCATTACCATTGGCTGGCCTTAAATTGTATTAACAATGTATAAAATCCATGTATTTCATTATCTTTGAGCCAAGCCCCTTTTACATCAGCCCCCCACTCCTTTCCCTCCCGATGGGACCGAGTGCCATGACCATCTCTTAATCCTCCGGACGCTTAAATCCTCTCAAACTTTTTCCGCGCCAGAAAATCATTAAAAAACCTTTGGAAACGCACATTTTTGGGTTTTGTACATAGTTTTGGACAGATGGATCTTCGCCGTCTGATCGAAAGCCAGATCTAACGGTGCAGAGCGTGCCCGAAATGGTGGTCCCCACCCCGTCCTCGCGCGCTGTCCCAAATCAGCCGGTATTCTCCGCACCACCCTTCGCTAGTTGGTGGTTTTCCCCGGAGGCCCAGCGATTCCATTCAACAGTGGCCACGTGTCTTTGGTACAGCAGCAAAACCATGTTAATTTCATGCATAAACGTTCGTTCGGTGGTCGGGTAGCAGAATCCACGCGGACCGTTCGATCCTGGCCCCTCCATCCTACGACTGTCATCACCCGAAGCTGCACACCATTTAGCACCCGTCCGCCGTACCCGCGGTCCCGCCTTCCAACATCCTCCGCCGTTGATCTATTAGCGATCAACGGTCTAGGTCCGTCTATCCATGGTTGACCTTTTCCATTGCCCCGGGACCTCCACGTCACCCCGTCCCGCCACGTCAGTGCCACGTGTTCCATCCATACTCCTTCCCAACCCAGTACACAAAACTGGTTTATTTACGTATTTTTCGTGCATTGTTCATTCTGCAACGTCTGCCAACCCTACCCGAGCAGTTTTTCACCATTTTTCTATGTTTTCTCCCGCCATGTCACTAATTGCATGCCCATTTCTCCCATCTACATCACCCACCACCCTTGTACATGTAGTTCTTCACGGTCTTCGTGTCTCCTGCAGGTTTATAAAAAAAAGAATGGCCGCCGCAATACACTTCTGTGCTACCAGGACAGCTAAATCTGAGGAAGATCATCCACGGCAGCTGAATTTATGAACAGAGGCCCGGGAAGGTGGAGATGAGATGTTCATTAAAAGAAAAGAGTTCGAACCATGTGGAAAATCTCCCATCACCATTAAACCCGAGCTAACCTGTCAGAGATGGAATTGACGCAGCAGAACGTTCCAGTACAGAGCAAAAGGAAGATTAAAGCACAACCATGAAGATCTCGAGCCCTAAGTCAATGTTTTCAGAGACAAAGCAGAAGATCACAGTCCCCGAGGATCGATCAAAGGATCCTGAGCACAGACAAAAGGTAATATCAGGGTTTTTAGTCAGCATAATGTTTTTCTTTATCAGGTGCAGGGCACCCATACTATTTTATTTACACACCGTGTCCCTGAAGAGTTTTCCCACCAGACTACAACTCAAAGACAGTCAGACATTTATGAGACAGACCTCCCAGCAGTTTATTTTACTTTTTGTTCACGACACCAGGAGTACTTTCTCCAAAAATGTCGAGATCATATCCAAGGCAGATCATTCTCTTACAAGGAAGGTGACAGAGATTAAATATACAACATGTCAAGCAGAATGGGCCTCGGCCCTGCATTCATTATTGTGTTTAAAGATACATTTAATTTTCACCTACCTTCTCAGTCAATTTTAGATTCACCCTTTGCTATAAAGCACATCAGGAAACATTGTAATGGTTGTTAATGAGATATCAGTGAAAGGCAAGTGTTTTCCTCTTGAGACAAGTTCTCTGTGTATATTGTAAGATAGGCTGAGATATGATGTATTCAGACTGAGTGTTCAAGCTATGGGCTATGATGTACCTGATTCGTTTTGTTTTTAATATGACAAGCATGTTTCTTTGGATCCTGATCTAAAGCAGTTGGTGATGTTTTCCTTTCTCTGTATTTGTGATTGAATTGCTTTCATTTCATCATGTTTCTGCTGGTAGGCAATAGAAGTATAATGTAAGATTCACCCTTGATAGGTGCCTTATGTTTCCTGCTCTCCCTAACTCAATGTTTTCTGCTTATATGTGTATCTGAATGTTGATTTCAATTGATTTAACCAGTGTAGTGGAGGAAATTTCCTGCTCTCTGATGTATGAATTGATGAAGTTTATGTTCAGATGTTCTTGTTAGGATTTAGTTGAATGTGTTGAGAACCTGGGAGGTCTAGAATCCTGCATCTGCCTCGCTAGGAACTTTCCATCCCAATTAAACCTTTCCTAGATCCCTTGTTACACCTCTGATTTTGTCCAAGCAGGTCTGGAGTTAAATGACCTCTGGCCTGATCTATAGACAGAGTTGGTTGGTTCCCTTCCTCTCATTTTATATCCTTAATGTTCCATTCCAACTATCATCTCTAAGATCCAGATGATTTAGGTGACTAGCCCAACTGAAAGCTTGCACATTGAACACAAATAAATCCTTTCTTGACTCCATAGCCCAATGGCTTTGATGTTCTTTGAGTTATCTGTCTCCGCCTAAGCTTCCTCTCTGCTCATCCTTGCCACACATTGGTCCTTCTTTTCCTGATTTCCTCCAACCAAACACAAACAATCAAACCAACAACCTCGAGCCTATAACTAGCCTAAAATCTTATACTTTAAGCCTCAAAGACACACCCTTTGACTTCATAGAGAGATCCCTCTCTAGACCTAGGAGGGCTAGATCCTAAGGTCTGAAATTGGTTCTATGTTTTCTCATATTTTGGTCTTTGTCAACCTAGCCAAAACATGGGAACCCCAACAAGTCCTACTGTTAGATAGGGTTAGATTCATTTTGATATTTTTCAAGGTCTACATCATGGTTAAAGGTCTCATACCATCATTAAACATTGTTTATTAACCTCATTTCACTCTTCACAAGTCTCATGCCCCATTTTAAAAGCCATTTGTAAAGTCTGTTTCGAAAATTTGATTGAATAAGCCCAAAAACCACATTTTCGTAGTGCGCCTAGTGTAAAAAGTTCATTTTGCACTGCAAAAACGCTGGTGAATTCGTAGTGCAAAAACCAGAATTTGCACACCATGTGCTATGAAATCGAGAATTCACAGATTTGTTTGTGAGCTGTCACATCTGTCAAATACAATTACATTTGCCATCATTGGGTGTCCTTCATGAGTTGTCCTCCACGCTTGCAACCATTCTTTGTCATCATTAGAGGTCATTTTTCATAAACTAGAGGTCAGTCATTATCGGTCCTTTCAAATTTCAAAGAGTTGGCCGTTTTCATTTGTCTCATGCAAGAAAAAACAGCATGCATTCTTAAATGTTGAAAGAAAGAATTCATGGTGAGATTCCTAGTTTTCATGCGAGGCAGAAAGACAGAGTTTAACTTTTCAAGTGAGGCAGAATTGAATAAAATCAAGCGAGGTTGTTCCATTCAAATATATTTTATACCATTGTTTTCAAATATTGATAATTTAAGTGAGTTTGATATTCATTTGTGTGGAAACAAAATTGTCATCAAGTGAGGCAAAGTTCTTATGAAGCAAGGATGAATTCAATTCCTGAGTGAAACAGTCTATTAAACAAGAGACTCACATTGTTAATTTTCTAAAGACACAGGGTTTTTAGAAGGTTTTATCGTAGATTTATGAAGATATAGGTTTCAAGAGGAAAATGGCTAAGGAGAGAAGAAGCCATAGGTCTGGTCATTTCTTAAGGACTAAACCTGAAGGTGTTGAAGCCCTTACAAAAGATAAGTCTGTTGAAGCAACTTTTAAGAAAGTTGGATGTTGGAGGCTTTGTGAAAAACTTCAAGGAGGGCACACTCAAGTTACCAAGGAGTTTTCCATAAATTTCACAAGATCAAATTCAAATATTGGGTTCCTAAATGTACCAATTTACCCTGAAGTAATATTAGCTGTAACAGAGATCCCAGGAGGTGAATACAGGTGGTTTAAAAATTTCAAATTTGATATGACACCATGCAAGATATTTTTGAAACCAAAGTTTTCAGAGGTTGACTTGAACAAGGCTATGCCAAGGAGTTAATTCAGTGACACATTTGCCAATCTACTCTACAATATTTAGAGATACTTCATTTGTGAGGGTAGATATCATAAGGTATACACCTACTATTTTAAACTCTTGCTTCATTTCACAGGGATAATATCATTATATTTACCTTCTTATCTCTTCAGAAGCTTGGCTAAGATGTCTGATAAGGTACCAATGAAAGTTGAATCATGTGAAACCTCTTTATTTCACCATGGCTTATTCAAACTAATAGTCTTACACGAGCTACAAAAGGCAAATATATATTGGGCAGAATTCCTCTTTTTGAGTAGAATTGGAATAGAAGGAACAACTGCCAACCCACAAGCTAAAACCCCATCAAAGATTGCTGGTCCTGTGGAAAAAAATTCTAAAAGATTTGTTAAAATTAAACCCAGGAAACAAGTGAAAGAACCAATGACATCATTGAATATCCAAGAGACTCCTAGGTCTATACAGAAGAAGAAAACCTTGGTTGAGGAAACAATTTTAGAACAGTCAACTAGCAAAGAAAATCCAAATAAGTTGACTAAAAGTCAGAGGTTAAAATAAAAGGGTAAGGTTGTAGTTGCAGAGGAGACAAGATGCAATTTGAATGACATACTTCGGGCTATCGACATAGAGGAATCTCCCCTAGTGAAAGCAGACTTCATCAAATTAGATACAGGTGCCAGCAAATTGAAAAGATTGAAGACATCTAAAAAGTTAGAATTTGAAGAAGAGGTGGCAGAGTTTATTTTTAAACCTAGAAGACCCTCAACGAGGAAATCTAAGAAGCTGAAACGATTAGATTTAGTGATAGAGAAAACAGGGGAAGAAAGTGCTACTATTTTTGAAGAAACTACAAATGCATCATCTGCAATGCCTGAAGAAGATAGAAGAAGGGTCTTCAAGGTTCAAAAGGAAAAAAGCAGCTATGAAGAGGTAAAGAATAAACTCAGGCTTGAAAATAATGAAGTTGAGAAATTGAAAAAAAGAGAAAGAATATATGCTGAAGAGAATGTCAAGTTTGAAAGGATGAAAGGGCTGTGGGAGCTTGAGAAAAATCCAAATCCTGAACTGAATGATAGTCAAGCTCAGTTTTTCATCTAGACCCTACCTGCAATCAAGGAAGCCAAGTTCATCAGGATGGTTAACATAAAATTGAGGGCTAATAACAGAAGGCTCAAGAGGACAATTGAAGATTTAAAGATACAGTTAAATCAGTTTGGAGATGAGCTACAACCTAAACAGTAAGTTTCATCTTTGAAATAAAATTTGAAGGTTATATAGTAATGCTCCATTTTTGAAATGGCTCAAGGTTGATGGTTATTGTTATAAGAATGGATCTGCACCTGAAGACTAAGTTTTAAAGTTTTGTAACTTGAAATTTTGAGGGAAAAACTGAGAAATATGAAGACTCAGCAGTTTCGTAGCATGCTACGAAACTGCTGAAGCAGACTTATCAGTTTCGTAGCACACTATGAAACTGTTGTAGGATGTAGTTTTGTGAATTTTTGTAAATTTCAAAGAAGAAATGGTTCAGTTTTGAAGCCTTGATGCTGATGGGAGGTATATATTGAATATAAATGAATATTCAAAGGGTTTTGGCACATTTAATTAGAGTCTAAATCATGTTTTTCAAAAGAAAGGTCTGCACTACGAAAACACAGACAGATTTGTAGCGCAGCATTATGGCCGTTTCCACATCATTTTTGAAAATTTGACATATACACAGATGGAATGTAAGATCTTTATGAAGACTTTAAAACATGCGGCATGTGTTTTGAGTTCAAATTATGCAGCAAATGGTTCGAATTGGTATTAATGAAGCACTCAGCTACTATACAGGAAGCATTATCCTATTTTACAGGGATGGATAAGGAAGAGATAAAGGGGGTCTAACAACAAGAAGATAGACATGATCATGGTCGAAGACTAGAAGATGCAACTGTCAAGTGTTGTTTTAAGAATTTAGATAAGGTTATTATGTTTTAATAAATGACATTTTAGTCCTAATTGTATTAGGAGTCTAAATAGACAGTTTAACTATCAGTTGTAAATGCAGTTTGTTTTATGAAAAGTGTTAGGTGTCAAATTTTGAATTCTCCTCAAAGGATTGGAGAGAATCCTAACATGTAATGAATACTCTATAAAAGGGAGAAATTCGAATAGCATAGTGTTTGGATTTTGCTGAAACAAGTGTACTGTTTGGTATTATCTGCAACTTTTTTTTTATCTTAATACAGTGGTATCATTTTGTTACTCAGGATTCAGAAAAGGCTATGGATGATTAATGTTGTTATGTTTCTCCTTTATCTTTTACTTGCAATGGCATGAGTGTATGTTACGTAGAACTCACTGTGAAGGTGCTCTAACTTCCTTCATATATTCGTGGACTGTGTGACCTACTGTTTTATTGTTTTACTGATGCATCTAGGCCTTAATATGCCCTGAATTCCATATGAATTTGATATCCATGTTTATTAAAAACATAAAGTGACACCATAATCCCAATGGATGCTTTTTTATTGTAGTAAAACCAATTACTAAATTTAATCCATTTACTCACAGAGTTAGCCATCTGAATTTTATTTGAAAATCATAAAAAAATTTGAGAGAGCCCTCTCAGGCTGAGGAGGCTAAGTCTCAGCTAAAAGCATGGTTTTAAATAGTTACTCAGGGTCTCCTTGATTAGCAACCTATCAGGGCATGATTTTTAGATAACACCTATCTAGTGGAAAACCACCTGGGAGGCCACTAGATTCAGATCTTGTGGGGAAGGCCTCACAAAGTGCTGCTCCAAATTTATATCCAGGAGGGATTGGAGCGATGGGAGGCCAAGCTACAGCACTGGGGGGCTTGGGACAACTCAAGAATGAGGGGGATCTTCTCCCTGCATCACTATCACCCTCTCTTTTTTCTAGATCTGCGCTGTGGGAGGTGAAGAATGGGAGGATTAGCCTTCCAACACCCATATTTCACATGAGAGATGTCAAATAGGAGATTAACATCGTGACAAGAAATTCCATGGATGTATCATTAGTGCTGTCATTGTTGAACAGTGTGGATCTGTACTGGAAATCTCAATTTCTTGTAGATTATTCCAAAGATCTCCACACATGTATGATACTAGATGACATGCAGCAAGAAGAGGGCTACTTAGTCCAATGGGGAGTCATCTACCATCATGTTAGGGTCTTCCTGTCTAGAGCTTCCAAGCTCAAGTAGAAGATACTACAAGGGGCACACAAAGAATTTTTTCTCATCCATATGTAGTCAATGAAGATCTACACCCTGATCATGAGGAGCTTTGATTGGGAAGGCTTGAGAGAGGAGCTACATCATAACTTTCAAGAGTGCATGAGCTATGTGGAGTTGGGACAGCCAATGGACTCTATGCAAGATTCATTTCAGCCAATTATTCCTTCTTCTAAGAGAGGGGGAATGCCCATGCACAACTCCATGTGTATGAGGAACTTTCATGGTAAAGGATCTAATCCTGCAGAGAAAGCTTTATTTTTTGATATATCATATTCTTTTATCATGTTTTTGTAGGCTATGACTCATAAAGGGAGTGAGAGATCATTTAGATCTCATGGCCTTTGGAGGGCCAATAGAAGTTTTGAACTTGGCCACTCCCTTGTTGTGCAAAGGGAGATTCATTTTCATGATGGGTGCTTTCCAAAGGCACCAAGCATATCTGACAACTTCAGCTATGATAATAAGACTCATGCAGTAAATGTGTGGTGGGAATGCCACTTGCCACACCTTGATCTAATGCAGGCAGGAGATGCACTTCTCTGGCATCACATGTGGGATTTTGACCCACCTCCTCAAGCTTAAATTTATGTTGGCATATATGTATTTTTGCTTCCATACTTGGATGACATAGTTGTATTATTTATGGGATTGTATGGTGGGAGGATGGGTAGTTTGTATGTACCACATGGAATGGAACTTCTCCCTGTACCTCATGCTACATGTTTTAGAGAGAGCATTGCTCCATCCATGTTTATTTTTGTTGAGTTTTTCACTCCTTGTGGGATGGACTATGTACATCTTATAATAACCTTGGAGGAACAATTCAGGATGTGTTGGTTTGGTGAACACTTAGCTTATGAGGAGGATTTGATCCTTGATGGTGTCACCAATGGAGGAGGGGAAGTACAGTAGCACTCACCCTATCAGTTGCTTGAAGACAAGCAACATTTTGGAGGGCAGGACTGTAATATTCCTACTTAGCCTAAGCTAAGAGGAATATACATTTTTGACTCATTTTCTATTGCATGAATAAATGAATAAAGGAGGACATGTAAAAATCCTAAAATAATGAATAAATAAATGCCCATATAAACATGGATAAATTAGGGCCATGTAGCAAATCACTTGCAAGTGTAAAAGGGGTTTGAGCTATGAGACTGGGTCAACCTTGACCAAATCTACAACATTGTCTAGATAAAATGTACGTCATGAAGGGACAAATCCGTTCTATATGGAGGCCCCAAATGGGAAAGGATCTAATTCATCAAGGTGGTTTAGGGTTTGCCAAGGCTTTCATATTATAAAAGGAAGGGGTAGGAAACAAGAGGATGTTGTTGATTGTCTATATTTCTAAGTATCTTGTCTATTTAGAAAAATACCGTTCTCTACTTTTCAGCTGAGAATAATGCTGCTTAGCACTTGGGAGTTCCTATGCGGGGATTTCACCTCTTCCATTGAGTATTTTTAGAGGATTATTTCTGATTTCATCCACTATCAGGCATCTGGCTAAGCTCTACTTCCAACTGCAACGCAGATCCAGTGAGGGTTTGGTTGCTTTTGTAAGCTGCAGCAAGTGGAATCTAGATCTAGTCAGATCTAGATCATATTAGTGTCTCTTTTAAGTGAGTGAGTCTTTTATCCTTTTAAAAGAGTGCATTAGTTGATTGAGCTTCAGATTTGTATCTTGTCATCAGGCCAACTCAGTATATCAAGCTATAGCGCAACTTTCTTCTTAGGATTGCATTATTCTCAGTGGAGGTTTTGCAGGGTGTTTTGATCCCGTTTTTGATGAGAGATCTCTGGTGCTGGGCTTTGCCTTTCACTTTGGTGATCCATGGATTATATTGCTGATACATGTTCGTTCTTTATAGATCTGATCTGTTCTAATGTAAAATCATCTTCAGAAATTTCTGAATAATATTGCAGATCTACTACTTTAAACTCAGATCTACTCTTTGTTTTGCATGACTTGATCAAAACCCCAAGGGGATCTTGTAATAGAGCCTTTCTAGTGTACATATCTGAAATGGATCTGATATTTTGTACAAAAATATGCTCTATATCTGAAGTGTAACATTAAGCTACTACAGCTCCATAAAATAACGCTGTTAAGCTATTTTGCAGTATATACATGTGTTGCAGCCTTCTTTTCTGAAGATTTCTTTCTTTCTTGTCTCAATTATTCTGCTGTATAATGTAAGAGCATCAACATAAATATGATTTTCTGTTGTATATTCAAAAAAATTTCTTATTTGATGGCCTCCTACTCATGCTCACAAATACTGCATTATTTCTGAAGTAGTTTGTGGTACATAGTTGCAACTCCTCTCATAGGGTGTTTTTCAACTAGACTAGGTGGTGGGAGATTTGTTTACCACACCTAGTTTGATTTTTTTTTCCTCCCCTTTTGGATCTAGACCCCAGATCTACTGATATAAGGGATCCAAGGGTTGTAAACTAATTTCTATGCACATATTTCCCAGAAGTGCATTATTCTAGTAGGCACTACTGTGCATCCCTATTTTGGGATATTACAAAGAAGTTTGACAAGAAGAAATCAGAGGAGAAGAAGCCTTCACCACCACTTGCTTCAAGAGTACTTACATCAGGAGAAAGAACACTTGCACCTTTGCAAGGTAGTTTTTATATCTTGACATCTAGAGTCTTATGCACAATTCTAGAGATGCATGAGTAGGAGGAGACTTGTACTAGTGCTAATGAAACCATAGAAGAGCAGCCCTCATAATCAGTAGTTGGGGAAGCCATCACACCAGAGGAAGGAACCCTTGTAGTAGTACAAGATGTTCCTAAGATTTACCAATGTATGCACATGTTTCCATTTTATGTTACTTCAGCACATGATGTGGAGGATTATGGGAATGTACCATTGCATGACCTAGGGTTGAAGTACATTGTTGATTTGGAGCAACAGACTATTACTATGTTGAGTAGCCTTTATTTTGTCAAGGAGGAGATATAAAACCATCCTAGTGTACCCTTGTTGAGCTGCACACAACTCTTGGGGTTGGAGTGTAGATTTTTGGAGGATGGGATGAGTATTGTCCTGAACCATGCCATGCAGAACTATGTGTTCAACTATGTGTTCAACATAGAGTATGATGTGAAGACAGTAGATGCACCATCATGGAGATCAGCAGTGCTGTGAAGGAGTAGCAGTGATGAATTTGGGGCCCAACCATTGATGGAGCATTCCATTGACCTTCCCATATGTATGACAGAGGATGGACATATAGTTGCTGGGGGACATCTTATGATGGATAACATCTCTCGTGGTTATGATGGATATTTATTGATGAACCTTTCACATCATGATGGGAGGTTTTTTCCTCCCACCTATTTGGATCCTTATGGGATTAACTTGGTCATTGAAGAGATTTCATTTCAGCATCCAATGAAATGCAAATACATAAATCTGTTTTGGGAGGATGGTATTCTCCATTGGAGGAATGCCACTTTTGGACATGATGATAAACATTCACCATGGGTTGGATGGGTGATGTTGATGAGCAAGAGGTTGGGAAAAAACTTGCAGATTTATGACACCGGGCAGTAGGAGGCAAGACTACGTTGGTTACTCTTAAAAGAGTTTGGTCATCATGTGACAGATTCTATTTCAAAGAGTAGGGTGGTGGATGGACTTTGGCATGAAACTTACATCATATGGCAGCAAGAAGTTTTGATGTATTCGAGTGATGTGATATCTTTCATATCAACTATCATGTTGTGGCTCCATGATTTATATGGTGATGGTGTGGGGAGGCAACTAGAGTTGTTGTTTCTTTGGTTGTTATTGAGCGAGTATGGGCTGATATTCTATCATACTTTGCATGATGTGCAGGAGTAGGATATGGCACTATCATGGTGCAAAGGGGCTACTCCTTAACGTAATATTCCAAAATTATCACATCATATTTGGAATATTAGTGTCCTTGATTTTCTTAATGAATTAAGTAAATAAAAGGGTGGAGGGACCCACAATCCTCAATAAGAATAAATATCCACTTTTTATGTGTGAATGTGGATTAATTTAGACTATATCTACAAAAAGAGGTAGTTGAGCAACTACTAATGTGAATGAGATTGGAGATCATGTCTCATTTAATAAGAGAGATCATGGAGGGTTGATTCAGTCAACTAAGATCTTGAAGATGTCAAACAAAGGGTCATTGAGCATTAATGATCAAGTGGTAGAGAATAATGTGAAAATGAAGCACACATGATGGAGGAGGTGTAGATTGCACCTAGAATGTTTGGTTGATTTGGTCAAAGAGTGCAGTTCCACTTGGAGGATCTTGTCCACATGAGACTATGCAGTTGAGATTAGGGCCAAGGCTTGGGATGGCTCAATAATTATAAATGAGATGAAGGAAAAGGTGAAAGGCATCTTGGATTATTTTGATGTATGATCTTTTAGATCTGGAATTGTTAAGTGACATTCCACTACATTCTTGGGTTGTTTAGCAGAGATTGTAGGTGTTGTTTAGTACAGGGTGTTCCCAGGCGGGAATACCTCCTCTTTCTTTGAGTGATCTCCAAGGAAGAGGTTTTTACTTCATTATACATTAGGCTTTAAGTGCCATTTCTTTTTTCTACTTTCTGTAGAACATTCATATTCAGAAAACTGCAGTTTTTTGAAGATCATTTTGGAAGGTGGAAGTTGTCTTCAGTACTTCAGCTAGAGAACAAGGTGAGGGATTATTCCCATAACTTGGGCTTATAGATCAGCACTCCCAAAAACACATTGTAGATCTGGCATTAGGCCAAAATTTATTGACCTCCTAGCAGCAACATTCTTCTCAAGAATAATGTTGTCCATATTGCAGATTTGAAAGGAAGAAGGAAGTTTCTAGTACTTCAGCTAGAAATCTAGTGGAAGATCATTCCTCCACATTGCCATCGGTCTTACCATCAGCCTGGATTTTACTGCAGCATATTTCAGCAGGCAGAAGGCCTCTCTTTCCCTCATAGCGTAGTTTTCAGAGGTAGTTGTGTTACAGCAGCTGCAATCATCTTTTGGAGGATTGAGAGCTAGATCTAGAGCTCTTAGCTCATATATCTGAGGAAGGGATCAACCCTTCAAGCATAGATCTGATCTGAGCATACATTTCAACCATCTTTTCTTCAAATCTAGCTTTAGATTTTTATTTCCTAGCAGATCAAGGATCAAACCCTGGGGAGGTGATTTTTCCAAAGTTGCAGATCTGGAAAATCCTTTCTGAGTTATCTTGGGAATCCATCACATTGGGTGGATCTTGGATCTTGGCATCATCAGAGCTCCATTTTTTAGTAGATCTGCATTTCTCTTTTTAGCCTGCAACTCCATGTTTATGTCTTGCTAAAGAGACAACACAATATTTGCTATAGAGCCTCAACAGTTACATTGTACCTGCTTCACACATGTTTTCAGGCTGATCCCAGCTCATTTTCTTGGCTAGATCTACCTATCTCTTGTACTTGTGTAACTGAATCATCTCCAATGTAATAAAATGGCTCAGTTTTTTTTGCATATTATGATTTGTACTTAGATTTATTATTTATCTTGCTGCAAGTTCTTATATTGTGTGAAGTATCGTTGCATTCTCCCTTTTGGGATATTACAGTGGTATAAAATCATGATCTTTGGCTCAGCCTGTGGACACTTCATCTTTTTACATTGAAAGAAGAACAGATAGATGAGATCTATCATGGAGAATGAAAAATATGTCACTCCTTTCTTTATATCCATGCAAGATCTCTCCAAAGAGGTCTATCAAATGAAGGAGGAAGAACAAAAAGAAGATCCAAGAAGCAGATCTGATGAGGAAAGCACTTCCTATCAGTAGCAAAGAAGACCAAAGAATCCTATATTTCCTCATAGATCCACTATGCCCACTTTCTTTGAAGAAGGTGAGAGGGATAGAAGTGAAGAAAGGAATGAACCTGAGATGCATGAGACTCTCATTCTATATCTTGAAGAGTACAAAGCACAGTCTAGAGCTTTCAAGGAGAAGCTAACTCTCCAACAATTCCTCCATATTAGAGAAGAAAGAGGATCCTATAGCAGCAATAGAAGAAAGAGGCATAATAGATTCTATTTGCCTACATTTGATGGATCTTTCTCAAACAATGTCAAGGCTTGGAGGAGGGAGTTAGATTCATTTTTCAAGCTACATCTTGTGGCAGAAGAAGAGGTTGTACAAATTGCAGCACTTCTTCTCTTGGATGAAGCAGAATATTGGTGGTTTGGGCACCTAGAGCATGAAAAGGTGACCAAGTATTCAGATTTCTTTCACAAGTTGAGGAAGAGGTTTGATGTGGAGGGGTCACTACTTTCACCACCTGCTGCAAGAGTACTTGTATCTAGAGAAGAGGAACTTGCATATTTGCAAGGTAGTCTTGAGCTCTTGACATATGGATTCCCATGCATGGATAAGGAGATGCATGAGGAGGAGGAGGAGGATACCAGCACTGGTACACTTGAAGAAAAGAGGCCATCACTCTTACCAGCAATTGGAGATACTATTGTCCCGGTTGGAGGAACTCTTTTGTTCTGTCAAGAGGTTCCCACATATCAGTTGATCCAAGGTATGCATAAAATTTCAGCTCATATTGTTTCAAGATCAATGCATGACCAAAGATTAGAACAAAGTGATTATTTGAAGCAAAGACATATCACAGTGCAGAGGACCCTTGATCTAATCAAGGAGGAGACTGAAAACTATCCCTGTTCTTCATTTTTGAGCTACATTCAACCCCTTGATTTGAGATGTAGAATTTCAGAAAATGGGATTAGCATTATCCTATGTACAAGGGCTGATCATGCGATCTGTATTGTGCCTTACTTTGAGACATCATATGTATTACCCTGTAGATCTACAACAATGTCACTTAGTAGCTGTGACAAAGAAAGGGCTTCATCATTGTTGGAGCATTCTAGAGGTAGCTTCACTCATGAAGAAATGGATGCAAAGATGATAAATGGTAGAAATCTTGAAATGAGAAACCTTTTCTCCCTTCTAGATGACCCTTTCTCAATGAGCCTCTCACTACTCAAAGAGAAACTTCTACTTGCATTAAATCCAAAAATTCTTTGGTTTTGGAGGGCCTTTGATGGAGAGATAATCTCATTAAGAGATCTCATTAGAGATTCATTTCAAAATTTCATGAAATGCAAAAGACTTCAACAGTTTGGGAAGGATGGAATTCTACAAAGGGAGGATGCCATGATTATGCAGTACCTCATTCATCATTCCCATGGGAGTGAATGGGTAAGGATGATAAGCAAGGGGTTGAAAAGCCACTTGCTAATTTGTATGGGCTAGCATTCTTGGTTACATTGGTTGCCATTGGGAGATTTCTGTCACTCTCCAAAGGCACCTATTTTTCTGATCCATGCCTTGAAAAACATGTATGAAATGAAGAAGGAGGTGTGGCTGCGCTGGCTGCTCTTGGGTGAGTATGGACACCACCCAATAGCTCATCATTTTTTGAATCATGCCTTGTTTTTAATGATAAATTGCAGCAAGGGAAGGCATGTTCATTTTTATTTCACTTGAGAGAGTTTGGACACCAAATGACATCTCCTATGTCTATGTGTTTTGTATTGTGTAAAACTTAGCATAATGATCTCATGATGTGCATTGATGATGTTTCTTTGTATGGGGATGATGTGACATCTCATATGTCCATTAGTATACTTTTGCTTCATGACGCACATGAGGAGGACATAAAGCAGCAAGGTCTCTTGTTGCTTGGATTTATTTTGGGGGAGTTTGGCTTGCCCATCTTACATGGAGGAGATGGAGGATGGCAGCAAAGGGCCTTACTCCAGTGGTTATTGTTAGGAGAATATGGTTTGACATCTTTGTCTACCCATATTAATTCTTCCCTTCTTCTTTTGCATAGCCTTGGAATGATGAAGTTTGGATCCAACACGGCCAACAAGGCTAAGTATGAGAGCATTTAAATTCTCAATCTAATTCATGAAACATGGGATGAAGAGATGTATTGTGTGATGGAGCTTCTCCTTTGTGAAGAGAACCACCTTATTGTATGCACCTCATGTATTGATGATGATGTTGGAAATCATATGGTTGTCACTTGGTACTTCATGATGGAGGGAGGACATCTAACCAAATAGTTGGAGGTCACTCTTTATGTTTTTAAAAGACAAATTTGGAACCAAACATGCATAACCTATTGCAGCAAATGGAGGAAGCCTTCCTTATGTGGATGCCATTTGGAGGGAAATAGATGGCTTTGCATCTACGTTTGGAGTTGCTTGAGGACAAGAAACATTTTTCCGGGGAGGAATTTAATATTCCCAAATTTTCACATCATATTTGGAATATTAGAGTCCTTGAATTTCATAATGAATTAAGTAAATAAAAGGGTGGAGGGACCCACAATCCTCAATAAGAATAAATATCCACTTTGTGTGTGTCAATGTGGATTAATTTAGACTAGATCTGCAAAAAGAGGTAGTTGAGCAACTACTAATGTGAATGAGATTGGAGATCATGTCTCATTTAATAAGAGAGATCATGGAGGGTTGATTCAGTCAAATAAGATCGTGAAGATGTCAAAAAAAGGGTCATTGAGCATTAATGATCAAGTGGTGGAGGATCATGTGAAAATGAAGCACACATGATGGAGGAGGTGTACATTGCACCTAGACTGTTTGGTTGATTTGGTCAAACAGCGCAGTTCCACTTGGAGGATCTTGTCCACATAAGACTACGTAGTTGAGATTAGGGCCAAGGCTTGGGATGGCTCAATCATTATAAAGGAGATGAAGGAAAAGGTGAAAGGCATCTTGGAATATTTTGATGTATGATCTTTTAGATCTGGAATTGTCAAGTGACATTCCACTACATTCTTGGGTTGTTTAGCAGAGATTGCAGGTGTTGTTTAGCACAGGGTGTTCCTGGGCGGGAATCCCTCCTCTTTCTTTGAGTGATCTCCAAGGAAGAGGTTTTTACTTCATTATACATTAGGCTTTAAGTACCATTTCCTTTTTCTACTTTCTGCAAAACATTCATATTCAGAAAACTGCAGTTTTTTAAAGATCAGTTTGGAAGGTGGAAGTTGTCTTCAATACTTCAGCTGGAGAACAAGGTGAGGGATTATTCCCATCACTTGGGCTTATAGATCAGCACTCCCGGAGCCACATTGAAAATCTGGCATCAGGCCAAAATTTATTGACATCGTAGCAGCAGCATTCTTCTCAAGAATAACATTGTCCATATTGCAAATATGAAAGGAGGAAGGAAGTTGCTAGTACTTCAGCTAGCAATCCAGTGTAGGATCATTCCTCCACATTTCCATCAGTATTACCATCATCCTAGAGTTTATTGCAGCATATTTCAGTAGGAAGAAGGCCTCTCTTTCCCTCACAACGTAGTTTTCAGAGGGAGTTGTGTTGCAGTAGCTGCAATCATATTTTGGAGGATTGAGAGCTAGATCTAAAGCTCTTAGCTCATAGATCTGAGGAAGGGATCAGCCCTTCAAGCATAGATCTGATCTAAGCATACATTTCAACCATATTTTCTTCAGATCTAGCTTCAGATTTGTATTTCCCAGCAGATCAAGGATCAAACCCTAGGGAGGTGATTTTTCCAAAGTTGCAAATCTGGAAAATCCTTTCTGGGTTATCTTGGGAATCCATCACATTGGCCGGATCTTGAATCTTGGCATCATTAGAGCTCCAGTTTTGAGTAGATCTGCATTTCTATTTTCAGCCTGCAATGCCATGTTTATGTCTTGTTAAAGAGACAACGCAATATTTTCTACAGAGCCTCAACAGTTACGTTGTACCTGCTTCGCACATGTTTTTAGGGTGATCCTAGCTCATTTTCTTTGCTACATCTACCTATCTCTTGTACTTGTGTAACTAAATCATCTCCAATATAATAAAAAGGCTCATCTCTTTCTACATATTCTGATTTATACTTAGATTTATTGTTTATCTTGCTACCAGTTCTTATATTGTGTGAAGTATTGTTGCATTCTCCCTTTTGGGATGTTACACTTAACCTTCTAGAATCAGGAGGTACTTCCACTTTGGAAGGAATCTCCCACATATAGCAGCATTGTGATTGATGGCTTTGACATGTGGAATGTCAAAGGATGGAGCTATGAGATGACAGGAGCCTTGCTACAAAGGCCAACAATGATGTCACTTGGGAGCTTGGGTTTTTTCATGGAGTGTTCCCAGGATCACTTCACATATGATGCACTTGATGAGGGTGAAGGAGATGAGAGTGATGGAGTAGAGGATGGAGACAACTATTGCCATGATATGGTCTTCTTGACTTGGATTTTCAAGCATAAGAAGAAAGATCTATTTGCAGCACATAGTTCATTCCTCTTCATGGGACTATGTCATATCACTATGGAGGGCTCATTCATGGGTCTTATTATTAGATTAATCTCAGTACATGGTAATAAATTTTTTTTCCCCTTATTGATTACCTAACATAGTTTTTGAATTCTCTTGACATTTCTATACAGTGCATTGCTCCACAAGAGGGCAAGCCTCTATTTGGGCCGCATGGTCATTTTGGGACCAATATTTATGAGGGAGAGAGCAATTTCTTGTATTGCTTTGGGAAAGTGTTGTACTATTTTCTGTATGTTGAGTTGATATTCCATGCAATTTAATATTCACTAGTAAGCGTGATGACATGTACAAATAACAATTTTTTGGGAGACAACTTGCCTCATCATGTTCTGAAACTGTAGTTGGTAAAACTGTGTTGTGACTACTTGAGAAACTATTGGTACTCTCCAACACTAGGTAACACCTTCAATACTTCTCTTATTTGTTTTCCATATGATGATAATCAGGTCATATTCATTTTGTATGGAATTATTTGGGCAAGAATTAAAGGGTGGATCTTTAAGGACCCTATTGCATTTTTTCTCCACGAAGGTAACACTATTGCAGCCCATATTCAACAGCAGCTATACATTTATCATAAGTGAAGAAAGAGACAACGTGGGATGTGTTAGTCTCCTATACCAATAGGTGTCATTTTTCATGATTGGCTTGATTGAACTATGGAATATGTTCAAACCTTTTTCTTGAGCAAAGGTGTTCCATATTCTTGAAAAAACCAAAAAATCAAAAAATTTAAAAAATGTAAAGAGGGTATACCCTAAAAGAAAAATAAAAGGGTAAGAAAAATAAAATGGTCAAAAAAAGTGAAAGAAATGAACCCCAAACAAAAAATAGACCAAGGAAAGTGTGCAAATCCAAATGCCACTACTATTTCATTTCTGTAATAAAGCAATTGTGTGCAGCTTGTCAAACTTTTTCCACAATTTATGAAGAGTCAAACTGTTTAAATTTGACTTATTCATTTTTCAATTTCATGTTGTAGATTAGAGAATAAATATCTGACCAAACAGTTTAATCTTGGCAGATAAGTAGATAGGTAGAGTTAATAAAAGGTGCTCAATAGTTTAATCTGAGCCCTTGGATGTAATAAGGGTAGAATTAGATAGATTTGCCTTGTAAAAGAAAAGAAGATTGATAAGGGTTTGCAAGTCCAAATGCACCCTAATAAAGAAGAGAAAATGGTAGTGTCAAGTAGATAGGGTAGGTAGATGGTGTTGCAAAACTTTCATGTGATGAATGATGCTGTTAAATGTGTTATTCATTTACTTTCATCACAAGTACTCAAGCAGAAAATGCACTGAAGAATTCACAGAAAGCAAAGTCAAAATCATTAACTTCCCACATCACTTTTTCCCTAAGTTTTTACTAATTTCCCCAAAGTGCTAAGGTATTTGGAGATCAAAAGGGCTCAAGGCATTTCCTTGACTTTTGGAGGGACCGGACCCTTGGCCTGATGATCAAAAAGACCTAAGTACTTGAAATTATCCATTATCATTCACTTTCAATCTTTTCCTAAGTAAAATCCCATTTTTCTTAGGAAAATCATGCAAACTTCCATAAAAATCCCTCAAAATAACTTACTATTCTAAGTTTAAGTGTTGAAGATGATATATTGTAATTTACTTCAGAAATTGTCACTTTCTTAGATGTGCAAAGTATTTTGAGTTCCATTGTCCCTTTGTCATATTAACATTTAACTCTATTTACTAAATCCCTAGTGAGATGCCCTATCCTAAGTATATAATTCCTTTTATAAAAATATCCAAAAAACCCTTCTATTATAAAGTTTATCCAAAGTATTTATTTCCCCGTGCATTCAAATAAAACCCACTATACAAGCCCTTTGGTTAAATATATCATTATACAATAGTCCCGCCCCTATGGTAAATTAATTATATCGGCTAATTTATCATATAATAAAAAACGTATATAAGAAAAACTTTAAACATACGATATGTATGTTTAACACAAAAATATAAATAAAACCAAAGTTTTAATCCTATGCCACCGTGGCCCATCCACCTGGCATCCCACCCAACGAAACCCCGCCGCGACCCCTATTTCCATTATAATTATGGGATTAATTAGTTATCAGGACTAATTAATAACCTTTCCTCCACCAATCATGTGCCACCCGGGATGATTAATTAAACGCTGATTATGCCGGGCCCGCGTGATAACCACCCCACTATCTCTCCGTCCTTTCAACCGTTGGATCGCCCCTCCACAAATCTAAGGCTAATACTCATTCCGCTAGCCATCCAATGTCAGAGCATTAACGCGCGGGGGCTTGGTGGTATTTGACTAGTCTTCCGTCCACGTGTCAATACTCCAATGGAATCGCTCCCCCCGCGCTCAATACCACCTTTGCAAGTAAGCGGTGCGGGGACTAACCGCTTACCACCCGACCCTTGCCCCACGTCAGCCCGTACTAAAGTGATGTCACTCCTCTAAAAACTACAAACCCCTTTTTGACTTTGGAAATAAAATAAATTTTCGTGTTTTTATGTCATTTTCATCATTTGAACGCGACTGCGCCTTCCGCTACGAATTTCAAATTTCCACTGAAATCTACTGTTCTATTCAATTTCGCTCCAGAATTCCGCCAGACCTGTGTTCAAGCATCCTCCTGCTACCGCCTGATACCTGTTAAAAGCCAGCTTTCCTCCAAGAAAAGGTACCTCACATTGGCACTTCTTTAGCAGCAAATCCACAGCAGAGATTACAGGGAGGCAGTTCACCAGTTGCAGCAGAGTCAAAAGGCCAAGGAAAGGAACCTGAAATACAGGTCGTTGAAACTTTAGTCATGGCAGAGAAACCTGAAACCTCCAGAGCACCTGATCAAACACAAGTTTCTCCCATTCAAGTAAATCATCCTAAAGTCTCAGGATTACAAACTCCATCCAATGTAGAAATGAGAAAGAAAAGGCAGGTTCCAGATACTACTCCTCCTAAAGAGTCCTCAAAGTTACATCAAGCCAAAAAACAGAAACCAGATCCAATTCCAGATGTGGAGATCATTGATGAAATATTTGATGATGGAAGGGAAAACAGTCAACTAACTGGCACAGTTAGTGAAACAAACACAGGACAGAAAGGAAAAGCTTTGCAAAAGCAATTGAGTACTGAGGTATCCTCTTTCAGACCACCAAAAACAGATACAGGGGATATAAAAAGAACCTTCATTAATATAAAGGCAAAGAATGATCCACTAAGAATGAAAGTGTATGATCAATATCTGAAAATGGCTCCCCATAATCAGGAAAGGTTAATGTCAGCATTTGACATTTCACAAGGCAAAATGATGATGAGCCACTTCAAGTCAAAGGTGCCAAAACCCGTGTCAGCAGCTAATTATATTAGAACAAATTTTGAGGTCCTGGCAAAGGACATTCATCCTTTGGACCAGATAGAGCTGCATAAACAAACTGGGGAAATGGTGTATTCCACTCTTACTAATAAAGCCATGGCAGCCCTAACGTTGCAAGACTCTTTAAATAACACAAGCGCCCAATTGCAAATTGAAAAGGCCTCTTCTCAGGCCAAAGATAACAGAATAAAGTCTCTGGAAGACATAATCATCAGCTTGGGTCACAACCCCAAAGATATTAAAAGCATTGAGGCATTAATTAAGAAGAAAGATGATGACATAGCTGCACTGAGAAAGCAGCTGAAATTTCCAGCCCCAAGGCACCCCCAGACCCAAGAAGTTTTGAAGGGGAATTCACAAGAAGAGATAATGGAGTTGCTCTTAAAGATGACTGAGCAACTAGGTGAAACAGAGAAAGGATTGGAACAAGCTTTATAGGAAAAGGAAGCTATCAAGCAGGCATCCATCACAGAAGCTACTACAACCACAGGTACTACAACAGTAAAGCAACAAACAGAGCCAGCGCAGGTAAACACTTCTGGTTTAAGTTTTGATGAGTTGATAAAACAAATGGAAAGTTTACAATTAAGAGTCACAGAACTTTGAACCACAAAGTTACAATTAGAAAATTTGCAGCAGAAGTATGATACATCTAAGAAGACAGTTGCTGATAATACCAGGGAAATTAAAAGATTGGACAGATTAGTTAAGGCTTTAGAAAAAGATCTTTCATTAGAAAAGCCTTTGAAGGAAATAAATGAAATTCTTTGGGGTAATATAATTGAATTAATAAAAAGTATTTGGCCCTCTGTTCAAGCAATTTTTGAACAAAATGACTTGATTAAAGTAGCTCAGGAAGAGATAAATAGAACAAGAGATGAATTAAGAGGTAGACCTGAGCAGGCCAATCAACTTATTCAATTTTTTAATACCCGGACTAAGCAACAACTTGCAGTATTAGGAATTGAAGACAGGACCGGCACTATTTTGATGATAAAAAGAGTTTTCACCAAAAGAACTTTTATGCAGAATTTAGAAAGGAAGTGCTAAGATATTATGGCAGAAATTAATGCTTTCAGAGAAAAATTTCAAGTTTTGTTGGACAGTGGGTTACCCAGTCCTATGCTCTCAGAGGACCAGATAATGGACCTGGAAACCTATGTTAAGAAAATAGATATCCATGTTCAAAATACAACTGCTAGTTCTATCAGTTTGCCAGAAACAACGTTGCCAACAGGGAGAAATCTCTATGACAGGTTGAAGAATTTATTTCATCTTGAACATGAAATAAAGTATTTGTTTCCTAATGAGCCCAATTTTTACAAACTCACAGAGGCCGATGAGACATTGAGAAAACTTAAAAGGACTATGATACCAGAAGATCAATGGTGGAATGACCTATTGGAAATTCTATGAAAATTATCTTCAGGATGAGAATTTTATCTTTTTACTATTATGTGAAAGATAAATAGTAAGAACAGGTTAAAGAGTATCAGTCGAAACAGGTTAAAGAGTATCTGTAAAGACAAAGAGTATCAAACAAGAAAAGAAATTAATCCAAGGAACAGCATCGAGCCCTATTTCAGCACTTACCTCCAGCACATCAGCAAAATGAGGAAACAACACATCAGCAGTTACTTATTATTCTATCTACGAGACCATTTGTCTCCTGTTTATTTGTAAATTACTCCTTAGTCACCCTAGATTATTGGCTAGGTTAGTGTGAGATTTTTTCAATTATTTCTTGTATAAATAAACCCTCAAAGAGAGTATTGAGGGTGGATTCTATTACTTTGCTGTGACATTGAAGTTTTTAGAATAAAAGCATTTTGGAGAGATTTATTTGTGGCTTACTGGATGACAATTTGAAGCTCAGGACTTTTTGCAGGATTCATGTGTCGGACTGCAGTTCAATAAGTTTTTCTATCCTATGTCTTAAGTTTTATATCAGTTTATAATATCATTATGTCCATTTCTAAATAATTTACATAAAGGATTGAATCAGAATTTACTTAATTGTACTCTGATTTCAGATGTGATTATTCTTAATGTTTTCCTCTAAATTGGTTATAAGCATGAATTCTTAAATGCTCTTGCTTTGCTAATTTAAACATTGTTGATTACTATAATAAAGAATTCTTCATTGCTCTTTGTTTGTAATCATCTCATTTCTTTCTTTTGAACATGGTGAAAGATTCTTAGCTGCCTTTCGTCCCTTCAAAATAATCCCATCCACTTTAAATTTTAAGGATTGTTCTCTGTCTAGCTATCTTGCCCTGTAAAGCCATCTTGTGTGTAGAATAGAAATCCAGTAAAGCCATCCTTTGACTCCATAGCCCAATGGACTGAAAACTTTCAACCTTGCCCTTAGTTTTTGGATTCCACCATTTTTCAAACAAACTCTTTGATCTATAACTAGCCTAAAACCTTCTAAGAACAAAGATAAATTATAAAGAGAGAGCCCTCTCTGGATGCAGATTGGCTAGATTCTGCATCTGAAGGTTGGTTTGTGGTTACCTCGGGTATACTTTCATTTTCCACAACTTCAAGGAAAACTTGAGTGATAACATAGTGGCGACCATACTGGGGAACTGAATCATTTTTATTTGTTAATATTGTTCACTTATAAGCTATAGACAGAGTCTGAAGATCAGCCAGGTAGCCTTTGAAATTGCTTTTGCTCTGCAATTGCAAAAGTAAATAAATGTTGCTTCAGTCTATCTCTGATTTAGCTTATTACTGAACCTTAGTTTCAAAATGTTTAATCAGACTCTCTAGTTTAACAGATCTTTGAGAAAATTTTAATCATACATCATTATTTCTTGAAGAATTTGTAGAAGTTGTATTTATTCTTTCAATTAAAACCAAAAATCCAAAAACACATAGTCTAAGAAAACTGGCTTCAGAAAGGATTCGTCATACTAGGTCAAATCCTGACCCTAATCCACCAACAATATTTGAAAATCCAAATCTGATTCCTAGGATTCTTAGAAGACAAGGAAGTCAAGAAATTTCTGAAAGAGGAAGTCAAGAGAGTTCAGGAAGTTCTAGACCACTTTCTAGATCTGCATCTTGTCCTGTGAAAATTATATATATTGATGAAATTCCTTTTGATGCACGATTTGAAACATCTTTATTTGTGAATTTTTATGAAACCGAATTATCCAAATTAGTTCCAGATCCATTGTTTTTTGAAGATTTGCAATTCATATTTGTTTCACATCATCTTGACAGACAATTACAGAACTCTATTCAATCTAAACAAACCTTTGAAGAAAATTCAAACATCTCTGTAATTACCGAAGCTTCTCCAAGTTCAGTTACTTTTTCTCAAGCTTTTCAAACACCTGTCACCCCTTCTACTCCTCCATCTCCTCCTACCAAACCATCAACTCCTGTTACCCCACTATATCTTCCAATGGCCAATCGATACGCCCCTTTACAGTTACCAGCCAACCCTGCTGCTTTGCCCCAAGATTACCAGAGTAAGATCACACCTTTTGATGGATCAGGTACTTATACAGCTCAACAACATACCAAAAGGATGAAGGATTACTTTGAGTTCTATGAAATTGACACTGATGATGTCTGAATGAGAATTTTCGTTCAGAGTCTTACTGGAGAAGTTAGGACATGGTTTAGGGCCCTTGCCCCAAATAGTATTGCTGATTTACCAGCTTTATATAGGGCATTTTTGAACAGATGGGAGAAGAAGAAAGATCCTCTTCAGATCCTGTCAGAATTTGAAAAGTTAAGAAGAAGATCTAACGAAACAGTACAAGATTACATCATTAGATTCAATGAAGCATATAGCGTTGTTCCCCAGAACCTCAGACCCCCACCTGACTCTGTATTGGTTAAATTTCCATACGGTTTTGACTCTGACATAGCTTATTCACTCAGGGAAAGAGCTCCTCAGACACTAGAGGAAATGCAAAGCATAGTGGTGAGTGTAGAAGCAAATCTGATAGAAACCCAAACTTTAGGAGAAATCTGAATCAAATTATTGGAAAGAATGTCCCTGACCAAAACATTAGGCCACCTTTCCAAGAAAACTTTGTTGAAGGTTCAACTTCTGAAGAACCTACAGAAGATGTAGAAATAAAAAATGTAACTGATGACAAAAATGAACCAGAAGTCTTCCTATCCTAGGATGATCAAGAGAAACACATCCTTGAAACATTCCAAACTCATTCAGGTGAGACTTTTGATTTTAAGGAAGGTTATGACATAGCAATTTATGAGGTTCATAAACAGTACAATTTGAGAAGCAGACGGATTGATGTGCCAGAAAATAGCAAACAGAAAACTGCAAAACAAAATGTCAAAGGTAAAGTTAACATCCCTCCTGTACAAATTCTGTCTAGGACAACTCCCAACCCTTCAAATCCAATAATTGAAGATGTGTCTGACAACCAACCAAACAATAAACAACAATCTAATACTTTTCCTCCAGTAGGAAACGTAGAAGAATCAGTAGAAGTTAGTCCAGAAACACCTTTAAAACAAAATTTCATTCATGAAAAAGAGAAAAACATTGAAGACCCAAAAAATAGAGAAAACACAACTGTGCAAAACACTAAAACTCAAACAGAAAAACCTTTCAATCTAGAGGCTGAAATAGGCAAACTAAAGATAGTCGTTCCTTTATCAGAATTGGCTAAACATGATGTCTATAGAAGTCAAATTACCAAGTCCCTAAACATTAACATTACTGGATTGGATGATTCAGTAAATATTCTTGATGATCAACCCAAACTTATTTTTGGCCCTGAGGTAAATGGCAAACCATAAAGTGGAGGAACTCCTCGATTTTATGTAAGCCTGAATGTTCATGACAAGATACTCCGTAATGCAATGCTTGATTCTGGAGCATCTCACAATTTGATGCCAAAAGCAGTAATGGAAAGATTAAATCTAGATATTACCAGACCGTACAAAGATTTGTTTTCATTTGATTCTAGTCAGGTAAAATGTTTAGGTTTGATTAAAGATTTGTGTTACTTTGGTACAATACCCTGCTAAGTCTGTTTTGATGGACATAGTAGTGGCTGATATTCCACCTAAATATGGTATGTTATTGTCTAGATCTTGGGGTGCTAAACTTGGAGGGTCTATTCAACTGGACATGTCATATGCCACTATATCAATTTTTGGTCAGCCTAAAAGACTTTACAGAGAGACATTGATGAAATATTTAGTCAGTAGCCATGAGAAGCCTGAAAACTTCCCTGTTTACTCTATACATTCTGATATGGACTCTTTTATTTTATACAATGCTGAGTTGGATCTCCCTACTGAAATAGAAGCTCTGGAATTGGAAACCATAAACAAAACCACTGTTAAAATTGAAGAAATTTCTGAAAACAAGGAAACACCAGTTGATCAAGAAATACCAGAAGAAACTAAACAACTAGCTCCTGTCAAGAAACATTTTAAAACAATTGATGAAGATTATGAACATGAAATTCTATGGCATTTAGAGTTTGATGGCTCAGTAAACAGATTAGGGGCAGGAGCTGGGATTTGGTTACATAATGTTGAGAATAATCATGCAGAGGGTCATGCTTATAGGTTTAATTTCAAATGCACTAACAACATGGCAGAGTACGAAGCTCTTTTATTAGGGCTTAAACATGTCAAGAAGTTAGGAGCTATTAGGGTATCAATCATAGGAGATTCTGAACTAATTATTCAACAAATTAAAGGAGAATGTTCAACAAAAGACATGAGATTGAAACAATACAGAGAAACAGTTGTAGAAATTCTCAACACCTTTCTACAAGCTCAACTTGCCAAGATTCCTAGGAAACAAAATTTGCATGCTCACAGTCTCGCAATGTTTGCTAGTACATGTAAATTACCTTTTGATCCTAATCACCAGTTTTCAGCTGAGATTAGACATAGGCCTGCTATACCAGACAATCTTTTGAATTGGCAAGTATTTGTAAATAATAATCAAATCAATAGTTTTTTGACACTTCAAAATGAGTTTTCTAACTGTAATATAGATGAAGACATAACTATTGATGAATTCGATCAAGAAAAAGAACAAAAAATAGAAATTTCAAGAGAAAATGCAATTCATATGCTGCACCCAACCACATTCACAGAAAAAGACATGCAGAATTTGAAACACATGGAATCTGATGAGATCATAGAAGATGAGACAGAAATCATCAACTTAAAAGACAATCATTTTCCCAAAGGTTTAACTCCTTTGGAAGATCTTTTTGACTCAAATGATATTCCATTTAGACCTAAAATGGAACCTGTTAAGGCTGATATGGAAGAATGCAACTTAGGAACCCCAGAAAATCCCAAAATGGTTAAGTTGTCCAAATCTCTTCCAAAAGATCAAAAGGTCAAATATGTTGAACTATTAAAGGAATTCCAGGATGTTTTTTCCTGGAGTTATGAAGATATTAAATCATATGATACATCCATCATTCAACACACTATACCTTTGAAACCAGATCAGAAACCTTTCAAACAAAATCTTAGAAGAATAAATCCTGTTTTATTACCCTCAATTGAAAAGAAAATTAAAAGAATGTTTGAAGCAGGGATTATAGCTCCTATCAGATTCTCAGAATGGGTTTCTAACCTAGTACCAACACGGAAAAAGACAGGGGAAATTAGACTGTGTGTCGATCTAAAAAATTTGAATAAAGTTTCTTTAAAAGATCACTATCCTTTACCAAAAATGGACCATATTCTACAGAGGGTAGTAGGATCTTCTAGGATATCTCTACTGGATAGATTTTCAGGGTACAACCAGATTCTGGTTCATCCTGATGATCAAGATAAAACAACATTTACAACACCATGGGGTACGTTTAAATATGTCAAGATGCCATTTGGACTCAAGAATGCAGGAGCTACATTTCAGAGAGCAATGGATATTGCTTTTGCTAAAGAAATACATGATTTTCTGGTTATTTATCTAGATGATTTAACTATTTTTTCTAAAACAGATCAAGAACATTTAGATCATTTAAGGCAAGTATTTATAAAATGCAGAAAATATGGGATTTCTTTAAACCCTAAAAAGTCATTGTTTGGTTTGGAAGAAGGAAATCTTTTAGGCCATATCATTTCTAAAGATGGCATTAGGATTGATCCAGAAAGAATACAAGCAATTTTGCAGATACCTCATCCTAGAAACATAAAAGAGTTGCAAGCATTCATAGGAAAAATTAATTTCTTGAGAAGATTCATTTCTAGTTTAGCTGAATTACTTAGATTGCTTACTAACATGTTGAGGAAATATTCAAGCATTGACTGGACTGTAGAAGCCAAGCAATCATTTGAGGAAATTAAAATGGCTTTAACAAGAACACCAGTTCTTACCAGTCCCAAATTTGACAGAGATTTCATTATTTTTTCATTTGCTTCTGAACATACAGTTGCAGCTGTTTTACTTCAAAAAGATGATCAAGGGTGTGAAAAACCAATAGTATTTTTTAGTAAAGCACTTAGGGATGCATCTTTGAAATACAATATTATGGAGAAACAGTCTTTTGCATTGGTAAAAGCAATTAAAGATTTCAGAGTTTACATATTATATTCTCATGTGATAGCTTATGTGCCTAATGCTGTAGTTAAAGATATTTTGACTCAAGATGGCATTGAAGGTAAAAGAGGTAAGTGGATAGCTACCATTTTAGAATATGATATTGAGATTAAACCAAAAAAACTCATAAAAGGTCAAGGTTTGGCACAACTCATGACTGAAACTAATTGCCAAGCCTTAGACATTAACGAACTGGATGACGAGCAGGAGATGGCGACTCCACAGATCAGTCAAGCTTTCTTAGATTCACCCTGGTACACTGATATCATTCATGTTTTATTAAACCTGCAAACTCCTCCAGGGTTGTCCAGAACGAAAAGAAGGTTTTTAAAAATGACATCTTTGAAATATTGTATTTTAGATAGCACTCTATTTTGGAAAAATCATGAAGGAATCTTATTGAATTGTCTATTAAAAGATGAAACTAATAAAGTTCTTAATGAATTTCATGCAGGGGATTGTGGAGGACATCTCTACTGGAAATCAACTGCAGACAAAATCTTAAGGGCTGGTTTTTACTGGTCAACCTTATTTTCTGATGTTAAGAAATTTGTAACATCTTGTCATAAATGTCAGATATTTGAGGGTAAAAGAAAGTTGTTACCTTTTCCATTAAAACCAGTTTCCACAGAAAGACCTTTTCAGCAATGGGGATTAGATTTTATTGGAGAAATCCATCCCCCTTCTTCAGGAAAACACAGATGGATTCTTACTGCCACAGACTACTTCACTAAATGGATTGAATCTATCCCATGCAGACAGGCCAATGATTCTGTAATCATAGGGTTTTTAGAAACCAATATACTTTCAAGATTTGGCTGTCCATAAAAGATTATAACAGATAATGCTGCTGCATTTAAGTCAAAGAAAATGATTAGTTTCTATAGTAAATATCATATTACTTTAGGCCATTCAACAGCTTATTACCCTCAGGGTAATGGACTAGCAGAATCCTCCAATAAAAGCCTGATTAATATCATTAAAAAATTGTTGGAAGAAAATAAAAAGAACTGGCACAAGAAACTGACCAATGCATTGTGGGCAGACAAACTTACAACTAAGAAATCAATTGGGACTAGTCCATATGAATTAGTTTATGGCCTTGAAGCAAGATTCCCATCATCTTTAGGAATTCCTGTTATGAAATTACTTCAGGAGGCTCAAGTGGAACCAAATGACATTCAAAGAAGAATTAATCAAACAATTCACTTGCAGCAAACCAGAGAAGAAGTATACCAACGATCTCAAGTCTTGCGGGAAAAGCTAAAGAAAATGTTTGATAAAAGGACTAAAGCAGAAGATTTTCAACTAGGTGATAAAGTCCTAAGATGGGATTCTAGAAGGGAAGAGAAAGGGAAACATGGGAAATTTGATTTCTTGTGGAAAGGGCGTTACATCATACATGCCTTGCAAGGAAACAACACATACTTTTTGAAGAATTTGGACAATTCAGAAGCTGAGGAAGGACCAGTCAATGGTCGAATGCTGAAGCATTATTTTGATCCTATTTACTAGGATGTTTTAATTTTTCTAACTTGTATATAATATATCCTTTTCTAATGCAGTTTGGATTGGATGGTGACTTCTTGAAGTTGAAGCCCGAAGTGAAGGCCCTAAGCTTCAAAAGTTTCACTATCATATGTACAATAAAGCTACCAGAAGAAGGAGATTACATAGTTCAGTTTGAAGACATTTTGAGGCATCTGACCTTCTGTTCTTGACTTTCAACAAGGAAAAGCCATCCCCAAGTGGAGCCAGTGTTAGTCTCCTATACCAATAGGTGTCATTTTTCATGATTGTCTTGATTGAACTATGGAATATGTTCAAACCTTTTTCTTGAGCAAAGGTGTTCCATATTCTTGAAAAAACCAAAAAATCAAAAAATTTAAAAAATGTAAAGAGGGTATACCCTAAAAGAAAAATCAAAAGGTAAGAAAAATAAAATGGTCAAAAAAAGTGAAAGAAATGAACCCCAAACAAAAAGTAGACCAAGGAAAGTGTGCAAATCCAAATGCCACTACTATTTCATTTCTGTAATAAAGCAATTGTGTGCAGCTTGTCAAACTTTTGCCACAATTTATGAAGAGTCAAACTGTTTAAACTTGACTTATTCATTTTTCAATTTCATGTTGTAGATTAGAGAATAAATATCTAACCAAATAGTTTAATCTTGGCAGATAAGTAGATAGGTAGAGTTAATAAAAGGTGCTCAATAGTTTAATCTGAGCCCTTGGATGTAATAAGGATAGAATTAGATAGATTTTCCTTGTAAAAGAAAAGAAGATTGATAAGGGTTTGCAAGTCCAAATGCACCCTAATAAAGAAGAGAAAATGGTAGTGTCAAGTAGATAGGGTAGGTAGATGGTGTTGCAAAGTTTCATATGGTGAATGATGGTGCTGAATATGCTTAATATTTTACCTTCATCACAAGTATTCAAGCAGAAAATGCACTGAATAATTCACAGAAAGTAAAGTCAAAATCATTAACTTCCCACATCACTTTTTCCCTAAGTTTTTACTAATTTCCCCAAAGTGCTAAGGTATTTGGAGATCAAAAGGGCTCAAGGCATTTCCTTGACTTTTGGAGGGACTGGACCCTCGGCCTGATGATCAAAAAGACCTAAGTACTTGAAATTATCCATTATCATTCACTTTCAATCTTTTCCTAAGTAAAATCCCATTTTGCTTAGGAAAATCATACAAACTTCCATAAAAATCCCTCAAAATAACTTACTATTCTAAGTTTAAGTGTTGAAGATGATATATTGTAATTTACTTCAGAAATTGCAACTTTCTTAGATGTGCAAAGTATTTTGAGTTCTCTTGTCCTTTTGTCATATTAATGTTTAACTCTAGTTATTAAATCCCTAGTGAAAATCCTTTATCCTAAGTATATAACTCCTTTTATATAAATATCTGAAAAACCCATTTATTATAAAGTTTAGCCAAAGTATTTATTTCCCAATTAAACATTAAAAACCCACATTATATGCACCCTTTGGTTAAAATATATCATTATATAGTACTCCCGCCCCTATGATAAGTTAATTACATTGATTAATTTAACATATAATAAGAAAACATATATGAGAAAAGCTTTAAACATATAATATATATGTTTAACACAAAAAGAATAAACCCGAAGTTTTATTTTTAAAACCAAAACTTCGGAAAAGCCCTCATGCCACCGTGGCCCATCCACTTGGCATCCCACCCGACGCTTCAAACACAATCGAAACCCCGCCGCGACCCCTATTTCCATTATACCATGGGATTAATTAATTACCAGAATTAGTTAATAACCAAACTTTTCTGCTTATTAGACGCCCCCCGGGATACTTAATAAATTTAAACGCATTTAAAACCCCGTCGGGCCTGCATGATAAAACCCCACCATCTCCCCGTCCCTTCCACCATCCGATCTCCCCCTCCAAAGATTAATGCTTCACATTAATTCCGCCAGCCATCCCTTGTCAGAGCATTAATGCGTGGGGGCTTGGTGGTATTGGACTAGTCCTCCGTCCACGTGTCAATACTCCAATGGAATTGCTGCCCACTCGTTTAATACCACTCTTGTCCATAAGCGGTGCGGGGATTACCGCTTACCGCCCTACCCCTGCCACACGTCAGCCCGTACATCGATGACGTCAGTCCTTGAAAAAATAAAAAATCCCTTTTAACTTGGAAATAAAACAAATTTTCGTGTTTTTTATATCATTTTCGTTATTCGAAAGCGACTGCGCCTTCTGCTGTAAAATTCAAATTTTCACTGGAATTCACTATTCTATCCAATTTCGCTCTAGAATTCTGCCGGACCAGTGTTCAAGCATCCTCGTGCTACCGCTTGATACCTGTTAAAACCCAGTTTGCCTCCAAGAACAGGTACCTCACATTGGCACTTCTTCAGCAGCAAACCTACAGCAGAGATTACAGGAAGGCAGTTCATCAGTTGCAACAGAGACAAAAGGAAAAGGAAAGGAACCTGAAATACAGGTCATTGAAACTTTAATCATGGCAGAGAAACCTCAAACTTCCAGAGCGCCTGATCAAACACAAGTTTCTCCCACTCAAGTAAACCATCCTGAAGTTTCAGAATTACAAACTCCATCCAATATAGAAATGGGAAAGAAAAGGCAGGTTCCAGATACTACTCCTCCCAAAGAGTCCTCAAAGATACATCAAGCCAAAAAACAGAAACTAGATCCACTTCCAGATGTGGAAATCATAGATGAGGTGTTTGATGATGGAAGAGAAGATAGTCAACTAACTGGTTCTGTTAGTGTGACCCATACAGATCAGAAAGGAAAAGCTTTGCAAAAGCAGTTGAGTACTGAAGTATCCTCCTTTAGGCCACCAAAAACAGATACAGGGGATATAAAAAGAACTTTCATTAATATAAAGGCAAAGAATGATCCATTAAGAATGAAGGTATATGATCAATATCTGAAAATGGCTCCACATAATCAGGAAAGGTTAATGTCAGCATTTGACATTTCACAAGGAAAAATGATGATGAGCCACTTCAAGTCAAAGGTGCCAAAACCCATGACAACAGCTGATTATATTAGAACAAAGTTTGAGGTCCTGGCAAAGGACATTCATCCTTTGGACCAGATAGAGCTGCATAAACAAACTGGGGAAATGGTGTATTCCACTCTTACTAATAAGGCCATGGCAGCCCTAACGCTGCAAGATTATTTAAATAACACAAGTGCCCAATTGCAAATTGAGAAGGCCTCTTCTCAGGCCAAAGATAACAGAATAAAGTCTCTGGAAGACATAATCATCAGCTTGGGTCACAACCCCAAAGATATTAAAAGCATTGAGGCACTAATTAAGAAGAAAGATGATGACATAGCTGCACTGAGAAAGCAGCTGAAATTGCCAGCCTCAAGGCATCCCCAGACCCAAGAAGTTTTGAAGGGGAATTCACAAGAAGAGATAATGGAGTTGCTCTTAAAGATGACTGAGCGACTAGGTGAAACAGAGAAAGGATTGGAACAAGCTTTACAGGAAAAAGAAGCTATCATGAAAATATCCAGCACAGAAGCTACTACAACCACAGGTACTACAACAACAAAGCAACAAACAGTGCCAACGCAGGTGAACACTTCTGGTTTAAGTTCTGAGGAATTGACAAAACAAATGGAAAGTTTACAATTAAGAGTCACAGAGCTTCAAACCACAAAATTGCAGTTAGAAAATTTGGAGCAGAAATATGATACATCTAAGAAGACAGTTGCTGATAATACCAGGGAAATTAAAAGGTTGGAAAGATTAGTTAAGGCTTTAGAAAAGGATCTTTCATTAGAAAATCCTTTGAAGGAAATAAATGAAATTCTTTGGGGTAATATAATTGAATTAATAAAAAGTATTTGGCCCTCTGTTCAAGCAATTTTTGAACAAAATGACTTGATTAAAGTAGCTCAGGAAGAAATAAACAGAACAAGAGATGAAATAAGAGGTAGACCTGAGCAGGCCAATCAACTTATTCAATTTTTGAACACCCGAACAAAACAACAGCTTGCAAGACTAGGAATTGAAGACAGGACCGGCACTATTTTGATGATAAAAAGAGTTTTCATCAAAAGAACTTTTATGCAGAATTTAGAAAGGAAGTGTTCAGATATTTTGGCTGATATTAATGCTTTCAGAGAAAAATTTCAAGTTTTGTTGGACAGTGGGTTACCCAGTCCTATGCTCACAGAAGACCAGATAATGGAAATGGAAACCTATGTCAAGAAAATAAATATACATGCTCAGAACGTAACTTCTTGTTCCACCAGTTTGCCAGAAGAAACGTTGCCAACAGGGAGAAATCTATATGACAGGTTGAAGAGTTTATTTCATCTTGAACATGAAATAAAGTATTTGTTTCCTGATGAGCCAACTTTTTACAAACTCACAGAAGCTGATGAGACATTGAGAAAACTTAAAAGGACTATGATACCAGAAGATCAATGGTGGAAAGACCTATTGGAAATTCTGTAAAAATTATCTTCAGGATGAGAATTTTATCTTTTTACTATTTTGTAAAAGATAAAAATGAGCACAGATGAAAGAGTATCAGTTACACAGGTTAAAGAGTATCCGTAAAAGACAAAGAGTATCAAACAAGCAAAGAAATTACTCCAAGGGACAGCGCCGAGCTCTATTTCAGCACTTACCTCCAGCACATCAGCAAAATGAGGAAACAACACATCAGCAGTTACTTATTATTCTATCTACGAGACCATTTGTCTCCTGTTTATTTGTAAATTACTCCTTAGTCACCCTAGATTATTGGCTAGGTTAGTGTGAGATTTTTTCAATTATTTCTTGTATAAATAAACCCTCAAAGAGAGTATTGAGGGTGGATTCTATTACTTTGCTGTAACATTGAGATTTTCGGAATAAAAGCATTTTGGAGAAATTTATTCGTGGCTTACTGGATGACGATTTGAAGCCCATGACTTTTTGCAGGATTCATGTGTTGGACTGCAGTTCAATAAGTCTTTCTACTCTTTGTCTTAAGTTTTATACCAGTTTATAATATCATTATGTCCATTTCTAAATAATTTACATAAAGGATTGAATCAGAATTTACTTGATTGTACTCTGATTTCAGATGTGATTGTTTTTAATGTTTTCCTCTAAATTGGTTATAAGCATGAATTCTTAAATTCTCTTGCTTTGCTAATTTAAACATTGTTGATTACTATAATAAAGAATTCTTCATTGCTCTTTGTTTGTAGTCATCTCATTTCTTTCTTTTGAACATGGTGAAAGATTCTTAGCTGCCTTTCATCCCTTCAAAATCATCCCATCCACTCTAAATTTTAAGGATTGTTCTCTGTCTAGCTATCTTGCCCTGTAAAGCCATCTTGTGTGTAGAATAGAAATCCAGTAAAGCCATCCTTTGACTCCATAGCCCAATGGACTGAAAACTTTCAACCTTGCCCTTAGTTTTTGGATTCCACCATTTTCAAACAAACTCCTGGATCTATAACTAGCCTAAAACCTTCTAAGAACAAGGATAAATCATAAAGAGAGAGCCCTCTCTGGATGCAGATTGGCTAGATTCTGCATCTAAAGGTTGGTTTGTGGTTACCTCGGGTATACTTTCCCTTTCCACAAGTTCAAGGAAAACCTGAGTGATAACAGGATGGACATTTTGATCCCACATATTCAGCTATGCATCCCACCTTCTTTACAAGAGCCTAAGGTGGAGGAGATGTTTCAGGAGTTACCATGTTGGAGGGTGATTCACTTTTTGTGGATGATAGCTTGGGGATGGAGGCGTCACATGGGGATGATGATTCCCAATATGTTTCAGATTCCATGCCTCAAGAAGGCCTCTATAACACATCTAGTTTTTTCCATGGATATCCCACTTTTTTGTGATGAGAGCCATTTGGATTTTTCACCAAAGGCATACTTATACACATGGGAGGAACAAATTGAGGACATATTGTTGAAAGAGCACCTTGTTCTTGGGAGGAACTTATCACTTGAGAATGATACATGAGGAAGAGGAGAGGATATTTAGTTCTATCCTTGCAGTTGCTTGAGGATAAGCAACATTTGGGAGGGGGGGACTGTAATATTCCTAAATTAGCATGAAACTTATTGGAATATTAATTTTTCTCTAAACACATAGTTAGATGAATAAATGGGTAGGGAGGCCCATAAATATTTTTAGCAGAAATAAAATCCATATTAATGGGGAAAGGGATCATATTCATAGCTGGATAAAACACCTTCATGTGTGAACAAAGGCTAATGCATGTGGACAAGGTCAAGTTTGACCAAGTCAACAGAGCTAGTAAGGAGGAAGCGGAACATTAAAGAAGGTAACCCAGTGGGAATATGGATCAGTTTAGATAGTTATAATAAAGCCACCCTATGTGTGGAAGAAGATATTGCATGAATATCCAGTCAAGGTTGACCAAATCCAATAGCACTATTATGGAGGAGTGGCATTAATGATGGGACAACGCAGTTTTGGAGGGAGATTCACTGCATGAAGATGGAAACCCTAATGAGTGGGACCCAAGGTGAGAAGGCTCACATGGTTTATAAGGAAGAGGATGGTAGCCATATTAGGTTAGCCTATGATGACGATTTTCTGGTTATATGGTCTATTTATACATATACTTTCTCTTGTTGTTTAGCTAAGATTGAATGTTATTTAGCATTGGGTGTTCCTGATCGGGAATCCCACCTCTTTCATTGAGTAGCTCTTGGAGGAGTCTTGCACCATATTTTCCACTATCTAGCTTAAGGCCAAGCTTCACCTTTATTTGACAGCACAGATCCTATTGAGGGTTTGTCTGTTTTAGTAAACTGCAGCAAGTGGAGACTAGATCTTCAGATCAAGGCCATTTCAGTGCTCATTTTCAGTGGAGGAGGTCTTTACTCCATTGGGATGACAGTATTGAAGACATTGAGCATAATTTTCATATATTGGCATGTATCCAACTGTATTTTGATCCTTACAGTGCAAAAGAGATCCAGATCTATGCAATTTCTGAAGGAGCAGCTACAGGGGCATTCAACACACCATTAGAGAGGTGATTTTCTGAGTGTTGGGGATCTTCCCTTCACTTTGGAGATATATTAGAGGAGATCATATTATTATTCATATCAGATTAGATCCACCTTTTATATCTGAATATTTCAGTAGATCTGCAGCTTTAAATCTCAGATCTACAATTTGTACTTGGTGTTTTGTTCAAAACCCTAAGGGGGGTCTATAGAAGAGCTTGTATGGTGCATGGATCTGATGTAGATCTAAATTTGTATGCACATAGTAGCTCTAGAGCTAATGTACAACCTGTTGCTGTTGCAGGAGCAATAAAATAATGTTTTCAGGGTATTCTAGCTTTAATTCAGCGTTGCATCCGCTCTTTTTGCATGATTTTTGCGATATTATGGCTTGGGAGGCTTGTTTAACTAAGCTACCATGATTTGTTTCAAATATAATTTTGTATTTGGCTACTATAATGTATAAATGAATGGATCCATGGGCTGAATTTAAATATTATTTCACATATTTCTGAAAAATGCGTTTTTAATGCATGTATTGCTGCATTTCCCCATTTGGGAATATTACACACTGCGCAATAGTTGAAGACTAAAGCTTGGCCAGAATGCTAGAGTGTGGAAATTATAGTAAAATAATCTTACTAGAGGCTACCTCAATGGAAGAGGTTGTATCCCCACTTGGGAACGCCCTATGCTAAACAACACAATAATCTCAGCTAAACAGCTAGAGAGTGCAAGAAGTCATACAGACCACAAAATCAATAATCAATAACATATTCATCTATGGCTGCCTTACCCTCCTTATAAACAATGTCAGCCTTCTCACCTTGGGCCCCACTCATTAGTGTTACTAATATCATGGATACTTTCTCCCATTCACACTGTGTTGTCTCTCATTGATGATCCACTCCCTCCATACCAGCACTATTGATTTGGTCAAACATGACCTTGTCCACATGCATTAGCCCCTGTTCACACATGAGGGTGATTTTTCCAGCTATGAATATGATCCCTTATCACATTAAGAGGTATTTTATTCCTACTAAAGATATTTATGGTCCTCCCTACCCATTTATATATCTAGCTAAATGACAACAGAAAAATTCAATATTCCAATTAGTTGCCTGCTAATTTAGGAATATTACAGTCCTCCCCTCCCAAATGTTGCTTGTCCTCAAGAAACTGCAAGGATAGAACTAAAGAGCCTCCTCTCCTCCTCCTATAGCATCCTCATATGATAATCTCCTCCAAAGTATAAGATTTTGTCTCATCAATAAGTATCCAAGTTGCTCCTCCCAAGTATGCAAGTTAGCTTTTGGTGTCAATCTTGAATAACTATCATCATGAAAAAGTGGAATACCCATGGAGGAAAAAATATGTTTTCTAGAGGCCTTCTTGAGGCATTTAATCTTAAATATATTGGGAATCATCAGTCCTATTTGAAGCTCCCATCCCCGAGATATCATCCACACAAAATGAGTCACCCTCCAAAATGGTAACTCATGGAGAAACTCCTCCACGTTAGGCTCCAACAAAGTAGATGGGCTGCATAGCTGAACATGATGGATCAAATTTTACATCCCATAATGTGTCTCTCTCCACTTATGATATGTGTAGAGCTGTTGCTAAATTTGGGCTGCAATAATGTTTCCTTCATGAAGCAAAAAGGCAATTGGATCCTCAAAGACCCACTCTTTAGTTCTTGCCCAGACCATCCCATATAAAGTTAATATGACATTATCATCATATGAAATCCAAATGAGAGAGGTATTGAAGGTTTCATATAGTTCTATAAGGTACCAACAACCTCCCAAGTAGTTATAGCATAGTTTTTCTAACTGTTGTTTCAAAAAATAACATGGCAAGTTGTCTCCCAACGAATTGCTAGTTGTGCATGTCATCACATCTACTAGTAAATAGAAAATGGCCTTATGTATCAACTGATCATACAAATAATAGTACAATAATTGCCCAAATCCATACAATATATGGCTATCCCCATCATTGATTTTGGTCCCAAAATGACCATGAAGCCCAAATAGAGGCTTGCCCTCTTGAGGAGCGATGTAATGTATAGAGATGGTAAGAGAATGAAAATACTGTGTTAGATAATCAATAAGTGAAAAAAAAAAATTCTTACCATGTACTAAGAGTAGGTTGATAGGAAGATCCATGAATGTGCCCTCCATAGTGGTAGGACATATCTCCATGGAAAGGAATGAACCATGTGCTGCATGAAAAACCTTCTTCTTATGCTTGGAGATCGAAGTCAAGAAGATCATATCATGGTAATAGATGTATCCATCCACTACTCCATCACTCTCATCTCCTACTTGTCCATCAAGTGCATCATATGTGAAGTGATACTGGGAACACTCCATCAACAAGCCCAAGCTCCCAAGTGACAGTGCTATTGGCCTTTGTAATAAGGCTCCTGTCATCTCATAGATCCATTCTTTGACATACCAAATGTCAAAGTCATCTACGATAATGATGTTATATATGGGAGATTCCTTCAAAAGTGGAAGTACCTCCTGATCCTCCAAGGCTAAGGAGTAGCCCCTTTGCACCATGATAGTTCCATTACCTACTCCTGCAACATCATGCAAAGTATGGGAGAAAATCAGCCCATACTCTCCCAAGAGCTTCCAAAGCAACAACAACTCTTGTTGCCTCCCCACACCATCACCATATAAACTATGGAGCAACAACATGATGGTTGATATGAAAGATATCACATCACCAAAATACACCCAAAATCCTTGTTTCCATATGATGGAAGTGGCATGCCAAGTCCCAACCATTAGCTCACCATTTGGAATACTATATGCTACATGATGGCCAAACTCTTTCAAGAGTAGCCAATGCAGCCTTGCCTCCTACTGCCCCGTGTCATAGATATGCAGGCGGCTCTCCAACCTCTTTCTCATCAACATCACCCATACAACCAATGGTGAGTGTCTACTATCATGCTCCCAATGGGTATTTCCCTAGTGGATAATACCATCCTCCCAAATCAGATTTCTATCTTTGCATTTCATGGGATGTTCAAAAGAAATCTCCTGGAGATCTCCAAATGAATACCACTCATAAATGTCCATGTTGAACCCATAAGGATACAAGTATGTTGAAGGACAAATATTCTCATTGAGTTGTGAAATTCTCATCAAGAAAGATCCATTATAACATTGGAATATAAGATGTCTCTCATCAACCATCTACCTATCCCCTGCTACACATGTAGAATGGTCATTAGAATGCTCCAATAATGTTTGTCCCCCCAACTCATCACTACTTCTCAATGATAGTTCTGTTGATCTCCATGATGGTTCATCTAATGTCTTAAGATCATGCTCAATGTTGAACACATAGTTCTATATTGCATTGTTTAGGTTAATGTTCATCTTGTCCTCCAACAATCTACACTCCAACCCTAGGAGTTGTGTGCAGCTCAGCAATGACATACTAGGATGAATGTGTATCTCCTCCCGATGAAGGTTCCTCTCCATAGTGATAGTCTGCTACTCCAAATCAACAGTGTTTTTTTATCCTCGGCCATGCAATGGCATGTCCCCACAATCCTCCATATGATGTGCTGAAATATCAGAAAGTGGAAATATTTGCATATCTTGTTTTAGCTTGGGAACATCTTGTACTGCTACAAGGGTTCTTCCCATCGGTGTGATGACTTACCCAATAACTGGTGATGATGATGGCTACTTCTCTATTGTTGCACGAGCACTATTATAAGCCTCCTCCTCCTCATGCATCTCTTGAATAGTGCATGGGACTCTAAATGTCAAGATATCAAGACCACTTTGCAAGGGTGCAAGTGTTCCTTCTCTTGATGCAAGTACTCATGCAGCAAGTGGTGGTAGAATTTGTTCTCCTCCCAGCTTTCTTTTGTCAAACTTATTGATCAACCTTTGAGCAAAATCTGCATAAGAAGCCACTCTTGCATGACCCAAATGGCTAAACCACCAAATGTTTGCTTCACCCTCAAGGTGCAGTGCTGGAATCTCAATAGCTTCCCTTTCCACTACTGGATGTAGTAGGAATAATGCATCCAACTTCATTCCCCAAGCCTTTGCTATGCATGTGGATGACCCATCAAATGCAGACAATAGAAATCTATTGTGCTTTATCCTTCCATAGCTGCAAGGGATCTTTTCTTCTTTAAGCTAAATGAACTATGGGAGAGTTATATTCTCCTTGAAATCTCTTGACTGAGATATCTATTCTGAAATATACTCACTTAGAATCACATGATATAAGTGTCCTCCATCTCCATGCCTTTTATCTTCTTCTTCAAAAGAAAAGGGTAGAGTATATTCCTTTGCAGCTCTACACAATATCGGTTCTTTCTTTCGTTGATAGGAAGTACATGGACCTTCCTCATATTGAAACCCTCTAAATATCTCATTGCACTCTCCTATTTTATAGATATGAAAAGTGATGAGAAAAACATCATTCCTTCCATCATCTTAGATCTCTTCTTCTTCTTATAGAATATTGGCTGAAACTCACAGGCTAAGCAAAGATTATGCTCTGATACCATTGTAATATTCTGAAATGGGAAAAGAAGGAATATAGTGCATAAAGAAGGAAATATCAGTGAATAAATCAATACAACATGATATGAGAAAAATGTATGGCCATCTTATTAAACATATCAGCAAATAATAGGCACAATATCATGAGGATCAAGTCACTCAAGAAATACAAAACAAGCCTCCTCTATGGAAATATGTCAATACATGAGAAAATATTTCTATACAAGTGCCATGAGCCATGATAGCGTAGTTTTAGGGCATATACTTCTACAGAAAGATATAACAAGATGAATCTATTTTTATATAGCTCAAAAAATGTTGGGAGTGAAGATCTAAGCTCCCAAACACATTACGAAGAAAACCCACGAAGGGTCTCCGAAAATACCCAAAATACCAAAATGCCGCAATGCAGCCCTAGGGCTAAATTGCAGCTGAAAAAATTAATACTAGAAGGAGGTGGCTGAATTGATAAATAAATGAATAGAACACGTCAAACAAAGTCTCCAAGTGAAAGTATGATCCTAACAATGAAGATCTCACCCTCCAAATCAAGCACTGAAACCTCCACTGCAAGTGCTCACTAACATAATGCAGTCAAATAGGGAATATGCACTGTAGATGATGGGAATAGGTTGGCCTTGTGTAAATATGTGAAAGAAAGCTCAATAAACTCCTTTACTGATCTCCAAATGAGAATAATGCTTCCTCTCCTGAAAAACTAGCTTAGAAAGTGGGTTTCTCAACCCTCCACTCCAATGCCCTGCAACACAACACAAATATGAACAAACACTGTCTTGTAGATGAAGACTGAAGCTTGGCCAAAAGGCTGGAGTGTGGAAATGATAATACAATACTCTTCATAGAGGCTACCTCAAGGGAAGAGTTGGGATCCGCTCTCGGGAACATCGTTTGCTAAACAACACAACAATCTCAGCTAAACAGCTAGAGAGTGCAAGAAGTCATATGGACCACAAAATCAATAATCAATAACATATGCATCTATGGCTACCTTTCCCTCATAAATAATGTGAGCCTTCTCACCTGGGGCCCCACTCATTAGGGTTACTACTATCATGGATAATTTCTCCCATTCACACTTCGTTGTCTCTCATTTATGATCCACTCCCTCGATACCAACGTTGTTGATTTGGTCAAACTTGACCTTGCGCACATGCATTAGCCCCTGCTCACACATGAGGGTGCTTTATCGAGCTAAGAATATGATCCATTTTCACATTAAGAGGGATTTTATTCCTATCAAAGATATTTATGGGCCTCCCTACCCATTTATTCATCTAGATAAATGAAAAGATAAAAATTCAATATTCCAATTAGCTGCATGCTAATTTAGGAATATTACAACCTGACACAAATTGTAGATGAGTGCCATGTCCAAGAGCGACATACTGCTGACAAGACTGAGAACCGGTTCCATTTTCCCCCACCATTTTTGGCGAGTACCCTAATTATTTTTGGAAACAAGCTTGAAGGGGATATCATATGCTTGTTATATAAGTTTTTCCTTCAGACAAATCCATCCTAGTATATTTTATGAGCCCTAGGAAGGAGGAACTCAGTTACGTTATGGTGAATATTTCCGATGCCATGTAAGTTTGAATGAGTATGAAAAAGGAAGATCTCAACATATTTTCATGTTTAGGGAGTTTGAGAAGAAGTGGAAAATAAAACTCCAGTAGGTCCCTTTTCGTAGGTAGACTGACATATTCGAAAAGGTTGAAAACTATCTTTGAGAGAACCTCTTAGTTGCGATATGCTAAGGTATTCCTTTTTCGTAAATAATTTATCCCAACCCAAAAAAGGGGTAAATGTATACCAGGTAGATATTGTTTTGCAGCCTTTAATGAGTTCAAAATGACAAGAGTCTCGACAATCTTTTCAATTTTCAAGAGTCAGAAAAGAGCTGAAATATGACTCCAGGGGGTGAATTTTTCGTGTTTTTACCGAGTTCGAAAAAGTAATAAAATAAAACTTGTCACTTCATCATCGTCACATTGAGGACTTGTTGCTACACAAGAAACTCACATAAACCACATTTTTCGAGATAAAACATTTGAAATAATTGAAAAATATGATCAAAAACCTAATTAGGGTTTTAAAAAGTTAAAAAAATGCCAAAAATGGTAAAAATATATTACTTCTTACTTTTACCTCTTGTGAGCATTTTTTCCCTTTTTTCACTGTGATTTTATGGAGTTGACAGTGGACAATCCGGGAGGCAAATCATGAATTCGTCTTTTCTAGGTAAGAGCTCGTGTCCTTTCCTGCATTTTGATGTAATTTTCATTACCTGCATTTCATTTTTTTCTCATTCGTAGGGGATTTTTTTTTAAATTAGGGTGCGGTGATCGGTGCAGGTTCTAGACACGGACTCATGCCAACTCGCCTTAAATGTTAACATGGGCGCGCTAGTTAGCATGGCTATTTCTAAAACAGTCACACCAACCATGGCCACGAATATTGCATAAAATTTCTACTCTCTGGCCCATTTGAAATATTTCAATAGTTATTAATTTGACTAATGATAGCCCCATTGATGATCTTGCAGGTGTGTGAAAACAAAATGATGATCGAATGGAAGGAAAGAGAACATGGAGATGAAGATGAGGAAGCCATGGGCAATGTAAGATGCATGGAGGCACTATGAAATTGCGGGCTCCTAAAATTCCTCATGGCACCATATTTCCAATCTCAACAGGAGCTACTAGAGTACTTGATCAGTGTATGTGACATTCATCGGGAAATATTCATAATTCACGATCAAGAGTTAGAGATTGATGCCTCTCACATATACTTTATGACTATATTATCAATGAGGGGAGCAGCACCAATCTTGACAGGCACCCAGCCTATGATGGAAAACATGAGCATGCTCATAGACAGGGTGTGTCGAGGGGCATGAAAAGGATCAAAGAGTAGGAAAGTGGATATTCAAACAATTCCCAATTTGTCACTAAAATTAGTGTTGCAGACCATCACTCAAGCTGTTGGATCTCAAGCTCTGCATGAAGCCACAAAAACACAATTAATGCTTGTCGTGGATTGTATAGAACCAACTCTCTACAACTGGGTAGAGGGGGTAACGATCAATATGAAACACCAATTGAAAAAATGCAAGAAAGGTAAGTTGAAACAATTCGACTATGGGTCCATATTGGTACCATTCCTCTTGGAACGGTTACCAATATTTTAATTTCAGGAACTGATAGTTCCTACACCAATAGCTCAAGAGCCATGGATGGTTCGTTAGGTAGCTTTGATGCCTAGATCAGAGGGCGATCAACAAATGTCCAGAAGACCGAAATTCTTTGATTAGCTTTTTCCACAACTGATTGCCATGGAGGACTGGCCCTATTCTCGCACGGACTTTACAGGCGATCCGGATCTACCATTCCCAACAGGAGAGGATTGGGATGAAGCATTGGCTAAGACTAATTTTTTGATTTTTATGAGTATTGTGATTTTTTTTATTATATATGTTATGATGTTAATCAATTTATTTGCAGATTTTGGCCCAGAAAGACCTGCAGGAATGTCTCCAATAGCACAAAGAACTCATGATTTTGATGTGGCCCCTCTGGTGAGGGCAGCGAGGAGGAGGAAATTGTACCCAAACTAGAGGGACTCCCCAGTAGAATCCCAGACTATGCGAGATTCGATGATGTTCCTCACGCATACGAGAGGCACACTGCAGAGGTGTTGAATCGTGTTCACCGCTTATTGAGGCGGCTCATGCATGCAGTGACATGCTACCATGAGCATCATCCAGATTAGACACCTACGCTTTTATTTCTACATATTTTTTTAGAAACATGATGTCTCAGGATGTAACCGAAACATACATATTTTTTGAACTTATGATGCACGTGGATGCAAACACTCGATATATATATATATATATATATATATATATATATATATATATATCTGTGTGTGTGCCTATTTTCCTGTATGAATATAATTATGTTATGATGATGTTTTACAAATTACACAAATGTCTATCTGATACAATATTGGCTACTATATCAGTTAATGCATTCATTCCTCTAGGAATATGCTGATATGTGATGTAATCGTAATTCCTTTCTAATAAATGAAAACGTAAATACAACCTTAATATATGAGGATTTCCAATATAAAAATGCCCATTAAGCTAAATAAAAACAAGCTGAGAGTCTAGGTTAACAAGTAATGCATGAATATCGAGAGCAATGGCCTCAGTGAAGAGTTCAATGACAACACTATATTCAGTGACATTGTTTTTGGTTCGTCCTAGACAAATACCTTGAATATATATCAACTCACCATTACGATTATAAATCACCTAGGCTGCAGAGGATAGGTTTCTAGTACTACGAGAGGCATCATCCGCAAAACCAACATAAGGAGTCACAGACATCTGCATAGTAAGAAACAAAATAATAAGCAGGGAAAACTGCTCGCAAAGCACACCAAGAAAAAAATGTACAAAAATGAAAAAAAACCTATGTACAAAAGAAACATGCACAAGGAACTCATTCACAGTATTTTTTGAGATATAGCCCATTTCTGGGCTGATCCAGAGGATAACCTTCATAATCAATTAGCTCATAAGCCTCATTCTACAAAACACATTTAACAATATAGGGACCACGCCACATGGGTTGGAATTTACATGTCCCAAGATTATCATGATCCTGGTCATACAAGAGGATGAGGTCTCCTTATACACAGGAACGAGGGTAAACCGACTGGTCAAAATGAGCTTTGACCCAATTTTTCTGTGCTTCTATGACAAGAGCAGCAAAGCGACGATTTTCATCAAGCCTATATAAGTATAGAATATGCTCTTCTTCTGGTGAAGTGTTAGGTATCAATTCAACAACTATCTTAAGAGAAGGGATTTCGCATTCAATCTGAAGGGTAGCTTCCAGAACATAAACAAGCTAGAATGGAGTGCATCAGGTCACATCCTTCATTGATGTTCGGTAAGCCTAGAGAGTTGAAAACAACATGAGATTCCAGTTGGATGTGTGCATCCCAATCATACGGTGAAGCATAGTGACTAGAAATTTGTTCACAGCTTCAACCTGGCCATTGGCCTGAGGGTAGTACGACGTTGAGCTATCGTCACATGGACCCAACTTAGAACTCAACTCAGCCATCATGTAATGACGAAAATGAGAACCATGATCGGTAACAATGGCTTGAGGGAAACCAAACCTAGTAATGACATGATTGAACAAAAATTGTGCGGATGTCTTATCATCAGCTGTAAGTGTAGGCATTTCTTCAACCCATTGTGTGAAGTAGTCAATGGCTACGATAATACAAGCATTCCCCCTGACCGAGTTAGGGTTACATGTCACAAAATCGATGCCCCACTTCACAAAGGGACGAACGGTAATGACAGTTTGGAGGTGTGTGGGTGGCGCACACATCTTGCGCTGGTAAATTTTGCAATCGGGACACTTGCAAACAACAACAATGCAGCCTTTAAAGATGGTAGGCCAGAAGTATCCAGCACGAAGAATATTCTGTACAGTAACATATCCAAACATGTGACCGCCACAAGTGCTAGAGTGGAAATCATTGAGGACTTTTTCAGCCTCCTCGAGAGTTAAACACTGGCAGAGAACGAAATCATCACCGATGTGGTAGAGAGTATCTCTGACTATGCAATAAGGTTTCAAATGATGGCAGATGCGTCGATGAGCATCCTTCATCAACTCAGATCAGAAGGTAGAAGTCTGAAGATATACAATGATATCACCGTACCAAGGATCAAGGGTGCTAATGAGAAAAAGTGTGTCGTCCTAAATGCATTCCTCGGAACCAGATAAAGCAGAATCAGAAGGGAGAGAGAAAATCAAAAAAGAAAAAACCAATGATTTCTTTGATTTGGCGATAGTAAAATATAAATCAAACTCTTGGAGGATAATGATCGACTTTGAGTATTTTCCCCCCAGTAATTGGCAAGTTAGGATATAGGTCATAGGGTTGCAATCATAAATCACAATCACTGTGTGCAGCAAAATATAATGATGAAAATGTTGAATATCTTGAACAAAAACCAACGCCAACTTCTCGACATGTGCGTAACGTGTTTTGTTATCGAGAAGATTGTGACTCAAATAGTAAATGATGTGCTCATCACCATCATCGTCGTCTTGAACCAGAACCATGGCAATAGTGCTAAACACGGTAGCCAAATAGAGGAAGTAATCGCGATGATAATTAGGAGGATGCAACAGAGGAGCATTGATGAGAAATGTCTTCAATGCATCGTAGGATTTTTGGGCAATCTCATCCCATAGGATTGAGATTACTTGCTTAAGTAGTCACGTGAAGCCTTTGGCCACTTCAGCATAGTTCAGTATAAAATGAAATAGGAAATTAGCTTTTCCTAGCAGAATCTACAGCTAAATTAAATAGGAAGGGGAGGGGAGGTTAAAAATAGTTTCGACCTTGACGCAATTGAGATGAATTCTGTCTTTAGAGATGATAAACCCTAATAGTCTATCGGAATCAATGCAGAAGACACACTAATGCGGAATGAGTTGAATGTTATAGCATCTACAATGAATAAATATTTGACAGAGTGTTGAGGCCTCAGAAATCTGTGGCAACAACAAGGGGGATAACCACCCAGTCCGGACCTTAAGATAGTTCCTTTTCCATTTGGGATAGTGGCTTTGACTGGGTATAATGGGGCCAATTTCCCAGATTTGGGTTTCTTCTTGATTGTTGGGTTTCTCTAAAAGGATTTGCATGAAGAATTACTAAAAAATCAAGCAAATTTACTCTAAAATGCAAAACTTTGAATTTAAGCCTAATTTAATCTAACCTGGGATAATACTAATTTGATGCGATCTAAAATGATATATATTCAATATGTGATGATGAAAATCATCACAAATTTAATAGAATTATTACTTTATAAGATTATTATCTTAAAAAAATAGTTAATCAAAAGAAAATGAAAAATATATCACATATCTCTAATGATTATATATAAAACAAAATTATTTCTATCTTTATATCATACAGTAGTGCAACTACTATTTCAGATAAAAACAATCGATTTCATATATAATTCATGAAAGTTGGATTCATCACTAATATTCAAAAAAAAGAATTAGCATACATGATTATAGTACCATATGTGTACTTCTTTGTTCATATGATTAGCGATAATAGGCCACATTCAACACTTCTATCAATAAGTCTTTCAAAGAATACAAAAGTGCATCAACAGTGATCAACAAAATTATATATAGCTGAAAAGGCCGTGTTCCATTACTTTATCAAGGCTTTCACAAACTTACTTACAATTAATCATTCTTTGCAAATGTTCTCAATAAAATTCTGGACCCTTCTCTAAATGCATGAGAAGGGTTTAAATACTAAAATAAATACAAACTAAAATTAAATTATTATAAAAATGTAGAGGAGGTTTCAAACAACCATTCTCTAAAAATTAACTTAAACAATTATCTAGGAACTTTGAACTAACAATCCTGATTTTGGGAATCCTACCGTTCTTTCTGAGTGTGATCACGAAGTTGACAAATATCTAGCATTGCTTTAAGCTGAGCTGGATGTGATAACCATGACCTAACCTGTCCCTTGAAAATAGCATTTGAGATTACTGACTGAGATATTTTTGCTGAATCTGTAAGAGTATGAAGACTGTGATGTTGACGGTAAGGTTTGAACATAAAATTCCAGTAATTTTCCTGATCAAACTTACTAACTTTTTTGATCATTTTCTCTTGTGTATCTGCTCTCTATCTCCATTTCATTTCTACTTCCACTTTTCTTGAAAACACATCATATGTGTTTTCTTTAAGAAGTTTTGTTTTAAACAATTGATCACATATAGACTGAATAATTTCATTTGATTTCTTGGACGTCTTGGTCGTTGGTTTCTCTGCTTAATTAATTTGTTCTCTCCATTCTACGAATAACAATTCTTTGTGAAGTTTATCTATTTGTGGTAGATTAGCTTGTTTTCCTGTGTCTGAAATTTGCCACTAAATGTGTTCTTTGATTTTCTTTTCAAGTCTTTCACCTTCCAGTTTCTGAATTGCTATTTGTTGAATCATTATCTTATTGGAATCGCAATAAGAATCAATCATGGAAGCTTGGTGACAAAACATTTCTTGTTCTTTCTTTAACATAGTCTTTACATCAATTTCTTCTTTGATGAATTGTTCTAACTATGGTTGACTCTGTAATTCAACCATTTCTCTTTCTATATGTGCTTGCTTTTCATTAAGCTTGTTTGAGATTTCAATTTGAGGCGTTCAATATCTTCATTAAATTGAGCTGTGTTTATTTTGATCTGCTCAGTGGACTTGGCTTTTTATTCATTTAGCAACTGTTCTAGTTCTTCTACTCTAGCTTCCTTTTCTTTCAAAAATATTCTAACCTCAGTAGCTTTATGAATAGTAGCGATGGCAGATGCCCCTGCATATTGTGATAACTTGGTTAGATGTCCAGTGTGATCATCTGAGGAATCCTTCCAAATTACATCAATTGATTCATATGTCTATTGGTTTTGGAGTTGTTTCATCAATCCTTCTTTTATTTCTTTTAACCACATATTTGTAGCTAGGAATATAGAAAATTTCTAATGATGGAATATTTTCAATCTGCAAAACTATCTGATCTATAGGGTAGGCCGATATGATTTCTTTGTCATCCATTGCTGGAACTGTTTGTAGCGGATTGACAGTCTCAACTATTTTCATTGAAGGTTCTGGTGTTTGAAAACTTGATGTTTGATCAATATTGGGAATTTCTTTGGGATTCTTTATTGCTTCAGAAAATTCTTCCCATTCATTCATCAAATCTTTTACTTGAGACAGCTTGGACTGATCTAACATGTTATGACTATGTTGAACTGTTTCCGAATCTTATTTTGTCCCACTGTTCTTTGTTTTCTCCAGCACTTCTATCTCTTGAAGAATTTGGTCAATTTCTAAATTTTCTTTCTTATATTCAGATTCCTCAGATTGATCTAAATTATCATACTGTTGTTGTGATTGACCTGATTCATTTTCAGATATATCTTTCATTGCATCATCTATACTAACACTTGGAGTGTGTTTTTCATCTTCAATAGTCAACAAATTCAAAAGAACATTTTCTAGTCTCTTGTTTCTATATGCTTGAAAAGCTTCAGCATCTTCTTGACTTAACTGAATAGAAACTTATTTGGAAATATCAGAGAAATTTTCCATGCCTTGGAAGAAATCATCAAATTTATCTTCTTCCTTTACAAAAGGCTTCATTTTTAGCTCTGTGATGTAATTTTTTATCACATCATTGGGATCATATAATCTTCCTGGCATAAATGGAAATCTCAAAAACTGAATCTTGGGAACCTCTTTGTATGTATGGCCAATATTAGTTAGAGCAAAGGTGTTGCACTGTAGAGGGAAAGTAGGCCAAATAGCCTTTTTACCATCCTTTAACTTCTTTGTGACACCATTGAGAAGCTAATATGCTATTTCTTTTGCAAGTAATTTATTTAGAACATAGTAAGGTAAAGCATGGGAAGACGTGTGACTCCAAAATACTCTAATATATGTGAACTTTTCTTCAGTAAACCATCTTGCTACGAGAATAATATCTACATTGGATTCTTTAGAAACCCTAGGAGCCTTTTTTTTGAAAATCATCTGATGGATGGGCAATATGACTCTGTAGCAGATTTTGTAGAAGTGCAAGTGGAACTCAGAATCCTAGAGTTCTATATGGTAAATATAAATCGGGGTAGGGTTTTTGGTGGTCCATTTCCAACCCATGGTAGGAAAATTAGAAGTAAAACAAATGGTATCCATGACATAAGAAGACATATAAAACGAAGGTATTTCTCTAAGCCAAACACTTATTTTATTCCTATATTCAGTGATATGCTTGGCTAAGTAATTGGATATAATGCCTGCCCCATTTAGAATAGATGAATTGATGATTGCATCAATTATGGGAACCCAATCTCTTGAAAATATAGTACTATCAGACTTGGAAAATATTCTACACAACATACCAGTGGTATAACAATAAGGATTAGGAATTTGTGCAATTGGGTACGTACTAGACTTATCTTGCTTCAATTTCCCTTCATTGTCCTTCCATTCGTGGATGACTTTGATAAGATCTGGATGTTTTGCTTTGAAAGTTTTCACATACTTATTGTCATATCTCTGTTGTGGGTTGGTAGATGATACATTGCTGCTAAATCCTCTGCTTTGAAAGAACCCATAATCTCTCCCCTCAAATTCTTGAAAATTATATATTCAATGTTTAAGTGGTCAATTTCCCACTTAACCATGTATGTATAAGGAAGAATCTTTAGTCTCGCTTCTATTATGTGAATGTGTTATCATATAATGTCAAAAAGGGTTGCATCAGAGGTAGAATCAGTGCTTGTTGTAGAAACTTTGTCTATCACCCTTGGTCCTTCATCTTCAAAGAGTTTGTACATTGCCTCCCATGACGAACTGCCACAGTCTTTGTTGCAGATGGTGTCTGAAAATAATGAAGACATATCTGCATCTTCTGTGGATGATGTTTGAGATATTCCTTGCCTCTTTTGCTCATTTTGAACTTCTTCAACCAAGTAATTGATTTCCTGAGAGCAAAGAGAATTTAACATATAAGGATTCTAAGAGTAAGTCAATCATTTAATTCTAATACACGCGAGAAGATGGCAATCTATCAATCATCTTTCATAATTCCTAATTTAATATATCACATGGCCTTGCACATAAGATCTATCAATCGTTTTAAAGCTGTTAAGATATTAAATTCTATTTGATATGACATAAACTATTTTCGCACATTGAATTCATTTAATACGCAAATCACAATAATTCTTTATAATATTTTGTGATGCTTAATCCTTAAAGGCTGCGAAATTCAATCTGCACAAATCACAGATCACAACTTTTATAGGATAGCGTTTGAGTGTATATTATAAGTTGCGCGCAATGCGAATTGCGAAAAACTTAAAGTGGACGTGATCACGAAATATTTTATATTTCCTAGTTTTTTTTCTTGTCGGGTCCATGGGTATCAAAACTTATATCATTTTTTCTTAAAGCTTTATTGATTAAATAAAGTGCCATGCGAAAAAAGGAAGAATAGAATGATGATTTTGATGTTTTTTCAATGGTTTTTAATTATTTTCTCGGAAAGGCTTCGAGCGCATTTCGCAATTCCCATATCTTACATTTGATAATTCTTTTTGAAATAAGATATGTAATATGCGACGTGCTTTTAAGGGAAGAACAAAAAAATTTATTTTCTAGTTTTTTTATTTTAGGAAATTATAAAAATAATTTCGTATTTATTTCTCAAGGGTCCCTATTTATGAAAAATAAATTGGGGGTTGTTGTATAGCACAACAATTGGCTATTCACTTAGATGAACCAGATGTCTCTGATAAAATTTTTGAAAATTCTAAACCTTTTTAAAAATAAAATAGTTAAAGGAAGGAAATTTCAAATAAATAATATCTTTTCCAAACAATAAAAATTTCTTATATTCACTATTCATGAGAATTCCTCTATAAAGATATAAGTATGAAAATATATATCAGTCCTTACTTAGTTAAAAAGGATAAAGTAAATAACCTTTGCAGATCAACTTTATATAAATTCACTCTTTTTATCACAGATAGAGCCTCTGTTCCAATAGACAGTTTTAAGCTTTTGGCAGGGTTACCTTTTACCCAACTATGATCCATCTTTCCATCCAGTATTTCTCATAATTTTCATAAGTAAATTCTAGTTTATGAAAAGCTTATCTTATACATTTTTATCTACTTAAAAGCCATTGTCTTGGCTTGGTAACCAAATAATGACAATGATAGTAATTAAATTGATCAAGCTAGCTCTTGATGAGACCCCTTGTCTTTATGATATAATCTCAAGTCATTACACTATTTTGGTAGACAATATTAGTAATGTTAGTTTAAATTTTTCTTTATGAACATGGTAAACAAGATCGTGATGAGAATTATTATCTTTTAAGTTTTTCTTCAAATCATCTCTTTTTATTTTCTTTTGAATTCATTTTGAAAATTTATAAGATTTTCTGAAAGGGATGAATCATAGGTCCTTTTAATATATTGGATGATAATCTCGAGTTTTAAATTACTTTTCTACAAGAAGGTTTCTTACTATATTAAAGTTTATTTTCTAGACTGATAAAATAATATTCATGCTATATAAAAATGAGAGTTCATCAAAACAAATAACTGTTTTATTGAAATTTCATTTTTTAGAAAGATAGAATCAATCCATCTCTCTAAATCTTTCAATTTTCCTTTCTTAACATTTTCATTATTTTATAGGTGAAAATAAAAATCAAAAGAAAGCTATCTGAGAGTTGTTTTTAAATGCCAACTATCAGTACTAATCAAGCTTTTATTTTTGCAAGAAAAAAGAAAAAGATTTTAATATACAAAGATAGAAGGGATTACCTCCTATGAGAAATATTTTTTTAAAATTTTCCCATTAACAGGAAAAGAATCCCTTTTTCCTGATAAATCCTGTAACATAAATGTTGATGGGCCTATTTCTTCAATTATTTAAAATTGACCTAGCCAGAGATTTTGAAACTTTGTGTGTTTACCCTTTTCCTCATGCATTTTGTCCCACTTCAATACCAAATCACCAATTTGAAAATTCTTTGGACTGGCAGAAGTTGAATCAAATGAAGCTTTTATTATTTGTTGATGATGGATATGAGTTTGTTTGGATTTTTCTCTTTCTTCTTCGAACTTAAGAATTTGATCTTGTCTAAGTTGAAGGGAAGAGGAAGGTTTTTCATCAATAAATTGTACTAAAGCAAATGATGTACAGTTACGTTTGTGGGTAGAATTTCTTCTTTCCCATAAACTAACACAAATGGAGAAGTACCTATTGAAGCTTTGTGGGTGATTCTATCTACCAAAAGAGAAAATAATAGTGCTTTGTGCCAATTTTTATTATTTTGTTCTATAGTTCGTTTGATGATTTTGATAAGGTTTTTATTTGTAGATTCCGCTAATCAATTACCTTGTGGGTAATATTTAGCTGATTATTTTAATTTAAAACCTCTTTTCAAAGAAAATTCTATCATGGCATTTCCAGAAAAGTAAGATGCATTATCAAATATCAAAGCTGATGGGAGACCAAACCTAGTGATTATGAATTGATCAATAAAATCTATAATACTTTGTGTATTAACCACTTTTAATGGGATAGATTCTACCCCTTTTGGGAAGTAATCAATTGCAGTTAGAATATACCTATGCTTTTTTGAAGAGTTAGGATTTATTTCACCTATAATATCTAACCCCCATTGTTCAAATGGTTGTTGGATATTTACTGTATGTAATGTAAATGTTTCTTTCCTTTCTCTTCCTGCTGTAGTTTGACATACTTTACATTTTCTCGCATATTCATGTGCATATTTAAACAAAGTTGGCCAATAATAACTAGCATGCAGTATTTTATGAGTTGTGGTGTTTCCTCCGAAATGACCTCCAGCGGGTCCATCATGTAATTCCTGCATTACTTTTTCAGCTTCAGTTTTTTCTAAACATCTCAATAATATGGAATCGTAATTTCTCCTAAATAACACATCATCTATGATTTGATATTGATTTTCTTCAATTCTCAGAGCATGCTTTTCTATATAATTGAGATATAATGGAGCATATCCATTTTTCAAGAAAAAACTTAGATCAGCATATTGTGATTGAGAATCATTTAGGCTTACCTCAGACAGTTGTATTTCATTTGATTGATCTTCTTCTGTTGGTAAATGAGAGGCTCCGATTAGCATCCTACAAAGACCTTTTCCTTTAACAATTTTAGCCAGATGTATCTCTACATCATATTCTTGAAGTGTGGTAACCCAATTTGCTCTCTTCTCTCCTACTTCCCATTGAACTAATAATTGCCTGACTGCTGAGTAAGGTAATATTATTTTAGTATGTGTTTTTAGGAGAAAAGGTCTTAAATGTTTCAAAGCTTTAAACATATCATAAGCTTGTTTTTCCACAGCTGAATAATTTAACTCAGCACCTTGAAGGTTAGAACTAAAAAACACAATCGGTGCTTCAATGTTTTGATCATTTAACTGTGTCAAAACTGTTGCATATGATGTATCAAAAGAAAATGTATATAATAAAAATGTTTTAAGAAAATCAGGAGTTGTTAAGGAGGGAACTTCAATGATGGCTTTTTTTATCAACTCAAAATAATTTCTCTCTTCTTTTCCCCATTTAAAAATTGAATTTTTCTTGATCATTGATTGTCGGGGTAAGATAATTTGGGAAAAATCTGGAACAAACCTTTTTACAAAATTAATGTCCTAAAAATGTTTGGATCATTTTTTTATTGTGTGGTAGAGGAATATTTTCAATTTCTTGAATCCTATCAGGATCAATATGGATTCCTTATTTAGAAACAATGAACCCCAATAATTTACCTTCTGATAAGGCGAAATAACATTTTTTAGGATTCAAGGAAATATCGTACTTTATACATATTTCAAAAATGTTTTTCAGGTGATTAATGTGATTATTTCTAGGCTTAGAGTAAACAGTAATTTCATCCAAGTATATAAAAATTGAGCTATTGATTAGTCCTTTGAAAGCTACATCCATAGCACGTTGAAATGTAGCAGTAGCATTAATCAGTCCAGAAGGAATTTTTTGATATACGTATGTTCCCCACTTTGTTCTAAATGTTGTTTTTAATCTATCATCAAGATGTACCATGATCTAATTGTACCCTAAAAATATTTTGAGAAAAAACATCAATTCAGATCCTACAAATGATTGTAATCTCTATTCCATGGTGGCTAAGGGAAAATTATCTTTCTGACAGGCTTTATAAAAATTCAAAGTCTATGAAAATCCTAATGTCTCCATTATTTTTCCTAACTGGAACCATGTTTGACACCCATTTCGAATGTCTAATAGGAAATATGACTTTGGCTTTGAGAATTTTATTTAATTCAGATTTAATTTGACTTTCTAAATTCGGATGAATTTTCCTAAGTTTTTGTTGAATAGACTTATCATCTGAGATCATAGGTATGGTATGCTGAATTATGGAATTATCATATGTATTAAGATCTAAATAATCCCACGCAAAGATATCTTTGTATGTTTTTATCAATTTAATGAATGGCATCCTTTCTTCAGGTTTAAAACTAAGACCTAAGTTGATGTTTTGAGGTTTTCCTAGTGTACGAAGATTAATCAGTTCAAAATTTAAATTGGTTACCTTCTTAAACCTATCTTTCATATCATAGAGATATTCCATTTTGACTAAAGATTTGGGAATTGAATTAGTATTTGTTTTACCTTCAATCTATAAATTATCTTCATTTTCATCTATGTCTAACCTTCATAAGCTTTGTCTGATGTAAGAAAATCTACTATATCTGCATCATCATTAAATACTCTCCAATTTGTTACATTGTCAGGAATGGAAGGCCTAAAAATTAACTCAATTAAAAATACATCTTGGCTAAATTCTTCAGATGGTATGAGTCTAGATGCTACATTAGCAAGAAAATCAACACTTTCATTTTGTAATATAGGGAATGTGGAGATATTGAATGCAGTAAAATGGGAAGTACGAATCTGAACTAAAGTTTGATCATGTTTTAAATGTCCAGAAATACAATGAATTGTATTTCTGACTTGTCTGACAATTATTTCAGAATCTCCATATACCTGCAAATATTTAACATTCAATCCTATAGCTTTATACTGACCTTGTATCAATGCTTCATATTCAACAGTATTATTTGTACACTGGAACTCGAGTCTACAATCTAACATTGTTTTCTCTCCTTCTGGATTGATTAAAATGCAACCTGCTCCTGCACCATCTTCTGATTTTGAACCATCAAAGTATAGAGTCCAAAATAAAGACTGTTTTGAAAATTGATTACTAATATTAACACATCTAGAAGCGTCTGTTTGAGAAAATTTTTCAATTTGATAAATAGCAGTGTTTATTAAAAAAGGTGAAACCTGAGCATTGAATGATCCAAGAAACGATTCAGCTGAATAATTTCCTATGTTATTATTGGTGAAGGCTACAAGTTCATTTGCTTCTTCTAGTTCAATGCCTGTATGTTTCATGAATTTTTCACGTTCAATTCTGATTTGATTTGGTTTTCCATTGTATGGTAACCACATGTGTGACAAATCGGTAGCAAAATATCCATGTAAATTTTCATACCAATCCCTACTTAGAATAAGACCATAAAATTCAGGGATGTCTGCGACCAAAATATCAATTACTTGTAGTACCTTTGGATTGGAAGATAACCTAATAGACACTGACAACATTTCTCCAATGACCTCAACTCTTGTTCTATCTAATTGAAGTATATGTACAGCTAACTTTTGAGGAGTGATATTTAATTTTGTACATATCGTTCTTGGCATAATGTTTGAAGAAGCTCCTGAATCAATAAGGAAATTATGAACATTCTTGTTGAAAATCTCATAAGTCAAAAGTAAAGGAGGAGTGTGAGAAATAGATCTATCACCAATTAAAACAAGATCATTTGGATTTAATTTGTTTGTAGACGATGGAGGTTTTCCCATATCTTTAGAAGCTTGTGCTATAACTGGTGGTTGTATAGGTTCTACGGGGATTGCCTTGAGTTCCCCGAAAAAAAATTTCTGATGTTGCTTCAGTTTGGTCATTTCATGTAATGAAATATTTTCTTTGGCCTTTTTCATATCTTCGAATATATTATATTCCATTATATCTTAAACTATCAAAGTTTTAGAATTTGTATTAGGATCTGGTGGAATAAAATTTGTTTGAATAGTTTTAGATTTTCTAACTGTCGTTTTCTCCTTAGTGGGGAGAGATTTTTATTTCTGATTTGATACAGTTGAATCAGAAGAAGATTTACTTCTTGTAGATACATACTTTCTTCCTCTATGGGAATAATGAAATCCCATAAACCATTTAATTCAACTTCTTCTTCAGATTCTACCTCTTATTCAGATGGTGAGGGATCTTCGGCATCTTCATCAGATTCAACATTCGAAATTATTTTTGGACATTGAGATGTTGAAGAAGGGTTTTTCTTAAATGGGAAAAATGATTTTTTAGGGGTTGAGGTTTCAGAAACCTGTTTCTTTATTTCAATCATATCATTTGGCATAGTATTTAATTCTTTTTGAATACCTTCAAGATCAAATGGATCTTTCGAGACCTTCATTTTTGAATCTTGACAAAATGTCACTTTCTCGGATTTCTTGTCTTCTATCTCTGAACGTTTTTCTAATGCTAAGATTATTTTCTCTACGGCAAGAGCTTCTTTCATGTTATCTAAAAGGGTAGCTTTACCATCTCTATCTACAAAAATAGCTATATTAGAAGGCAAAGAAGAAATATACCATTCTATTTATACATCAACAACAGGTTTGGAAGTAGTTGGAATTTTTTTTAATAACTTGTTAAATCCGGAGTTGAAGTCTTTGATCCTCTCCCCTGAATTTTTTTTAAGATTGGAAAGAGCATTGATTAGGGATGCAACATTTCTATCATCTCCAAATTTTACAAGGAAAAATTGCTCAAAAGTAGCCCAATCGACAATAGATCCTGCTAGAAGTGAAAAGTACCAGGATCCTGCAAATCCTTGTCATGTATAAGGAAACAATCTAAATACAATATCTTCATGAGCAACTTCATTTAGATTCATGAATGACATAAAATTATTGATATGTTCTTCGGCAGGAAGACCATCATCTCGATTATATTTAGGTAACCATTTTTCTGGATGATCTGGAAGATGATTTGGATTGGCTATTAATACAGCACAAGGATTCATCCAAGGTCGATTAGCCATAATGGGATTTGAACGTTATGAAGATATAGAAGTAGATCTAGAAGTAGGGGGAATGAATGAAGAACTTATAACTGGAACAATACTACTTGTAACATCACTGATTGTTTGAGTAGAGGAAATGGAAGACTGAGAAGATGGAAATTGATTAAGAGGATTTGAAGAAGTAAATGAAGGGAAATTTGATGTCACTTCACTGGTATCTAACTTATATCAGGATATAGAAACTTTTTTGTGAAATTATTCAATTGGAAATTCAGAAGGTGGAATTCCAACTTTCTCACTTTTAGATCTAGTTAATATACCAGTTTCTCTAAATAGAGAAGTAACACTTTAAGCTCAGAAGCTTCTAGGTTAATAGGATTTTTAGCAGAAATAGATATTCCTTCTAATTTCTGAATTAAAGACTGAACTTCGGGAGACTCCAGAGTGAATTCTGAGGCATATGATTGTCGAGATATTTCAGGAGATGATGGAAAGGTTTATACTATTTCTGATTTCTGAGTTGGCGATTTAGAAAGTGATTGGGAAATTTTAGAATGCTTTTGGGGAGATCGACACTTATGAGGGCTTCTAGTTTGAGGTTTAGACTTATATTCCATTCATATTCGTCCTCCTTCTAGCACCAAAAATGTTGAGACCTCATAAATCTGTGGCAACAACAAGGGGGATAACCACCCGGTCTAGATCTTAAGACAGTTCCTTTTCCATTTGGGATAGTGGCTCCGACTAGATATAATGGTAACAATTTCCTAGAGTTGGGTTTTTGCTTGATTGTTGGGTTTCTCTCAAAGGATTTGCATCAAGAATTACTAAAAACTAAAGCAAATTTATTCTAAAATGCAAAACTCTGAATTTAAGCCTAATTTAATCTAACTCGGGATAATACTAATTTGATGCGATCTAAAATGATATCTATTTAATATGTGATGATGAAAATCATCACAGATTTAATAGAATTATTACTTTCTAAGATGATTCTCCTGAAAAAGTAGTTAATCAAAAGAAAATGAGAAATATATCACATATATCTGATGATTATATATAAAACAAACTAATTTCTATCTTTATATCGTACAATAGTGCAACTTATATTTCAGATAAAAAAATTCGATTTCATATATAATTCATGAAAGCTGGATTCATCACTAATATTCAAAAAAAAAAAATTAACATACATGATAATAGTACCAGATGTGTACTGCTATGTTCATCTGATCAGTGATAATAGGCCACATTCAACTCTTCTATCAATAAGTCTTTCAAAGAATAAAAAAATACATCAATAGTGATCAAAAAAATGATATATAACTGAAAATGCTGTGTTCCATTACTTTGTCAAGGCATTCACAAACTTACTTACAATTAAGCATTCTTTGCAAATGTTCTCAATAAAATTCTGGACCCTTCTCTAAATGCATGAGAAGGGTTTAAATACTAAACTAACTACAAACTAAAATTAAATTATTACAGAGATGTAGAGGAGGCTTCAAACAACCTTTCTCTAAAAACTTAACTTAAACAATAATCTAGGAACTTTGAACTAACAATCCTGATTTTGTGAATCATGACCTTATTTCTGAGTGTGATCACGAAGTTGACAAATATCTAGCATTTCTTTAAACTGAGCTGGCTGTGATATCTATGACCGAATCTGTCCCTTCAAAATAGCATTTGAGATTACTGACTGAGATCTTTTTGATAAATTTGTAAGAGTTTAAAGAGTTTGATGTTGATGGTAAGGTTTGATCGGAAAATTCCAGTAATTTTCTTGATCAAACTTATTAAATGTTTTGATCATTTTCTCTTCTGTATCTGATCTTTGTCTCCATTTCATTTCTACTTCCCTTGTTCCTTAAAACACATCAGACATGTTTTCTTTAAGAAGTTCTATTTTAAAAAATTGATCACATATAGACTGAATAATATCATTTGATTTCTTGGACATCTTGGTCGCTTCTTTCTCTGCTTGATTAATTTGTGCTCTCCATTATGCGAATAAAAATTATTCGTGAAGCTTATCTATTTGTGGTAGATTAGCTTGTTTTCTTGTATCTGAAATTTGCCACTGAATGTGTTCTTCAATTTTCTTTTCAAGTCTTTCACATTCCAGTTTCTGAATTGCTATTTGTTGAATCATTATCTTATTGGAATCACAATAAGAATCAATCATGGAAGCTTAGTGAAAAAAAAATTCTTGTTATTTATTTAACATTGTGTTTACATCAAGTGCATCTTTGATGAATTTTTCTAATTGTGGTTGACTCTGTAATTTAGCCATTGCTCTTTCTAGATGTGCTTGCTTTTCATTAAGCTCTATCTGAGATTTTAATTTGAGGCTTTAAATATCTTCATGAAATTGAGTTGTGCTTATTTTGATCTGCTCAATGGACTTGGATTTCTCTTCATTTAGCAACTATTCTAATTCTTGTACTCTGGCATCCTTTTGTTTCAACAATATTCTAACCTCAGTAGCTTTATCAATAGTAGTGGTGGCATATGCCCCTGCATATTGTGATATCTTGGTTAGATGTTCAGTGGGATCATCTGAGGAATCCTTCCAAAGTACACTAACTGATTCATCTATTGGTTTTGGATTTGTTTCATCAATCCTTCTTATTTTATTTCTTTTAACCACATATGTGTCGCTAGGAATATAGAAAATGTCTAATGAAGGAATATCTTCAATCTAAAACACTATCTTATCTGTAGGGTAGGCTGGTATGATTTCTTTTTCATGCACTGTTGGAACTATTTGTAGTGGATTGACAGTCTCAACTATTTTCAGTGATGGTTTTGGTGTTTCAAAACTTGATGTTTGATCAATATTGGGATTTTCTTTGGGAGTCTTTATTGCTTCAGAAAAGTCTTCCCATTCATTCATCATATCTTTTACTTGAGATGGCTTGGATTGATATAACATGCTATGAATATGTTGAACCGTTTCCCAATCTAATTTTGTCCCATTGTTCTTTGTTTTCTCCAGCACTTCTATCTCTTGAAGAATTTGGTCAATTTCTGAATTTTCTTTCTTAGATTTGAATTCCTCATATTGATATGAATTATCAGACTACTACTATGATTAACCTGATTCATTTTCATATATATCTTTCATTTCATCATCTATACTAACACTTGGAGTGTTTTTTTCATCTTCAATAGTCAACAAATTCAATGCAACCTTTTCTAGTCTCTTGTTTCTATATGCCTAAAAAGCTTCAGCATCTTCTTGACTTAATTGGCTAGAAATGTATTTGGAAATATCAGAGAAATTTTCCATGCCTTGGAAGAAATCATCAAATTTATCTTCTTCCTTTACAAAAGGATTCATTTTTAGCTTTGTGATGTAATTTTTAATCACGTCATTGGGATCATATAATCTTCCTAGCATAAATGCCAATGTCAACAACTGAATCTTGGGAACCTCTTTGTATGTATGGCCAATATAGCCAGAGAAAAGGTGCTGCAATGTAGAGGGAAAGTATGCCAAATAGCCTTTTTACCATCCTTTATCTACATTGTGACACCGTTGACAAGTTGATATGCTATTTCTTTTACAAGTAATTTATCTGGAATGTAGTAAGGTAAAACATGGGGAGATGCATGACTCCCAAATACTCTAATATATGTGAAATTTTCTTCAGCAAACCATCTTGCTACGGGAAGAATATCTACATTGGCTTCTTCAGAAACCCTAGGAGCCTTTTTATTGAAAATCATCTAATGGATGGGCAATATGACTATGTAGCAGATTTTATATAAGTGTAAGTGGAACTCAGAATTCCAGAGTTCTCTATGGTAAATATGAATCGGGGTAGGGTTTTTGGTGTTCCATTTCAAACCCATGGGTGGAAAATTAGAAGTAAAACAAATGGCGTCCATGACATAGGCAGACATATAAAACAGAGGTATTTCTCTGAGCGAAACACTTCTTTTATTCTTATATTCATTGATATGATTGGCTAAGTAATTGGATAGAATGTCTGCCAAATTTAGAATAGATGAATTGATGATTGCATCAATTAGGGGAACCCAATCTCTTGAAAATCTAGTACTATTAGACTTGGAAAATATTCTACACAAAATACTAGCAGCATAATAATAAGGATTAGGAATTTGTGTAGTTGGGTACGTACCAGACTTATCTTGCTTCAATTTCCCTTCATTTTCCTTCCATTCATGGATGACTTTGATAAGATCTGGATGTTTTGCTTTGAAATTCTTCACATACTTATTGTCGTATCTCTGTTGCGGGTTTGGTAGATGATACATTGCTACTAAATACTCTACTTTGAAAGAACCCATATTCTCTCCCCTCGAATTCTTGAAAATTCTATCTTCAATGTTTAAGTGGTCAATTTTCCACTTAACCATGCCTGTATAAGGAAGAATCTTTGGTATCGCTGCTATTTTGTGAATGTGCGAGCATGCAACATCAAAAAGGGTTGCATAAGAGGTAGAATCAGTGCCTGTAGCAGAAACTTTGTCTATCACCCTTGGTCCTTCATCTTCGAAGAGTTTGTACATTGTATCCCATGAAAAACTGCCACATTCTTTGTTGCAGATGGTGTCTGAAAATAATGAAGACATATCTGCATCTTCTGTGGATGATGTTTGAGAGATTTCCTTGCCTCTTTTGCTCATTTTGAACTTCTTCAAACGAGTAATTGATTTCCTTAGAGCGAAGCGAATTTAACATATAATGAGTCTTATAAGAGTAAATAAATCATTTACTTCTAATTCACGTGAGAAGATGTCAATCTATCAATCATCATTCATAATTCATAATTTAATATATCACATGGCCTCGCACGTAAGATCTTTCAATCGTTTTAAATTCGTTAAGATATTAAATACTATTTTATATGACACAAAATTTTTTCACACGTTGAATTCATTTAATACGCAAATCACAATCATTCCTTATAATATTTTGCGATGCTTAATCCTTACAGGTTGCGAAATGCAATCTGCACAAATCGCAGAACACAACTTTTATAGGATAGCATTTGAGTGTATATTATAAGTTTTGCGCAATGAAAATTGCAAAAAACTTAAAGTGGACGCGACTGTGAAAGGTTTTATATTTCCTAGATTATTTTCTTGTTGGGTTCACGGGAATATCGCAACTCATATCATTTGTTTCTTAAAGCTTTATTGATTAAATAAAGTGCGATGCAAAAAAAGGAAGAATAGAATGATGATTTTGATTTTTTTTCAAGGTTTTTTAATTATTTGCTCGGAAATGCTTCGAGCGCATTTTTAAATTTGCATATCTTACATTTTATAATTATTTTTGAAATAATATATGTAATATGCCATGCATTTTTAAGGGAAGAAAGGAAAATTTTATTTTCTAGTTTTTTCTATTTTACGAAATTATAAAAAGAATTTCCTTTTTATTTCTAAAGGGTCCCTATTTATGAAAAATAAATTGGGGGTTGTTGTTTAGAACAACACGGAGATGATCTAGGTGATCTTTAAACTTAGCAGAATGAGCTAGAAGGTCATCTAGATAAGGTTGAACAATGCGCTTGATGTCATGGAAAGAATAAGACATTGCTCTTTGAAATGTACCCCCAACATTCTTCAAACCAGAAGGGAGCTTCTTATAGGTGAAGGTACTCGAAGGAAAGATAAAGGCGGTCTTCCGTTGATCAGCTAGAAGAATATTGATCTTGTTGTACTAAGAAAACCCGACCATAAGGGAAAATATCTCACTCCCAACACATTCATCAATGATCTGGTCAATAAAATGAATGGGATAATTATCCTCATGGAAAGCACGATTGATATCACAGTAATCTACATAGACACAAATAGTAACATGCTTCTTATCCACAAGAACAATATTAGAAATCCATTCTGTCAAGGGAATCGAATAAATGAAGCCAACTTTCAGAAGTTTTTCAACTTCACCCTTTATAGTAGCTGCCTTTCTAGGGTACAGGGGATGAAGATGCTGGAAAATAGGTTTAACACTAGGATAGGTTGGAATTTCATGCACCACTATACTTGGATCAATGTTGGGAATTTCTTCGTAAGACCAAAAAAAAACGTCGCGAAACTCATATAAGAGACTACTACAGACCTCGATCTCATCAAGAGAACAGGTCACCCCAATGTGGGTGCTCTCGACAACCCTTGGCTTGATGGAGATGTCGATAGGCATCATTTACGTTCTTGAAGTTATATTCTGCAAAGACTTCATGTTTCGAGATGGGAGTTTGAAGCGGATGAGAAGGAACTTGGGAAGTGAATTTCTCAAGACAAGTAGACATGGCCCCAAGGCCAAGCATGAAAGAGGAACGATGATTATTATCATCCTAAGGAGGATCCTCAAGAGACATAGTTTCCACGATGGCCTCATCAGTAGGAAATATATCATTTAAAGGATCAGGAAAATCCGAAGCACCGAGCCAAGTGGATTGAGAATACGTGTCAAGATACATACTCAAAGGAGCATGTTCAGAGGGAAGAGGATCCAAAGCCAAAATAAGCTCACAATAATCAATTTCTATTAGGCTTAATGGAATCAAGTCAACAAACGAATCAATCTTCTCGAGTGAAGGGATGATCCATGGATCATAAGATTTGGAGACCATGTTAACCTAAGTAGTGTTGGGTGGAGGAAGAGAAAAAAGACCCATGAGGGCAGGATATTTGAAAAGACCTAGTCCTATGCTCTCATAAGGCATAGGAATATGATCTACATATGGAACATTTCTCTCAAAAGATGAAGAAGTGAGAAAGGTCAACTGATCGACAGTGATGATGTTTCCTTCGTGTAGGAATCGAAGAACATGAAAGCGAGTGGACGAGATGCACAACATGGCATGAGTCCAACTGCAACCGAGGAAAATATTGTAATTTTTTTTTGCGTCAACGACGTTAACCTTGATGTTAACCATTTTCCCTTCTAAAGAAATGTGTAAACTAGCGAGAACACCAACAGGGCGAGATTCTCTTCCATCAAAAGCTTCTAAATAATTTAGAGATGAATTTGGGGCTAGAGAAACGATGGCTTTCCTTCAAGCAGAAGACATGATGCATGTAGATTCACCCTCATCTGTGACCGCTCAATGGATATTCTTTCCATTAATCCCAACTTGGATGATCAGTGTAGTATGGTGAGGGAGATGTGGGATGAAAGTTTCCTAATCAAAAGTGATAAGGCTAGAAATGACAGGATCAATCCCTCGAATAGCAGATAAAAAATCCTTCCGCTGTGACGGACAAGTTTGAAGTACTTCCAATGTAGACATAGTATATGTCGCCTGAGCCAAATCTTCAACAATACTATAATGCTGAGAAGCACGGGCGTTGTGATAGTAGGAAGACATATGGAGTGCACCTTTAGAAGGTGGTCATACAATGGGCTCAGTACTGGGCCTTTCAATATGATGAGGGCCAGAAGAAGGTGGGGGATGAGGACCATCAGTGATTTCCTTCCCGGCTGCCTAACACGGTTCGGTATAATATTTTGACCCGATAGCAATAGAGATTAATGTAGGATCGTTCATCATGAAAACCTGAGAGACAAAGGGGGCGCAGGACTGAGGTTTCTCCACCAATTGAGTTTGTTGTGATGGGAAAGGTTCTTTAAGAAAAGTCGAAGTGCCTTGGGTTCCCTTGAGCACTTGACTCACCTCGTCCCCTCGTGGACAGTCCTTGGTGTAATGATATTCATCACAAATCAGACCAGGGTACTTCGGTTTTCGTTGTGAAGCATCCTCAACATGATATTTCTGAGAATCCTCTTTTGGGGTATTGGCTTTGGCCTTACCTTTACCCTTCTTCTTACCCTTGGAAGTTTTATCTGTCGGATTGGATTGGATGGAATTCACTTCCACGATTTTACCAAAATTTCGAGGTGGTTGAGAAGCAGTATCATTGGAGGGAGTATATTTTTGCTTTGAAGGATTTGGAGAAGACTTACGAGAAGTCTGAGACACAAAATTGATGATACCATCGACAAATGGTGTTCCCATCACTTTAGAAGTTCCAGGTCAAGGGGAATCAAGCAAGAGTTTGTACAATGTGCTGGATTAGGAGTACACAAGATCAAGGTCCTGAGCATGAGCGATGGCTTTTTCCTAAGTAACACATGCCCCCATAGCAATGTCCTTAGTAATCGGAGCAACGAACGAGGTAGTGAACCAATCAGTTAGAAGCTGATCAGGAATCTCAAAATTGATCAAATGACAATGTAGCCTCCATTCATGAATATGATCAGCGATATGAGTAGCTCAATATTGTTTCAAGGATTGGAGGAGGTGCATCCCATTTTCATACTAAACTAGTAACTAAAAATGTGTGAGAAATTCCATGGCTAAAGAGTTGAAATATTGGAAGACATCGTAGGAGTGTTCAATGTACCACTTGGCAGCGGCACCAATGAGAGTCCTTTGGAAAAGACGAAGTTGAATACAATCGTCTACCCAAGAATTAGAGGAACACCAAAGATGGTATGCCATAACATGCACTTGGGGGTCTTCTGCGGACTTGCCCTCAAATTTGGGACAATCGCCAGGGATTTCAGTCGGAACTAGATGCCAATATGGATTATGAAGGATAGGATCAATTGTCAACTTCGACAGATCGAGTAGTTCCAACGTAGCAAGGAAAGGTAATTTTGGATTGAAAAGCATTGTAGGTTGTTGATAAAGACAAGTATTAGGATTCCACACAGGTTGAGAGAAATTATGCCCATATATGTTTTTTCCCTGAGGATTCTGTCCATAGGGGTTATAAGCTAGATAATTCTTCCCATTCATGGGTTGAGAACTAGGATATTGATTCTGAGTGAACCACTGAGGTCCTGTCTGAGCAACATATGCATTTTTTTGTGGAATGTAAGAATTTCCTTGAGGTGCATTATATAACACTTTATTTTTACCTTAAGGAATGTATATAGTGGCTTAAGGCACAATGTATACCATCTGGGATTGACCTTGAGTAATGTAAGTAACACCTTGAGGCGCACAATATACCACCTAAGATTGACCTTGAGGAATGTAAGTGGCACCCTCTGGCTGAACGGGTTGGCCCTGGGGTGCAGGTTGACTCGGATGCTATGGTTATACATGTTGTCCTTGTGAAGAAAGTTGGCATGGATATTGTGAGCAACCAGGTTGACCTTGTGGAAGAGGTTGTCTCGATGGTTGGGATGGGCTAGATTTCCCCTGAAGACCAGGGTCAACCTGCTGAGAAATAAAGGGTTGAACTTGTTGTACAAATTTTGGGCCTTGATGAACGTAAGGCTAGTGCTCTTGCACAAAATTTTGTCCCTGTTGTGGATAGATTTCCCCCCCCGGGAACATAAGATGCACCTTTTTTGAACAGAAGGTTGACCAACAGGACTATAGGGTTGTCCTTGTTGGACCGAAGGTTGTCCCTGAAAGGGTTGTCCTTGTAGACCATAAGGTTTTCCCTGTTGGTACGTAAAATGATTGGGGTTAATTGGAGGAAAATAAATGGCATTTTTGCACTCGTAATAATGATGTGGAGGATTAACAGAAGCTTGCGACTACTGAGAACCCTGAGGGGTGGAATTCTACTACTGAAAGGCTAAGAATTACTGATTGAATGTCAAACATCCAGGAATTGAAGTAGAAGCAATGGTCACACTACTAGTATGTTAGATTCCTGAAAGGTGAGGCTATGATCCACTCAAGGCGGGCCGAGCAGGTATCATGGGAGTAATAAAAATTGACCTACAAACAACAGAAGACGATGACAATGATTGAGTTTTACTAAGAGCCGGTGTAGATGAAGCCACACAGACAGTGGGCTCGACAGGAGGAGACGTAACAATCATTGATGTCATGGGAGTCGACGGTGATGCACCTAATACGGTGATAGAAGAGCTTCCTGAGGGAGTCGATGTACTTGACCATGTCGGATTCTGATAAATTGATGCAACACAAGAAATTATCTGACCCAACGTACAATAACCAGTTAGGAGAGATAGCAGTTGTGAAGAAGGTTGACTCGAGACATAAGGAAAATTATCCGAAAATATTTGATAGTCTCGTGTATAAACATAAATCTCTTCACTACAGATGGGACTCGAAGAATACATGTTGGATGAAGCCATAGTATCGTCTAAAAGGTGGCGAGCAATGGCAAGTAAATATGGTTTCAAAGTAAGAGGAGGAAATTCTTCCTCATTTCCAAAACCAGCTGAAGTGCCCAAAGGTTTCCAATTGATATCAAAATGCTCCTCTGTTGGGTATGTGTTATATTCTTTCCATGATTAGTCATAGGCGGACCCACCGATGGTTTTGTGCATGAGTTTGCACATGGTTTTTTGGAGACGATGGTTTTCGTCCTTTGGTATTTTGTAGATCCGATCAAGGAACTAGGGTTATGTTCTAATCCAGGGTTAATGGATTGGAGTTTATGTATGCTTCAACATGTATATATGTGTTGTAACACTAAAAGGAATATAATGAAAAATCAAGTTGGTCATCCCGATTTGGGATCCAGGGGAAAATATATGTGTATATATGTTTTATGTTTTATGCTCTCACTATTGTTTATTTTCTATTTTTAAGATTCATTTGTAGATAATTTCCGTACAGTGTTAAAACCTACATTTGGTGTCAAAGTTGTTTCAGCTTCAAGGGGACACCTTTGCTGCTGAGGGGTTTTTTTCTCGGGCTTGAGGTAGACCCTATTTACTGGGAGATCTATGGGATCGATTCTTGCAGTGAAAGAAGATGGTGAGCAATGGAAAGATAGAGATTCAGAAATTTAATGGTCAAATTTTTTAGTTGTGGAAGCTCAAGATGGAGGACCTACTGGTGGATAAAGATCAATGGATCATGGTAGATCCAAGTACTAAACCAATGGCAATGTCAGATGAAGATTGGAATAATTTGGATTGGAAGGTGAAATGTAGAATACGGTTGAGTGTCTCAAATTTGGTATTGTTGAATGTATTTGGGGAAGCTATGATGAATAATTTGTGGGACCAACTTGGGACTTTGTACCAATCTAATTCTTTGGTGAATAAATTTTTCCTATGGAAAAATCTTTATAATCTAAGGATGAAGGATGGAGACTCGGTGAGAGAGAATCTGAACGCCTTCAATACTATGGTAAGCCATCTATCATCTGTTGATATTAAAATCTCAGATGAAGATAAGCACATCAGTTTGTTGTGTTCTCTACCAGATTTGTGGGACAATCTGGTTATTGCAATAGGTGGCAATACAACTACCTTGAATTTTGATGGCATTGTCTCTGCCTTGTTGTCAGAGGAAATGAGACGGAGAAATATGGAGGGTCAGAATGGAGATGCCTTATCTATATGAGGAAGGTCCCAAAACATAAACAAGAATAATTTTTCAAGTGGGAGATATAAATCTAGAGGGAAATATAAATCTCCTATAAAGTTTGTAAAGGTGTGCTGGAAATGCGGAAAGGAAGGGCACTACAAAAAGAACTGTAGATGTAAAGCTCCTAAGAAAGGAAAGGGATCTGATGATGCTCCTTCTGCAGAGGAAAAAACCACCTTGAATGAAGGTTGGGATGTGTATTTGGCTTCTTCTTCAAATACACATGTAGATCATGAGTCATGGTTGATTGACTCGGGTGCATCCTTTTACTTCACCCCCCATAGGGAGTGGTTTTGCGAGTATGAGAAATACGATGGTGGTGATGTCTTCTTAGGGGATGATATGAAGGGCAGAATCATCGGATGTGGAAAAGTCAAGCTGAAGCTACAAGGTGGAAGGATTAGAAAACTTCCATGTGTTCTGCACATTCCTACATTGGCCAGAAATCTTATTTCTATAAGTAAGATGGATGATGCAAGTGTGAAAATAGTTTTTGATAAAGATACCCGTAAGATGATTTGGGAAGCACTGGTATTAATCTATGGAGTTCAGATTGGAACTCTGTACAAGCTTTGAGGTAGCACTATTATTGATGGGTGCAATAGTTCTGTGGTTCCCAAAAGTGGAGTGGAAAGCCTAGCAGTCTCTAGAGAAAAGACCAGGCTATGGCATCAAAGGCTTGGAAAAATTGGAGAGAAGGGCCTTTGGATACTGCTTGGAAATGGTATCATAGAAGCTATGTCTAATAGCTCTCTAGATTTTGATTTTTGTGAACATTTTGTATATGGGAAGCAAAATCGGGTGAATTTTCCTTCTGGTGCTAAGAGGGCGAATAAGATATTAGATCTTGTGCACAGTGATGTGTTTAGACCTGTGTCGATTTTATTACTAGGTAAGTCTGTGTACTATGTTTCATTAATAGATGGCTTCTCAAGGAATGCATGGATATATTTCTTGAGGAAGAAATATGAAGTCTTTGAAAGATTAAATAATTTAAGGCTCTGGTGGAGAACGAGACAGAGAAGAAGATAAAGGTGTTGAGGACAGATAATGGTGGCGACTTCTGCAAGAACGAATTTGAAGAGTTATGTAAGAAGTGTGGTATAGCATGACAGAAGACTACTCCATACACACCTCAGCAAAACAGAGTTGTAGAAATAATGAACAGAGTGCTGATGGAAGAGGAAAGAAGCATGCTCAGTGGTACCGGGTTAGGACAAGAATTATGGGCAAAGGCAGTGGAGATTGCATGTTACTTGGTTAACAAATCACCTTCATCAACGTTGGAGGATAAGACTATACATGAGGTATGGACTAGTAAGAAACCCTCTCTTTCACATCTGAGGGTATTTGGATGTGACGCATATGTACATGTTCCAATGGAGAAAAGGACCAAGTTGGATAATAAAACTAAAAGGTGCATCTTTATTGGGTATAAGGATGGTTTAAAGGGTTACAAGCTTTGGAACCTGGAAACAAGGAAGGTTGTGTACAGCCGAGATGTGGTGTTTAGAGAGGTGAAAGATGTTTTTAAACATGAATTCCTACCAAAGGAACCTGAGAACATAGAGTTTGAGTTAAAGGAGGATGAATCAGACTCTACAACAGAAGAAGACTCAAAAGAGGAAGAGCCACAAACTTCAGCTGTGAGAAGATAGTTTCGGGAAAGAAGACAAATAGAAAGGTATAGTCCATCTGCTTTCTGTTCAAATTTTTCTTTAACTATAACTGATGATGATCCAAGAACCGTCAGGGAGGTAGTAGATTCAGAGGATGGAAAACTCTAGAAGGAGGCTATGGTTGATGAAATGGCATCGTTGGATAAAAATGAGGCATGGGATCTGGTGGAGTTGCCAGCTGGAAGGAAGCCCATCGAGAGAAAATGGTTGTTTAGGAAGAAGATGAATGTAGAAGGCAAGGTGGAGAAATACAAAGCTTGGTTGGTAGAAAAAGGTTATTCCAAGGTGCCAGGAATTGATTTTGGTAATATTTTTTCTCTTATTGCCAAAGTTACTTCTAGTAGATTACTTTTATCTATTGTTGTTGCATTTGATTTTTGGGTAGAACAGATGGATGTGAAGACAACATTTCTTCATGAGAATCTGGAAGATGAGATATACATGAAACAACCTGAATGCTCTATGGTGAAGGGGAAGAAATAACTGGTATGAAGGTTAAAGAAGTCTCTGTATGGGTTAAAACAGTCATCAAGGATGTGGTATTAGAAATTTGATAACTATATACAGGGACTTGGCTTCACCAGAAGCAAGGAGGATCACTGTGTTTATTTTAAATTAAATGGTGACCGTGTTATTTATTTGGTCTTGTATGTGGATGATATGTTGTTGATTGGAAATGACAAAGAGATTATCCAAGATTTGAAGACCCAACTGTTCTCCAAATTTGACATGAAGGATCTTGGTGCTCCAAACTATATTTTGGGCATGGAAATTAAGAGAGATCAGGAAAAGAGGAAGCTCTGCTTAAACTAGAGGAAGTATGTTGAGACTATATTGCAGAGGTTCAATATGCAGGATAGTAAATTGGTGAATGTTCCAATTCCTGTAGGTGTAAAGCTATCTGCTAAATAGTGTCCCAAGACACAAGAAGAAGAGGAGGATATGTCCTGTGTTCCATATGCAAGTGCAGTGGGTAGCCTGATGTATGCAATGGTCTGTAATAGACTATAAATTAGACATGCATTGGGAGTATTGAGCAGGTTTATATCAAACCCAGGGAAGGAGCATTCGACAGCGGTGAAGCAGGTTTTTAGATATTTGCATGGCACTAGTGATTATGGCTTGTGCTACCAAGGAATAATAGGATTGGAAAGAGTGTTGGAAATTCATGGTTTTGTTGATGCAGACTGGGCTAGAGATCTGGACCAAAGAAGATCTACAAGTGTGTATGTTTTTATCCTATTTGGAGGTGCAGTTAGCTGGATGAGTAAAAGACAATCTGTAGTGGCTCTTTCAAATACAGAAGCAAAATACATGGCAACCACTCATGCAAGCAAGGAAGCAGTTTGGTTGTAGAGATTGTGTTAAAGTATGGGGTTGGTGCAGCAAGTTATAAGGATAGACTGTGATAGCTAAAGTGAAATTTTCATGGCTAAGAACCCTGCATATCATTCAAAGACAAAGCACATTGATGTTCAATATCACTTTGTGAGAGATATGGTTAAGGATAAAAGCGTGTTGCTGGTAAAGGTGGACACTTTGAAGAATTTTACAAATGCATTGAGGAAGTCTGTCAGCACTCAAAATTTCTCTTGGTGTAGAGAAACAATGGGCATTGTATATTTGGACTGATTATTAAGCTCTCTGGTGGCCCCCATGCGGAAAGAAAATAACAAGTGGGAGAATGTTGGGTATGTGTTATATTCTTTCCACGATTAGTCCCACACGCCACTCATATTTTGGGTATGTGTTGGGTATGTGTTATATTTTGGTGTGCAGACCCAATCATAGGCAGACCCACCCATGGTTTTGCGCATGAGTTTGCACATGGTATTTTGGGGATGATGGTTTTCGGCCCCTGGTATGTTTTAGATCTGGTCAAGGGAACTACAGTTATGCTCTAATCCAGGTTTAATTTATTGGGGTTTATGTATGCTTTGACATGTATATATATGTGTTGTAACACTAAAAGGAATGTAATGAAAAATCAAGGTGGTTGTCCCCATTTAGGATCTAGGGGAAAATATCTACGTATATCTGTTTTATTTCTTATGCTCTCACTATTGTTTATTTTATGTTTTTAAGATTCGTTTGTAGATAATTCCTTTACAGGGTTAAAAACTACATCCTCAAGAGGAGATCGAGTAGCAAGGGGTAAGATACTCGAAATAAGAGCACGCCAGTAATCAAGAGGCCTATTAGGCTAAGGTGCCCCCGAAGAAACTACAGGAGAAGGACCTCCACTAGGAGTTGATGAAGGGGACGACGAAACTGGTGGTTCTGCCACCGTGAATTTGTCTCAAACCAGGAGAGAAATGAGATGACCAATTCGAGGCTTCAATACCAAACACTAAGGAATTACATAAGAAAAATCCAAGAAAATATCTTTAATGGGTATGTGATCGTAGGAATTTGATTTTATGGCATTGAAACAAAACTCTACCTTTTCATATATTAAGAGTCAATAAATAGGAAAAAGGAAACTCTAGTCACTTTCAGGTTGAATGAGCACGAAAGGACAAGTGCTCGATGATCTTTTCAATTTTAGAGAGCCACGAAAAGACAAAAATGACTACTTAGGAAATGTAAGCAAGAGGGTGTACGCAGTTTCCCTGAACTGGAATATAGACCTTGGTGATCAAATGAAAGAGAAATGATCAAGGACTTAACATACGTGCAAGTAGTCTCCCCAAATGTTGTGTTTGGTGTATCACGGTTACAGGGGGGAAAATCTGCTTCCTATGGATAAAGGATTGCAACCTATGAGGGTCTCCCTTTATATACTCAACGGTACGGGGTGCACAAGTCCATGCTAGTGCTATCTAATGCTAGATGGAAAATGACAACTACTAGGTTTAATGATGTCGGAACACGTCACTAGCCTAGACCTCTAAATATATGTGTTAGGTTTCAAAGCTTCAGTAGGTTGATTGAATTCATTTTAAATTTGATCTTGAATTAAAGTTGTAATTTCAAGGCCTTACCAAATGTAATCTTGAATCCTTAATGCACAACTAGCAAAAGAAAATCATTCCAATTCAATGAAAAACTAGCTAAGAGAGGGATAGTAATTCATAACAAAGCAACAATCAATCGAGTACAGGAGGAACTTTCCCTTAATGCATCTAAGACAACCCAAGCAGAAAATTAAAAGCTCTTTCCTTTCTCACTAAAAGCTACTAATGCGAAAGAAAATTTTTCATTTTAAAACTAAGAGAAAGAACACAATTTTTGTCTTTTTAGATGAATGAGAAGAAAAATGCCCTATTATAATAAATGACAAAATAGAGACTAGTTTTGATCAATTCTAATTAAACGATCTAAATAAAAGTGATCAATCCAACACGAACATCAAATACACTCAAAACAAGTACGCACATTTCCAAGAAAACAAGGCTTTCAAATTGGTTCAGTGAGCAATGTAATCTATGCTCAAGTGACATATGGAGAGTTAAACAAAATCCAAGATGATCATTCAAAAACTCAATGAAACGAGGAACCAAAAGAAAAACTAAAACAATCAATCAAGAAACAGAAAATATAACAGACAAACTGACTCAAAATCAACTCAGAAGGTTAAGTGAGGAGGTAACCAGAAAAGCGGCGGAAGGCACCTAGAAACCCTAGGGTGTCAAACTCCATTGATCAGATAAGGGGAAAATAGCTGAGAAGAAGGAGACAAGAGAGTCAAAGTAATTCCAATGAACCAATTGAAAGATGAAAATCCAACCTAGAGGCAAGAGGAACTGACAAAACTCAGAAAAAAAGGCTAAAATTTTAACCTACAGGATTCAATGCCTCTGTGAGGCTGTAATCAACATCAAACAAAGGATGTCATGCTTGTGAAAAAGGAAACAAGCACCAATCAGTGTGACTGTTCAAGCAACAGCACCGAAAAGCCTGAAAACTATGGAAAAAATAAAAAAATACTGAGCAGAGGTCAGACTTGACACTCTGAGACTCAATGTGATGGTTGAAAACAATCAGACAGGCAGAACAAAGCAGAAAAACAATGAAATGAACAAATTTGAACAAACAAGCAAAATGCTAGACGAACAAGACATGAAGAAAACACTGATCCCTAGTATGGTTGCCAACTTTTTGTGCAGGTAAATCCCCTCTGCGGACAGAGGCAATCCCTCTATCCCTGGAATGGGTCTAGAAACAAGGGAACAAGCTAGACTTTTGAATACCTAGCTTATAAATGAAAACAAGTTAGGATAGATGGCCTACCTTTGTCCAATTCTTTTGTTGTCATTTGCAGCAGTGATTCGCTGATCTTTGTCTTTACACGTTGCCGTATTTCAGTGATAATGTCTGTGTACCTGCACAAGGATCAAGAAAATGGTGATAGTATACGAAAACATATTTTCATTCACAACTATTTATGGTCAAGGAGAATCAAACATTTTTCATATTATCGAACACAAAATTGGAACCAAAAAACCAGTCTTGCATTAATCATAGAGAAAATAAGTTTACAACCTTAATGCCTTGACATTGCTGCCTCCTTTGATGGGTTCAGTCAAATGTGTTTGAAGCATTCATCGAGAATCGGACTTGGTAAGGCAATGGGCCTAAACTCTCTCTCGACAATGGATTCCTCTCTGCCTTATTCTTCACAACAGCTATAGTAAGTATTGTTCAGCTAGCTAAAACTATGTGAGAAGGATGTATTTATAGGAGAGGAGGAGGTGGTTTGGGATCCCTCATAAGGTGGAAGGGAGGCCTTATCCTTTGGGGAGTTGCTCAATTATAGGAAACAAGAAGCCAAAGCAATGAATTCGACATTATTTAGTCGAACAAACCATGATGAATCTGCTCACGAAGTGGTTGGACATGGAAACTTTGTTTCTATTTTAAAAAAAATTCAAAAAAAAGCTCAGTGTGGGCAATCAATTGAAACAGAACGCCAATGGGCATGAGGCCATAACTGCCTACCAGCACCGACCCAAAATCATATGTTTTTGAGAGCCTGCTTCAGGAATGATCAACAAAGAGAATGTTCTTGTCAAGCCAAGGGATGTAATGACACATTTTTCAAAGTATGAGAATACATAGAAGTCACTAAAATGGTCCTCCAATGTTCGGGATGGGGATTGTAGGGATGGTGACAAAATACTTTGTAACACTTCCATATTTCCAACCAAAGGAAATTGTGAAGGAGTCCCATGTCCTTCATTTCGAACTCTCTTACAATATGCTCTTTGAAGTAAGTTATGAACTTCTCATCACCTATAAAAATTCGATCATCAACATAAAGTACGATGATCAAGAGCTTACCATCAGCCACAATCTGGTACAGGTTCAAATTTGCTTCACTTTCGGTGGAGCCCAACCCAGTGAAATAGCTATCAATCCTTGTATACCAATCACGAGTTCCTTGCTTCAGCCCATACAGTTCTCTCTTGAGTCTGCACACATGTGAATCACTGTCAAAGATCTCCAAAACCTTCTGGTTTCTCTATGTACACTTATTCCTCAATAACTCCATTAAGAAATGCATTTTTCACATCCATCTAATGTATCTTCCACCCCATCTACACTGAAAATGCAAGGATATGATATAATCGATGAGTATCTCAGAATCAGTGCAAAATTATCCTCATAGTCAATCCCCTCAACTTGTGAGAATCCCCAAGCTACAAATATAGCCTTGTACTTCTCCACACTCCCATCTATTGCCTGATTCACCTTATAGATCCATCTAGATCCAACCATTTATTTTCTGACTGGTCTTGGGACAAATTCCCATGCACTGTTCTTGATGATGGAGTCATACTCCTCAAACATGTCGTCAACCCAAATTGGTTTTTTCACTGCTTCCTCAAAGGAGGATGGCTCTGTCACAATACACTTGCTTATAAGAGCCATGTATCTAATAAACCTATCTAGAGACTGTCTCTGTCTGTGCAGTGAATTAGGTGATCCTATGTGTTTTGTCACATCAAGTCTCAATCTATCAGCTTCCATGGTGCGCATTCTACCATTTCTGGTGGATGGATCTCCATGAGTGTTTTCTTCCACTCCATGATCCTCTGCATGTGGCTTCTCCACATCTTGAGGTTCATTATTTGGAATGAAGAGTTCCTCATCTGCATCCAAATCCATTTCCCTCTCAAGGGGCAATCACATTGCTTTCTCCTCATCAAATTTTATATCTCGTATCACAAAAATCATCTTGTTGTTTGGAAAATACACCCAATAGTTGTGGGGAGTATCATTGTACCCCAAAAATATCCCAATCTCAGTTGTTGGTTCGAGATTCTTCCTAGAATCTTTGGTCACATGGAAATAGATAGATGAGCCGGAAATTTAAAAATATGAAACATCAAGTTTCTTACCAAAAAAATCCTCCTCTAGTGTACTCATGCCAAGTATCCTTTGGGGATTACAGTTTTTCAAAAATATCGTTTTGTTGCATGCCTCCACCCACAAACGCAACGGTAGACCTTGATCATGCAACATCGATCATGCTACACCCATAATTGTTCTATTCTTTCTTTCTACGACCCCATTTTATTGTCGATTATGAGGCATAATCAACTCTCTTTTAATTCATTATTTGCTACATAAGTTCTTGAATTCATTGGAGATGTACTCACCACCATTGCCTTTCCTAAGAGCCTTCACATGCTTCCCCACGTCTTTCTCCACTAGTCCTTTCAACTCAAAAAATTTTGTGAACATCTAATCTTTCTTCTGCATGAAGTAGATCCAACACTTTCTAGAAAAATCATCAACAAAGAACACATCATACATGTGCTTTGATGTCGAAGCTATAGAGAATGGTACACACATGTCTAAGTGAAATATCTCAAGGATTTCCACTGCTCCGTTCTCCTTCTCGTGAAAAGTGGCCTTTCAGGAATGATCAATAGAGGAAATGTTCTTGTCAAGCCAAGGGATGCAATGACACTTTTTTCAAGATATGAGAATACAAAAAAGTCACTGAAATGGTCCTCTAGTGTTCGGGATGGGGATTGCAAGGACGGTGAAAAAATATTGTGTAACACTTCCATATTTCCAAACCAAGGAAATAGGGAAGGAGTGCCATGTTCTTCATTTCGAACTCTCTTGCAAGATAATCTTTGAAAGAAGGTATCAATTGCACATCACCTATCAATATTAGATCATCAACATAAAGTATGATAATCAAGAGCTTACCATTAGCCACAATCTGGTACAAGTTTGAATCTACTTCACTTTTCGCGAAGCCCAACCCAATGAAATAGTTGTCAATCCTGGTGTACCAAGCACGAGGTCCTTGCTTCAGCCCATATAGTTCTCTCTTGAGTCTGCACACATGCGACTTACTATCAAAGATATCAAAACCTTTTGGTTGCTCTATGTACACTAATTCCTCAATAACTCCATTGAGAAACACATTTTTCACATCCATCTGATGTATCTACCACCCCATCTATGCTAAGAATACAAAGATAGATATAATCGATGATTATCTTGTAACCGGTGTAAAACTCTCCTCATAGTCAATCCCCTCAACTTGTGAGAATCCTCGAGCTATAAATCTAGCCTTGTACTTCTCTCCACTCCCATATGTCGCATGCTTCACCTTATAGATCCATCTAGATCCAACCACTGATTTTCTGACTGGTCTTGCGACAACTTCCCATGCACTGTTCTTGATGATGGAGTCATACCCCTCAACCATCGTGTCAACCCAAATTGGTTTTTTCACTGCTTCCTCAAAGGAGGATGGTTATATCACAATACGCTTGATCATAAGAGCCATGTATCCAGTAAACCTGCTTGGAGACTGTCTCTGTCTATGCAGTGAAGTAGGTGATCCTACATGCTCTCTCACATCAAGTCTCAATCTATCAGCTTCCGTGGTGCGCCTTCTACTATTTCTAGTGGATGGCTCCGAATGAGTGTTTTCTTCAACTCCATGATCCTCTGCATGTGGCTAATCCACATCTTGAGGTTCATTATTTGGAACGAAGAGTTCCTCATCTAGATGCAAATCCATCTCCCTCTCAAGGGATAATCGCATGGATTTCTCCTCATCAAATTTTATATCCTGTATAACAACAGTCATCCTATTTTTTGGAAAATACACCCAATTGTTGTGGGGAGTATCATTGTACCCCAATATCAGCTGTTGGTTCAAGATTCTTCCCAGAATATTCGATCACATGGAAATCGACAGATGAGCCAAAGATTTTAAAATATGAAACATCAAGTTTCTTACCAAAAAACTCCTCCTCTAGTGTACTCATGCCAAGTATCCGATGGGGACTACGGTTTTGCACAAATACCATTGTGTTGCATGCCTCCATCCATAGATGCAATAGTAGACCTTGATCATGCAACCTCATTCGTGTTGCACCCACAATTGTTCTATTCTTTCTTTCTGCGACCCCATTTTGTTGTGGGTTATTAGGCATAATCAACTCTCTTTTAATCCCTTCTTTACTACATAATTTCTTGAATTCATTAGAGATGTACTCACCACCATTATCACTCCTAAGAGCCTTCACATGCTTCCCCGTGTCTTTCTCCACCAGTCCTTTGAACTCATAAAATTTTGTGAATGTCTAATATTTCTTCTACATGAAGTAGACCCAACACTTTCCATAAAAATCATCAACAACGATAACATATTACATGTGCTTTGTTGTCGAAGATATAGAGAATGGTCCACACATGTATGAGTGAACTATCTCAAGGATTTCTACTACTCGGTTCTCCTTCTCGTGAAAAATGGCCTTTGCATACTTCCCCATGGTACATCTGTTGCATGTGTCTATCTACACAAGAGTACCCTTGGGAAGACCCGTAGAAATATATTTCATGACCTTCAAGGCTCTGTGGTGTAGATGGTCCAATCTCCTGTGCTATAACTCACCCTCATCTTGGCTCAGTACTTTGTCTGCCTTACCCATAAATGTTACGAAACCATATACATTAAGTTTGTAGAGATTCTTCACATGAATTCCAATATTCTTGGCTTGTCCTGTGGCTTTGTGACAAAGGAAATATTTCCCTCCACTGAAAACCACATGATAACCTCTATCCTCCAACATTGCGACTGAAACTAAATTATTTTTCAAGCCTGCTACATGCATTACATCTTTTAATAAGAATGGTTTACCTAGCTGTCTCTATAAGGTAGATATACCAATCTCGGTTGCATTGTATCGCTCATCATCACCCATTTTGATATGCATCTGGAGGTCCTCCTCCTCCAAGCTACTAAAAAATTCTTTGTCTCCCATCATGTGGAATGATGGACCACTATCGAATTACCACACTAATCCCATCACACTTGACACCATGCATGTGATGAGCAAGAATTCCAACTCAAATTGCGAGGCTAAAGCCTCATCAGCTGTAGATCCTAAAGCCTTCTTGTTCTTCTTATTTTGTGGACAATTAGTGACATATTTTCCATGATCGTGACAGTGGAAACACTTCACTCTGGACATGTCACGCTTCTTTCCTTCTTTGCCAGAATCAAATTTGGAATAGGGTTTATTTCCCTTCTTCTTCTCCTTACCAAAAAAGGTGCATTTTTCTTCATAATCTATCATAGATGAAGATCCATCCCTGGTATTCCACATAAATTCTTCTTGCACAAAATCTGACTAAAGTCATTCCCAATCTGGAAATTTCTCCCTCCCATTGATAGAGTCTTGATAACTATGCCAACTCTTGGGAAGGCCTAGAAGAGCTAGGCTCACGAAGTCATCATCCACGACAGTAATTCCGATGCTCCCAAGATCATCTCGACATTGGACAAACTTGGTTAAATATTTCAGAATAGTGTCACCTTTCTCCATTTTGATTTTCTTGATCTTGTCCTTTAGTGCCAATTTTCTATGATCACTTCTACTATGAAAAAAATTGGTCAAAGCCTTCCACATTGCATATGGAGTCTATTTTCCATGGAGAGTTGAGACAATGTGGTCTCGTACTCCCTCCAATAAGATCCTCCTCTCCTTTTCAACCTTATTTTGCTAAGAATCAAGAAGAGAGACATCTACAACAGTGGGTTTGGAATGAATTCTTTCAACCCATTGTCCTCTAGAACTACCTCCATCCTATATTTCCACCAAATATAATTGGAACTTCCTTCGAGTGCATACTCCAATATCAAGCCATTGAAAGCCATCTTGCTCCTGATCCACCTATCGCACCAAAGAATAATTTTTCAAATTTGAATGATATTCAATCAAAAACTAAATTTATTCTCCACTATAGTGATTTTTTGTGCTTTGATACCATTTATAAATTATACAAACAATATTTTTATCAATGGATTCAATCTGATCATGTGATCTACTAAGGCAAGATATTGAATCCTTCTACAAATCATTTATGGAAAATAAACACGATCACCAATCAAAACAAGTAAAGAAAGAAAAAAATTCAAATCACAACATAGATATTTTCCCAGGGAAAGCTTACTGCTCAAAACCCCACTATCTTCTATTTTATATTCACCAAGGAATCATGAAATGGTTACAATGAAATCTTCTCACAAGAGTCTCTTGCACTCTCACAACTGTCTCACACTGACCCGGACAAAATCGACCAACACTTAGCCAATTTCGTGCCTATAATCAAGCCGCCTTGCTTGAGAAATTCATGTGGAGTGAAATCCCTATTATTTATAAATTTCAGCCTTTGTTGACTGCACAATGCTCATGGGAAATCCTATCGTTGTCTTACAGCATGTAGGCAGCCTACTACTGATACAACTGATAGTTAACATCCTTTAAACCTTTGTCTCAACTGGGTCTCCACTGGAACTGACATGCATGCAACTATTAATGGTAAATCATCAGTTGCATTGCAGATCACTGCATGTGAATTAAATATGATTTAATTCACTTAATCTCTCACTAGTGCAATAAACAATTACAACTAGTTAAATTCACTTTAACTCTATAAATTGACTTTACTGATTTCTCATGCATTAAACTAATGCACTAACTAAAAATCGAAATCCATAACTAATAAAATCACTCTGCATGCCTAACCAACCACCCTCAACATGAAATTCATGAGCTAATTGAGTTTATCACAATCAGTTAGCTATTACATGTGATTATGAGATATGATTACATTTTATTGTCCAATTTAACTAAGGGAAAATTAAATTAGACACACATTTCTTGTTCACTTTTCAACACTTGGTAGAATATTTATGTTGGTGACATTCCTAATGGTCTAAAAATGGTGCAAGTACACTCACAACCATGTGACACCCTCTAGGAATTTTAGAGTGAGTTTTACCAATGTAATTTCCAAGTATAGAACGGATTTCCACCCTCTTTGTCACCTTTTGTATGAGCCCTATGATTATAGCCACTAAGGTTACCACTTACAATAGCCCAGTATGGGCAAACAATTGACACTCAGATATACACATAAGAGCAAGCTAGTTAAACCTAATATATTCCTCAACAAAAGGTTTACTCATCCCAGGTGATCTGTAAGTGTTATATAACATAGTCTGTAGTACATGTAGATCAAGTCCACCAAGGGCCAACTAAGTGGGGTTAATTACTCCGTTGGTCCCAATGTGACCTCATGCCTAACCCTTGTGTGAGAAGGGTTTCGCAGATAACTTGATGTTGAAAATGGATTTTCACTTCCTAGCTTAAGAAAAGAAAAAATCCCAAATTAATTTTACAATGTATTAATTTTAATGGTTATTGTTTACATAAGTATGCATATGGAGTGGACAAGATTGTGTTTGGACATGAATCTAAATCTTAATGAAACAAAATGAAATGCAAGCTTTTGTTTTGATGAATACTATGCTGTGAGAAGGAGAAAACATTTTAATATTCCCAAATGCAAAATGTCCCAAATTTAATACAATTTGTTTATTCCAATATGTTTTATATGTCAATTCACTACTGAAAATTGCTTCATTTAAAAAATAATAATATGCACTCCTACAAACGCAAGAAATTTTTTTATTTTTATTTTCAAAGAAGTAATTAAAAAACATAATGAATGCAAAAAACTCACTCTAAGAAACAAAAAACTTATTGAATTAAGATATTTTTTCACTTTTGGAAAACAAATTATTTAGGGAAAAGGAAGAAATTTTCTCTTTTTCACAAAAAAAAATCAAACAACAAATTTTGAAATAATTGATCAAATGCATAAAATAATGATACTCTGAGGTATGAATAAAACATTTAATTCTAAGAGACTACAATACTATCAAAATTAAATGAAGAAAAATTAGGTAAAAGGGGAAAATAATGGACATTTCAAACAAAATAAAAAAATTACAAATGGCACACAAAAGGAGACACGGTCTACAAAGTATAACTGTCAAGACGTAGAAAACACACTCAAAAAACCATACAAGACACAATTCTATGATCAATTTGGAAAAACTCTAAGAAATTTTGTTTTTCCAGGAAATTTCATAGGTCGGAGTGAAATACAATGTGGCAAGTACGTTATGTCATAGTTTCTAAATTAGAAAGTGTGACAAGGTCACACTAGTTCTAAAGGGAGAGTTTAACTGGCGCAAAAAGAAAGAAAAAATAAAATAATAATCTAAGATCTAATTAGAGATAAGGTTTAATAGTTAAATATGGATCACCAATGACTCAGAAAGTAGAAAACTAAAGACAAAACACAGCTTCAATAGTAAAAATAAAAAATAAGAACAAAATATGATACCTAGATCTTCGTAGATCTGATACCTAGATCTAGAACAAAATAAAAAATAAATATCCAACTTTCCCTATTTTTACTACAATCAAATCATAGATGAAAACACTAATGGAAGGTGTGAGATGAGAAATTCATACTTGTTCATTGAAGTATGTTTTTTTTAGTTGTTTGAAATGTTATAACTTCCATATTTGTCTTCATTGCTTATAAATAAAACATGTATACAACACAAACAAAAATGAATAAAAGCACATGTAATACAAATATGATCTAACAAGAATTGTATATATGATTAAGGAGATATATTCCAAAAATCATCAAAAATGGATAATGATTGTTCGAAAATAATATATAATTGTATTATCACAAATAAGTGTTTACAATCTCATGCCTTGATGCCATAATGTCCCCTTCCAACTATTCCTTGTCTCAACACTTTACTTTTAAAAATTTTAGGATCATAAGTCAAATACTTTAGCATAGTTTGAATGAGAATCTTAGAGCTAAATATTTTACAAAATACAAAAAAATCCCTCTCTAAATGAAATATGGTTGTTGATCTGAATTTTAATGTTAGTTTTGATGTACTAATTTCATCTTCTGTAATATTCCAAATTTGGAACAACATAGCAACCCTGCTGAAATAACACACTCCTGGGAGATTGGTGCACAAAAATGAGTTTGCAGCCCTTGGATCCCTTAGATCAGTAGATCTAGGGTCTATATCCAAAAGGGGAGCAGAAACAAATCAAACTTGGTGTGGTAAACAGATCTCCCACCACCTAGTCTAGCTAAAAAACACCCTACAAGAGGGGCTGCAGCTATGCACAACAAATTTCTTCAGAAATAACGTATTCTTCGACAGTGTGAGAAGGAGGACATAAAATATGATTAAATTATAAGTATACAGTAGCAAATCAAAATCAAAATGAAGCTCTTTCAATATATAGTAGAATACAGGAGATAATAGAGCAAGAAATCTTTAGAAAGGGAGGCTGCAATACATATAAAAACTGCAACATGGCTTGAAAAATTTATTTTAAGGAGCTGCAGTAGCTGAAAATTAAATCTCAGATCTAGGGCATATCTATGGAAAAAACATCAGATCCATATCAGATCTGGAAACTAGAAAGACTTATTTACAAGATCCCCTTGGGGTTTTGACCAAATCATGCATTACAAAGAGTAGATCTAAGTTTTAAGTTGCAAATCTGCAAAATGATTCAGTAATTTCTGAAGATGAATTTACATTAAAATAGATCAGATCTAAACAGAAAATGGATCAACAAGCTAATCCATTGATGACCAAAGTTAAAGGCAAAGCCCAACACCAGAGATCTCTCATCAAAAATGGGGTGAAAACACCCTGCAAACCCTCCACTGAAAATAATGCAGTTCCTCAATGAAAACTGTGCTACAGCTTGAATTACATATATGGCCCACTACCAAGATACAAATATGAAGTGAAAACAATGGATGCACTCTTCCTAGAGGTTAAAAGACACACTCACTGAGAAGAGGCTCCAATACAAGCTAGATCTAAGAAGATATAGAATTCCACTTGCTGCAGCTTACAAAAGCAAGCAAACCCTCACTGGATTTGCACTATAGTTGGAAGTAGAGCTTGGCCTAAAGCCTGATAGTGGATCAAATCAGAAAATACTCCTCCAAGAATCCTCAAGGGAAGAGGTGAAATCCCTGCATAGGAACTCCAAGTGCTAAGCAGCACAATTCTCCACTAAACAATAGAGAATAGTATTTGTCTAAGTAGACAAGATACTCATAAATATAGACAATCAACAAAAACCTCTTGCTGCCTTCCCCTTCCTTTTATAAGATGAAAGCCTTTGCAAACCCTAAACCACCTTGATGAGTTAGCTCTTTTCACATGAGGGGTCTCCTTCTAGAACTGCGTTGTCCCTTCATGAGATACATTGAACCTAGATAACGTTGTAGATTTGGTCAAGGTTGACCCAGTCTCATAGATCCAACCCCTTTCACACCTGCAAGTGATTTATTTACATAGCCCATATGTATCCATGTTCATATGGGGCATTGATTTATTCATTCTTTAAGGAGTTTTACATGTCCTCCTTTATTCATTTATTCATGAAAATAGAAAAAGTGACAAAATTGCATATTCCTCTTAGCTAGGCTAAGTAGAAATATTATAGTCCTCCCCTCCAAAATGTTGCTTGTACTCAAGAAAATGATAGGGTGAGAGCTGTAGTACTTCCCCTCCTCCATTGATGACACCATAAATTATCAAGTCCTCATCATAAGCCAATTGTTCATCAAGCCAATACATCATGAATTTTTCCTCCAAGATCAACATAAGGTGTGCATAGTCCATCCCACCAGGAGCAAATAATTCAATAGAAATAAACATGGTTGGAGCAATGATCCAGCTAAAACATGTAGAATGAGGTATAGGGAAAAGCTCCATCCCATGTGGTACATACACACTGCCCATCCTCCCTCCATACAATCCCATAAATAGCACAACTATGTCATCCAAGTATGGAAGCAAGACTACATATATGCAGACAAAAATCTGAGCATGGGGAGGTGGTTCAAAATTCCACATGTAATGCCAGCACAGTACACCTCCTACTTTCATTGGATCAAGGTGTGGCAAGTGGCAGTCCCACCACTCATTTTCTACATGAGTTACCTTGACATGGTTGAAAATGTAAGATATGTTTGGTGCCAGTGGGAAGCACCCATCATGGAAATGAATCTCCCTTTGCACAACAAGGGAGTGGCCAACTTCAAAACATCTATTGCCCCCCCTGAAAATCATGAGATCCACATGATCTCTCACTCCCTTTAGGAGTCATATCCTACAAAAACATGGAAAAAGAATGTGATAAATCAGAAAATAAAGTTTTCTCTACATAATTAGATATTTTACCATCCAAGTTCTTCATACACATGGAATTGTGCATGGGCATCCCCCCTTTCTCAGAAGAGAGAAGAAATGGTTGAAATGACTCGTGCATAGATTCCATTGGCTGTCCCAACTCCACATAGTTCATGCACTCTTGAAAGTGCTGATGTAGTTCCTCTCTCAAGCCTTCCCAATCAAAGCTCCTCATGATTAGGGTATAGATCCTCATTGAATGCACATGGCTGAGAAATAATTCTTTGCATGCCTCTTATAGTATCTTCTGCTTGAGCTTAGAATCTCTAGCCAAGAAGACCCTACCATGATGATATATGACTTCTTCTTGGACTAAGTAGCCCTCTTCTTGCTGCATGTCATATAGTATCATACCTGTGTCGAGATCTTTGGAATACTCTACAAGAAGTTGAGATTGTTAGGTCTCCGTAGTTTGCAAGATTGGAAAGTAAAAATGCTGCAGAGCCTATATCAAAACCGATTTGGAATCTAAGGACCTAGCCATCCTAGATTCAGAGAGGGAAATCTCTATATATGTGTTTAAATATATGATCTTTAAGGCTTGAAATGTGACTTTAGGCTAGTTATGAAGAACAAAGTTTTTGTTTTTTTTGGTTGGGAAATGATATTACGAAGATGAAGGAAGTCTTTATGAAGGGTGAATATGTGAGTAGGTGATGGAATGGTTCAGCTGATAAGGTAGGCTAGGAGCAGCATCAATCCATTGGGCTATGGAGTCATATAGGATTTAATTGAAACAACAAGGTTCAAGAGTGGTCCATGGGGCAACTCATCTACGTCAAAGGATATCTTTAAGTTGATTTTATGGAATGAAAAATTAAAAAGTGGAGTGAGGGAAATCAAATAGATGAAGAAACAAAGAATAGCCTAAGATCAAGTAAGTACTTTGAAACTATCCTGCCTTTGGCATGCACTTAAGGGAAGACAAAAAAGTAATCTAAGATCAGGTAAGTACTTTTAAACTAGCCTTCTTTTGATGTACTTTCAAAAGAAAACATTTAAAACACACATAATAGCTTAAGATAAAGTAAAGAATTTTAACTTAGCCTGCTTTCAACATATTCAAAGGGGAAACATTCATGATAAACATAAAAATTATTCTAAGATCAGGTAAGTACTTTGAAACTAGCCTACTTTCAACATACTCTTAAGGGAACTTTTCAAAGCAACTGTTGGAGAAGAAACTAGAGGATAGGGATAACCATAGAATTCTCTAGCTCAATCCTTAATTAGGAAAATTATCAATAACATTCAAAAACAATGTCTCAAGTTGTACTGAGGAAACATGGGCTCACAAACACTTCACTGGTTATACTCTATTGAATCATCTTTAAATAAACAATCAACAGAAAACATAAAGGATAAAGATTTTCAGTAAGATTTAGGGTACTTCAAAAGTAAATCCTAATCTATATTTTCTGTTCTTTATCAGCGAAAAGTGGACAGAATGGAAACATAAAGAAAAATAAAAATTACAGTAAAAAACACATCACCATTGACATAGACCAGGATCCCATAAATCAACTATTTGTATTTGATTCAAACCAGTTACAATCTTCAAAGTCTAATGGGCCTTTATAGCTTCAAAATTCTCATCTCAGCTTATGTGTCTTCAATTACAAATAGAGCTACAACAGCTTCAAAAGCTATTTACATGCAACAGATATCCAGAGACCAACCTCTATAATGTCTTCTACAACATTATTTTGAGAAGAATGAGGAGGTGGAGTGTAAGAAGGGTTTATTAGTTCAATTAATATAGAGTAATGGTGCCTTGACCTTTGGGAGGTCTAAGGGAGAAGATTTCGAGTGCTCATCTATGTTTTAATCATTTTTACATTAAGTTTCATCATCCTTAGTTATTATTGTTGAATTTGGGGGCTTTGGTAGACTGATCATAAATTCTGAGCTGTCTTTGGCAAAAGATCTCTGACCATGCATTCATTGTGTATAGTTTTGCAAAAATAAATATGCAGGTGGAAATTTAGTGGTTGGGGATTCAATTAGCCCCTCTGATGTGGCACTGAGATGTCTTTCATTATTTTGTCTTCTTTCATTTCCTTTAAAACATTGATTTACTTTATTATTTGTGTTTATGTCTGATTAGGCTCTATGTTTAGCTTTAAGCCTTTTAGACCTTATTCAAATTTTGCTGATTGTGCCTATCTGTTTATCTGTGTTTAACACCTTTAATCCTTTGATTATCCTCTGATTCTTCAATTTAATTAATGCTCACTGATATTCCTTAATCCTTCATCACTGCGTTTGTTGGTGTACAGGTGCATGGGTACGTCGAGGGTTTCATGGTATAACCAATGCTCATGAGACACTGGTCAAACCATGATTGTGAACCTTGTGGATTCCCTTTTCTACGTAAATTCTGGCCTGAGGATCATCATCCTTGGCCCTTTGTCACCTTATCATGACTATGGGATGGCTTTACAACTCATTTTCCATGAAACCTGCAACATAAAACAAACGTTTAGATAAATCCTGCGTTTAGAGGTTAAACTGCTTCCAGAGGCCGGGCAGAGTAGAGGAGCGATGCAAAGGAGGGGTGATTATGCAGGCGGAAGATTCCTATGGAGAAAAATGGGCAAAAATGCAGCTTAAACTGTATTTGGTGCGATCTGGGCAAAAAGTGGTTTTCGCAATACCACGAGTGGTTATCGCATGACGAAAAGGAAGTAAGTGGTTTTGCCTGAAATCAATGCAATTCCATACATCGCTCACCACGTGGCTTTTGGAAAGCTACTGGTATCACATTATTTTGAAGTGTTAAACCTTGGGCGCAAATATTTTGCGATATGCCGTCACAACTGTTAGATGAAAGGGTCAAGATCTAACGGTGCGGATCGGGTGCAATAGGAAAGGTGTGCGAGCAGGGGTTCTGGTGGGAGACAAGTGGCGGTGTGCGATTGGATAGATGCTTCATGTGGTGGAAGGTAGGCCCCAGTGAGGTTGGGTTATTGGGTTTAACGCGAACCATCAGATCATATAGATCTTTGGCTGAGATTTCATCGGGGGATCGTTATCGGAGGTCACAAAGAATGAAGGAAAGGTAGGTATTTGCAGGAGTGCCGATGTGATGGGAATTTAACACAGGCACCAGGTTATGGTTACGTGGAGGGGTATGTGACCAGGAGCCGATGGAAAAAGGGCTTATCGCATCGGGAGAAAAATGTAAGGAAATAGCGGTTTTATAAAAGGAAAGGCCGATGCGATGAAGGGGCTGAAGGTTTAGGCACCCGGTCGCAGGGCCAGGTTATATGGAGGAAGGGGCTAGGGGCTAAAAAACCAAAGGGGCTTAAGGCCTATTTTTTTTTGAAGAATGGGTTTTTAGCCTAAAAGGTTGGGTTTTTAGGCTTTTTAAGGGTTTCGATAGGAGAAAAAGGGGGTTTTCAAAACTGATAAAGGAAATTTATTAGTTTTGAAGGGAAAAATAAGGGTGAAAGGGGAATTTTTAGAGGTAAATGGAAGATAAGAAGGGTGAAAATGAGTGAATGAAATGGTGAAAGACAGGTTGTTTAAGGAACAATTTTGTAGGGGAAAGCAGGCTTAACTTGATGGTTTTCTTTTTAGTGAAATAGTAGTGAAGATTACTTGCAAAGTTCAAACAACACAAGAAGACTTCAATAATGAGCAATTTTTCATGAAAAAAATCTCTTGATGGCTTAGGACTTCTTTTTAGCCATCATTTTCTCAGTCAAAAATTTATTGATGGCTAATAGAGATTTCCAGTACAGATCCACATTGTTCAAAAATGACAGTGCTGATGATACATCCATGGAAGTGCCTGTCATCATTCTGATCTCTTCTTTGACATTACTCATGCCAAAGATGTGTCTTGGAAGGTTGATCCTCCCACTGTTTTCTTCCCACAGTGCAGATTTTGGGGCAAATTTGGGGAAAGGATAGGGTGATAGCGATGCAGGGAGAAGATCCCCCTCATTCTTGAGTTGTCCCAAGCCCTCCAATGTTGTAACTTGGTCTCTCATTGCTCCAATCCCTCCTGGATCTAGATTTGGAGTAGCACTTTGTGAGACCTCCCCCACAAGATCTGAATCTGGTGGCATCCCAGGTAGCTTGCCACTAGATAGGAATATGCCTTGCAGCATTCTCATGAACATAAGAGAAGGGACTGTGAGATGCCTGCTTCCACTGCACAAATCCATCTTAGTTGTTTGTGTGGAAGTACCAAGTGAGGGATAAGTGTGCATGCCTTGAAACATTTATGGTTTCCCACTCTTCAAGTCTACCCACTCCATCTGCAGAGCTTTCCAATCAGTGGTGACTTTTCCCAAAGTAATCAACCATTGGACACCCAGAATGATATTGGTGTCTGGTATGTCAACTAAAAAAAGTGGTCCACCAAAGTGTAGGATCCCATAGTGACAAAGAGTGAGGGGACATATTGCATGCATTGCATGGTCCTATCTCCTGGGACCAAGGTAGAGAATCCCTCAAAATTATTAGTGGGGATTTCTCTCCTTTGTACAAGATGAGCATCAATAAAGTTGTGGGTTTCCCCACTGTCAATTAGGACAGATACTCTCTAATTCATGACTGAACCTTATACTCTTACGGTAAAGTAGTTAGGCACCCCTCTCAAAGATGCAAGGGTTCCACCCATTGGCGGAAAGGCTCCCTCCCCATCTCCAGATGGTGTGGGATCTTCCTCAACATTATCAGCGCTGTGACCCCTCCTTGGTTCATCATCTTCGTCTTCATACTCAAAATCTGAGAAGACTTCTATGTAGTGTGCTTTCCTAGAAGCACATCTATGTCCCAGTGCCCATGAATCTTGGAAATTGAATCATAGTTTCTTCTTTCTCAACTCCCTCCCGAGTTCAATATCAAGGGGCTTTTGGAATGAACTCTCCTGGGAAGGAGCAGCTTTTTCTCCCTTCCCTTTAGAAAGGTGAGGGGCCTTGCTCTGGAAATTTTCCTTTGCTTTTGGCAGGGCATCTTGAAGGTATCTATTCCTCTCAATGGCATCATGCAAAGTGATGGGCTTGGTATAATTAACCAACCCATGCAAAGGTTCCTCCAGGTCATCGATTAACATGTACACCCTCCTTGCTACAGACAGATCAGGAACCATGACTGATAATCTCAGAAACTTAGAGATATAAGTTTTTGCATTCCCTGATTGCTTCAACTTTGCAAGGATTATGAAGGGTGCTTCTGGATCCTTTCTATAAAACCTCTCCACCAGTCTTCTAGTAAACTCAGAATAGGTAGTCACATTGATATGTCCCAATGTAGACAACCCATGGAACCACCAGTTGTGTGCTTCACCTTCAAAATGCAGTGCTACAATCTTGATGGCTTCAATCTTAGGGACTTTGTTCAACTAGAAGTAAGTATCCAGTTTTTCTACCCATGCCTTGGCAGAACTAGAGGATGACCCATCAAACTTGGGAAAAAATTATCTGCCCATAGAGTGGTGTCTATCCTGATTATGAAAGAACCCACCATCTCTATACTGCTACCTTGGTCTTCTTCTATCCTTGAGGTGAAAAAACTCTTGGAAATTCACGTGGTCTCTGAATATCTGATTCTGTGATTCATATTACACAAATTAGTCTTCAAGGAAATCTTTCTCTTGTGGTCCTTCATTCTCCATATCCAAGAAGGTAGGCATAGTGGAGTGTTGTGAAGCTTGTGGGGCTTGTGGCTGGTTCATTGGTTGACTAGTCGAGTGATGAGACATGTCAGATCTTTCCCCCGAATGAAATCTCCCACGAGATTCCCTCATTCTTTCCATCCTCATCTCTTTTATCTCTTTGGCAAGATCTTGCATGGCCACGAAAAGAGTTCTTGCAAACTCTTCTCCCTCTTTATCACTTGTAGTCTCAGGGGCTTTACCTTTGTCTTGATCATTAGTAGTGTAATCATACTTCTTGTGAATTTTGTTTTGATACCTCTTCTCCCTCTCAGTAATAGGTTCATATTCTTTTGAATGCAACATGGCTATGGTTCTCCAATGAAATCATAGGCTATGCCAAGAAAGGAGCTCCGATACTGCTATAATATTCAAAATTTGGAACAACACAACAACCTTGCTAAAATAACACACTTCTAGGAGATTGGTGCATAGAAATGAGTCTTCAGCGCTTGTTTCCCTTAGATCAGCAAATCTGGGGTCTAGATCCAAAAGGGGAGAAAAAAAAATCAAACTAGGTGTGGTAAACAGATCTCCCACCAGCTAGTCTAGCTGAAAAACACCCTATAAGAGGGGCTGCAGCTATGCACAACAAACTGCTTCAAAAATAATGCAGTCTTGGATAGTGTGAGTAGGAGGCCATCAAATATGATTAAATTATGAGTATACAATAGCAAATCAGAATTACAATGAAGCTCTTTCAATATACAGTAAAATACAGGAGACAATAGGGCAAGAAATCTTCAGAAAAGGAGGCTTCAACACATATATAAACTACAAAATGGATTGACAGCATTATTTTAAGGAGCTGTAGCAATTGAAAATTACATCTCAGATCTGGGATAGATATGTGGACAAAACATTATATCTATATCATATTTGGAAACTAGAAATACTTATTTATAAAACCCACTTGGGGTTTTGACCAAATCATGCATTACAAAGAGTAGATCTGAGTTTTAAGTTGCAAATCTGCAAAATGATTCAGTAATTTCTAAATATGAATTTACATTAAAATAGATCAGATCTAAATAGAACATGGATTAGCAAGATAATCCATGGATCACCAAAGTGAAAGGCAAAGCCCAGCACTAGAGATCTCTCATAAAAAATGGGTTGAAAACACCCTGCAAACCCTCCACTAAAAATAACACAGTTCCTCAATGAAAAATACACTGTAGCTTGAATTACATAGATGGCCTGCTGCCAAGATAAAAATTTGAAGTTAAAACATTGGATTCACTCTTCCAAGAGGTTAAAAGACACACTCACTGAGAAGAGGCTCCAATACAAGCTAGATCTAAGCAGATCTAGAATTCCACTTGTTGCAGCTTACAAAAGAAAGTAAACCCTCACTGGATCTACACTGTAGTTGGAAGTATATTAGTTGGAAGTAGAGCTTGGCCTAAAGCCTGATAGTGGAACAAATCAGCAAATACTCCTCCAAGAATCCTCAAGGGAAGAGGTGAAATCCCTACATAGGAACTTCAAGTGCTAAGCGGCACAATTCTCCACTGAATAGCAGAGAATAGTATTTGTCTAAGCAAACAAGATACTCAGAAATATAGACAATCAATAACAACCTCCTGCTGCCTTCCCCTTCCTTTTATAAGATGAAATCCTTTGCAAACCCTAAACCACCTTAATGAGTTAGCTCTTTTCACATGAGGAGTCTCCTAGAACTGCGCTGTCCCTTCATGAGATACATTGAACCTAGACAGCGCTGTAGATTTGGTCAAGGTTGACCTAATCTCATAGCTCCAACCCCTTTCACACCTACAAGTGATTTATTTACATAGCCCATATTTATCCATGTTCATATGGGGCATTGATTTATTCATTATTTTAGGAGTTTTACATGTCCTCCTTTATTCATTTATTCATGAAGATAGAAAAAGTGACAAAATTGCATATTCGTCTTAGCTAGGCTAAGTACAAATATTAAATCTTCAGAATTATAAACAATTTTCTAACCTCTTGCTTCATGTGAATAGGTTTCTTGAGGTGTTTCTCAGTGTTAAATAATTAAATTTATCAAGTTTTTATGTGAAATTCAAGAGCATAAAACATGAAAACATAATGCTGAACAACAATAATAAAATTTACAGCAAACCATCAAAATGATCCATTAACACAGTGTTTTTATGAAGGAGTTCACCCCTCCTGGGCTACATCTCCTTTGTCCAACTTCGATGGCTTGGGCCTCTGTATTTGCTCAAATTTGAAAAAAAAAAATTGTTTACATTGAAATACTACTCCTGAAACCTACTTCAATGTGTTTAGAATGTCTAAATCATTAAAACATGACTCTTATTTCTCCCAATTTCGTCGAATTTTGAAAAAGTTATGGCAAAAACAGTTTCGCCTAGGAAATCTCCAATAAATCTGGAGATGACTCCAGTTAAGGCTGCTAAATTTGGGGTTGGCACCGAATTTGGTAGACCTCCATATTTTCTGCGATATTAAACTCAGAGTTTAATTAAATTAATCAGGTGTTAAACTTTTGGATTAGCGCTATAAGTGTGGTTTAACATAATTCCACATTTAGCATAAAGGTTAGCACTAAACAAAGGTTATGAGTAATTAGCCCACATTAGACCTTAATCTTCATGCTAAACATAACTATGCTCCACCTTTGGTCAAATGGAAAGGTCATGTGGGGAGGGGGCCATCCCGCTCCATTCCCCCACTGGTAAATACATATGACAATAAGTATATGTTCGCAGCATATACTTTTAAGAACCAAAGTCATGGTGTATTGGTATGAAGTGCTAGTTGTTTGGGGGAGGTCGGGGGTCGAGCCCCGACCTCTACCTAGCTTTTACATAATAATTTTGTGCCAATAAACATTAAACCCCTACCTTTGAACATTATAATATCACCATTTCGAGCTATCCAACCTGTGAATAATTTCGTGATTTGGAATTTGGATATAATTTGGATTTTCACCATTGATAGATAATTCTGAGTTTAACCCATGTTGCAATTCTACCATAAATGGAATTCCTCCAAATGTTGGTCCACAAGAGGGCGCACGCGGCAGCCCCTGGCTGCACCACATGTATGCCTCTGGTTGGAATATTCCAACCTTAATAAAAAAAATTCAAATTCGACCTTAAAATCGAAATTGACCTTAGGAGATAATACATAAAATAATTTCACCTTCCAAACTATCTGGTGAGTCCTGCAGTGCCGCTTGTCACAATTTCCTTCTGCAAAAATGAGAGAATATCCCTTTCTTGCTGATTGGGCTTCCATGTAACCAATTTTTCATGTTCTGCAATTTTTTTTGTTGTTTAGGAAAATGAACAACAGGCTCTATCTTCCTCATCCAGACTCCATTTTTGATGAAACAAATTGTGTCGAATTCGTGGCGATGAGTTGTTCATTGTCGTTCAATTTCCAATCAATTCTGAACTCTTTCATTTTTTAGCTTTTACAATGAGGACCTGATAATTCCTCCCCACTAGAAGCATTTTGGACTCGAAAACCTCCTTTATTACTGATCGTGTGGATGATGGAACAGTTCCCTCATCCTTTCAGTCTCAATCCACTGAAATTTTCCCATTTTCATCAACTAGATATTTTCACAAAAACTAATAATTTTCCTTGACTCTTGCGACCATATCTTGCTTTTGTAGACACTGTCATGTTGAAATTTTCATGAATTTGAAAACCAACAATTTTTTTTTGCAGAAACAAACTTGTTCCTACCTCAGTCAGCAATCAAAGGAAACTAAAAAATTATCTCACCTTGCACATTGTCATCATGGCGATTCTTAACTGATCTTTCTTTGTACTTGCGTCGACTCTTGACCAAGTATTTTCACCATTTCCATGTACCCTTTGGAAACCAAAAACAAGCACTTGTGCAACCCATGCTTTATTTTTCAAATTTGTTTGTCACTTTCTCTTTGACTTTTGTACTCTCTTGCACCAACATCTTGTTTCCAACACTGCTCAACATTGATGTTAACAACGGCTAATATTTCACATCTTGTTTACCTCATTTTAAAGGAAACCTATTAGAGTCTTGAAGCGTCTCATTACAAGCATAAGCAAATTCAATGAAATAAACTTGTTCATTCGATGCAATTTTTGAACGGTTTAATTCAAAACATCTCTATATTTGATCATTAACAATGTCAAAATTTGACTTGCATTCACTATCCTCTTCATTTCTCCTGCATATATAAGAGACAAAATTGTCTTCTTCTTATGCACTCTAACTATCTACTCAATTCCATATTTTAACAAGTGATAATTATTCTCATGGCGATGAAATATTGCTTTCCTATCATAAAGATATGGGCTTCCTAAAACAATACATGATATCTCAAGCGGCACCACATCAAGTTTGACTTCATCAAGAAAGTTTGAATTGATGGTGAATCTTAGTATGCACTTCCTTGCTACCTGCAAGTTTTCATTCTTGCATATCCACCCTAAACAATATGGTCTTGTATGTATAACAGTTTCAAGTTTTAGCTTCTTAACTAAGTGTTCTGAAATCAAGTTAGCTTCAGACCCACTATCAAGAAGTGTGTCTGTCTGGGTATGTTTAAAAACAACTCTAATATGTAAAATTTCAATTCTCATATCTTCATCTTGAGCGACATATGAAAAATTTGAATAAATAGTTCTTTCTATGTTCTTACCTTTCAAACCCATTGTTGTAATCTTTGTTTCATCTCCTAAATCTGAACCTAAGTCATGTTCAATGATAGCAACGATTTTTTCCTTTTCTTTGGCTTTCTGTCTGTTTGGCTTGAACTCTGGATGAAGTTGCCAACAATGGCCTTCATAATGGCCATTCTTCGAACAATGTTTTCATGTGACTTTCTCTTTCTCTCTTTTGATAGAGCCATTTCTCTTTCCGCTTCCATTAAAATTTACCTTTCCTTTATCCTCACTATCACTTTTCTCATCTATATTATGTTTCCCTCTTGCTTCTAAATGTGTGGCTTGAACACAAACCTCATCTAATTTTTTTGGATTGAACATGAGAATAGTGTGCCTAAGGTAACTGTGCAAACCCCAAATATACTTTAACAAAGTTTCTTGAGAATACAAATTAATACCCAAAATAAGATCTCTTCTCCTAAATTCATGAGTATAATCTTGCACACTTTTCACTTTCATTTGTCTAAATTTGTGCGAGTCCATAATGGACTTTTTCAGGTAAGCTAGAGGATAAAATTTCCTTTTAATGGTAGCAATAAAACTTGGAAAAGACATAGAGATCTCTTCTTCAGTCCTTGCTTCCCAAAATACAAGTATTGATCCTTCCATCCTCAAGGAAGCCAATTGAATCTTTATGTAATCTTCATGAAGGTTCTGAATTTTGCAATAAACCTCCAATTGAAAAATCCAATTATGAAATTTCACTGCATTTACCTCCCCATTATACATTGCAAGCTCAAATTTGATATCAAGTTTGAGTAAGGGAGTTTTTCCTATTTTGGTTTTTGAATGATTATGCGTAGTTTTGGCTATGGAAGTGGAATATAAATATGATGGTGTAGTTGAGGATGATGATGAATATGGTGAAGATGGAGGAGGATTTCCTCTAGTGCCCTTTGAATCCTTCTCTTAATCATTCTTGCCTTCTAAGGTTCCCACTCAATGTGGAGACTGATAATTCTCTCTAACCATCCTGATGTCCCTCTCTTCAAAGAGGATCCTAACCATTTAATTTAGTTCATAGAAATATTCTTGTATTCTTCCTCTTCTGAAAGACCTCCAATCTCTCCACAACTTGACATGATGGTTATGGATTCAAGATCAGCTTCTAGTGCAACGTGTACCTCTTCAATCTCAGCTTTGGAGATAAAATTGAGGTCCTTCAAGTGCAGTTGTGAGTGGAAATTTGGTTGGATATGGTGCCCTTGTGGCCCTCATTCTTCTAGTCCTAATCTCGGGACTTGCAACCAATATTTTCCCTTCTCCTCTCTACAACTTTAACCCTATAAGCATCACAAATTTTCAACCATTAAAACCCTATTTTCACAAACTCAAGAAAATTAGGCAAATAATATTTAAACCTTTGAACCAGGCTCTGATACCACCTTGATCTAAATCTGAATGTTATTTTTTCTATGCTAATTTCACCTTCAAAATTATAAAATATTTGTTGATCTCTTGCTTCATGTTCATACGTTCCTTGAGGTGTTTGTGACTGTTAAACAAGTAAATTTATCAATTTTTTATGTTAAATTCAAGGGCATAAAACATGAAAACATAATGCTAAACAAAAACAATAAAATGTACAACCAACCATCAAAATAATACATTAACATAGCGTTTTGTTGAAGGAGTTCACCCCTCCTGGGCTACATATCCTTGGTCCAACTTCCATGGCTTAGGCCTATGTATTAGCTCAAATTTGAAAAACGTGTTGTTTACATTCACCTAATGCTCCTAAAACCTACTAAAATGTGTTCATAATGTCCAATTCATTCAAAAATGACTCTTCTTGCTCCCAATTCGGTCAAATTTTCCAAAAGTTATGGCCAAAACCATTTGGCCTAGGAAATCTCCACTAAATATGGAGATGACTCCAGTTAAGGTCGCTAAATTTGGGTTTGGTGCCAAATTTTGTGGATTGACATCTTTTCCACCATATTAAACTTAGATTTTAATTAAATTAAGTGGGTGTTAAACTATTGGATTAATTCTATAAGAACGGTTTAACACAACTCCTTATTTATCGTAAAGGTTAGTGGTAAAGAAAGGTTATGTTTAATTAACCCGCATTAGACCTCAATATTCACGCTAAAAATAACTCCGCTCCACCTTTGGTCGAATGGAAAGGTCATGTGGGGAGGGGGCTAGCCCATGGGGCTTGTTCCCTCCATTCCCTTGCTAGTAAATACATATGACAATGAGTATAAGTTCATGACATATAATATTAAGAATCAAATTCATGGTGTATTGGTATGGAGTGCATGTTGTTTGGGTGAGGTCATGGGGTCGAGGCTCGACCTCCACCCATCCCGTACATAATACTTTTGTGCCAATAAATATTAAATCCCGACCTTTGAACATTATAATTCTGCCATTTTAGACTATCCAACCTATGAATAATTTCGGGCTTTGGACTTTGGATATAATTCAAATTTTAACCATTGATAAAGAACTTGGAATTTAACCCATGTTGCAATTTGACCATGCTAATTGGAATTCCTTCAAACCTTAGACAACTAGAGGGGCCACGTGGAGGCCCCTGATTGCACCACGTGTCCACTTCTAGTTGGACTATTCCAACCTTCATAAAAAAAAAATCAAATTCGACCATAAAATTGAAATTGACCTTAGGAGATAACACATAAAAAAAATTCACCTTCCGAACTATCTCGCAAATCTTGCAGTGCCACTTTTCACAGTGTCATTGGGAGAAAATGACATAATATTCCAAAAATATCCCTTTTTCTACTGACTGGGCTTCCATGTCACCATTTTGTCATGTCATGCAATTTTTTTAGATGTTTAGGAAAACGAACAACAGGCTCTATCTTCCTAATCTAGACTTTGTTTTTGATGAAATGAATTGCGCCAGATTCCTGGTGACAAGCTCTTCGTTGTCATTCAGTTTCCAATATATTCTGAACATTTTCATTTTTGATATTTTACACTGAGAACCTAATCAATTTTATTTATAATATTAGAAGAGGATATAAAGAGGAGGCTAAACTCTATCCAAATTGAGTATATGAGTTAGATCCAAACCGATCAGGATAGATGACATCCATGAGGGTTATCTTCGAGAGGATTCTCGTTCTTTTTATTTTTTTCTCTTTTGTAGAAATAGTGTCACAACTTATGAATGATAAACATATGATAGTGTGACATCTATCAGTTATGAAACCTATGAAAATAATATATGTCACATGTTCTTAATGTGAAACTCCCAACATCGCCTTTAAATATGGATTTTAAATAGATTTGAACAATATTTTCATATTTTAGGGAAAATATTTTCTTCCATATTCTTAAAGGATTAATGGAAATAATGCTTAGGCTGATGAAGGACAGGGTTATGATATTAATTTCCATAAATGCAAAAAAATAATGTGTAACAACATCACGACTTCACCAAAAACTCACTAAAATTTGAGGTACTTATTCATCATAAGACAACATCATTAGGTTCGTATATGGATTCCATTGCCTTATTAATGATATTTTCTCTTCATTAGACTTCCCCTTTTACATCAGTGACACTGGTTTTCATAAGTGATAACATTATTTCCAACACTTGGAATCAAATAAAATGGAGGTTCCAATTCAGATATTAGATCAAAGAGAAAATTTGGGGATCAAAATAAAATGGAGAAGGAGGCCAAGAGAAAACCATGAAAAGAAAAACTTAATTTGATTTTGATGAACCATTCACATTCCCTATTGAATATGTAAGTGAAATTCTACATCAAACCATATCAATGTTATATTCACGCTTTGAAATTAAATCATTAGTCGTAATAATTAAAGTTTTATTTTAGCATTTATCACATAAAGGAAGGAAATAAAATTTCTTTCAATTTTTTGAAATTAGAGGGCCATGCCATTACTTCATGGGAAATCCATATAGAAATCGTAAGGTTCAAGTGGGGTCCTTGACTAAGTTGGAGGATTTCAAAACTTTCATAAAGTTCTATTTCTACCCTATCAAGTATGTAGAGGGCCAGTGGATCTAGTGGCATCACTTTAGGTATAGAAAGACGAAAAGTGTACTAGAGTACAAAATAGAATTCAGGAGGATGGAAATAATTTTGGGTATCTGTCACTAGAAACCAAACATAATCCTCAAGTATATGGGGGGTCTAACAAATTGTTTGTGTAAGCAAGTGCTGTTGTTCAAACCCAAAAATATATATGAGATTTTGTATAGGCACAATACCTAGGAAACATAGGCTATAAGAAAAAGAAATCAAATGGGTTAAAGCATAAAGAACATTAAGCTTCCAATGGAGGGAAGAATAAATGGAAAGGGGAGAAGGAAAAAATATAGTGGCCACAACACACTAGTGTAAATATCCTAGAAATCACTACAACTAGTGTAACATTGATGATCATATAGAAGAGAGGTTTTGGAAATTATATTCAAAATTAAACTTGAATAAGCATATGAAGGATGGGAAGAAGAAAATAGCCAAATAGTTAATAAATTAGTTGGAAAAAAACTCAAACATGGATTATAGTATTTTTTTCACTTAGAGTAGAAGGGGATGAACTTGAGCAGCCTTTAGCAACAGGAAGAAGGGGTGATGGTAAAAATCTTCCATATGTAGATTTAGCTCAAGAATATGAAAATAAATGCTTTTTTTTACTTAATATCATAGGCAAGATGCAAAATAAAGGTAGCAAAAGAATGTGAAGTCTAATTTCCTATTAGTGTTGGTTTTATTAGTGAAGTGGAACTAGATGTTGTTCTACTTGATGTATGTGGAGTGGTGCTTGAAAGTACTTATATTTAAATTTGGAATGTGGTATTCATAAAAATATCCAACTGATACTACCTCATAAAGAATGGAAAATACTTCATGATCAACACACATAAGGTAAAGTATATTTTTTTTTTGTTCCAACGAAGTCGAGAAATTGATCACCTCTAACAAGAAGTATTTTTTTGTTAATTTTAAATGGAAATCACTATATTGAAACATCAATGAGAGAAAATTAATCCCTTGATGGGTTCACTTATAAACATATACAAATAGAATAGTTGATATAGGAATATAGGAGAGTGTTCTAGGAGTATAAAGAACTACTACCCAAGAGGAGATTGGAGCATAAGATCCAACTATTGTTGGACTCTTCATTGGAAAAAATTTGGCTGTACAAGTAGCCTATAATAAAAGCTAAGAAAGTGAAGAAAATATTATAGTATCTACTAGAGTAAGGTGTCATTTGACCAATACCTCACCATGTGGATCACCCATCATAATTGTGCTTGAGATAAATGGGTCTTGGTGAATGTGCATTAATTACAAGGCATTGAATAAAATAACGTTAAATAACAAGTATCCCTTGGCAAGGAAAGATGATTTCTTTGACTATTTTCATTAAGAAAAATAATTTACCAAGATGGACTTACCATAAGGTATCACCAGGTTCATTAAGAGAATAAAATATCTAAAATATCACCTTAAAAACTAGGAAAATTTTATATGAGTGGTTAGTCAGATTGTTTGGTTTATGTAATGCACCAACTCCATCCATGAGGTTAATGAATGGAATACTGAATCCTTTCCATATTCCCTTTTTATCTTTTATTTGTATGATATATTGGTATATTATGCTATTGGAAAGATGACATCTCACATTTGAAAATAATTTATAGAGACATTAAACAAGGACCAAATGTTGGTGTGTCTCATGAAATGTGAGTTTTCATAATAGTATTTGGTGTATTTAGGATATGTGATTGGTGGAGGAGAATTGAATATAGGTCCTACCAAGATGTAGGTTATCACAAAGTGGTCTGTACCTACCAATGTGTCTAAGGTAAAGAGTTTCGTTAGGGAAACAAAACACTTAAGGAAACCCATAATCTCATTTAAAAAAACAGAATCACCACTCCATGCCATAATAGTGAGTGGAAATAGTTTTCGATGGAGAAAGGGTAAGAAAATGGAATTTTGAGGATTTGAAGTAGAAAACGAGTCACACATTTGTTCTTTCATTACAAAACTTGTAGAAAACCTTTGAAGTGAATACAAATGAAAGTGGATATGTTATGGGATTGGTGTTGATGTAGGTAAGAAGACATGTATGTTACCATTCTAAGGTGTTTCATGCAGAAATTCTCAACTATCCCACCTATGATAAGTATCTCTATTCTTTGGTGCAATATGTGAAAAGGTAGAAATACCATTTTATGGGAAAGCTTGCAGTATTACAAAAGGATCACAAGTCATTACAATACCTATAGGTCTAGAATAAGCTACAATATACTAGGAATTACAAGTGGATGGGATTTTTACAATAGTTTCATTTACTGATAAAGTAAAAAAATGGTAGTACAAACAAGTTGGATGACATGCTTTGAAGGCTACCCACATCGAAGATCACAAATTTTGGAACTTTGATGCACATGGAGCCTTTCATCCATGATGCATATAGAGAGGCATACACAGAGGATTAGGACTTCAAAGAGGTGTTTCAACAATTTCAGAGCTAGATTCATGTGCATGATGGTGATAAATTAGTTGACTACGTGGTCTCTAGGTAAATCCCCTCTATGGACAGGGGCGATCCCTCTAGCCCTAGGGTGGGTCTAGAAACTACAGGAAAATACTAATATTTACCTTCCTAGATTGTAAATGAAATTTCAAGCGAGGAATATGACCAACCTTGTTCTGATGCTATGGTGTCATCTTCCATTGAAGCTTATTGATTTATCGTTCTCTTCAAGCTCAATACACACTGTAGAAATTTATTAATATTGATAGTATTACTAGACTCCCCTAATATAACAAATTAATCCTCATGTTAAATATAGAATCCTTCCACTTAATTCTTTGTGGAAATTAGATCGCCAATTGCAAAACACATATGAAGCAAAATCAATCGCACATAAACACAGTTGTTTAACGGGAAAGCTTAAAGCTAATGGATCATGTAATAATCTCATAAAAATCTTAGTACATCAATCTCTCAGTACAATCAACAATAATTACACATTGTCATTCAGAAATTTGCATATCTATGCACTAATTTCTTGCCTCCTGACAACCTGCCTTCACTGCGCAATCCCTGCTGAAGAGGACCTCTGAATGAATTATAATTGGTATTTCCTTTAATGCACAATCCTCATTGGCATCTCCATTGTGTCTCAGATGCATTGAGTGCATCACTATAGTCACAACAGATGGTCCATCTCACCCTTTCACCTATCTCTCCACTAGGTCTCCAATGGAATTGACATGCAAGTAGTTAATTGTTATATTTGTTCAGTTGCAAGTGAGTCTCTAGTTATGAATTAATTAAATAATTAATTCACTAAATTCTCACTATTGTATCATTAGTTAGAGCTAGATACAACTAGAACAACTGAGTTTAACTCACTTAACTAAGTTAAACTGAATAACAACTCCTATAACTACTCTTCCAACTCTGTCACAACTTTGCCACTTCAGTTCTAATTGATTCCTCCATGCATGAGTCACCAACCACCCTAGGAATTGCGTAATTCCTCTAGCCCAATGATTTTCCAAATATTTTCACTGAAATAAAGTGATCCAAGAGAATAAGTTGATATTTATTGTCGAATTATTAGTAAGGTCTAATAATAATCGACATGCATCTATTTTTAGATTAGCGATGTATAAATAGACTTCGCCCAATCTTCTAAAAATAGAATCTCATCTATTTTTCACATTTGACCAGCCATCTACAAATAGCATTCTACAACTTATAAAATATGTTCACCATGTCTAAAAATAGACATATACCTAAAAATAGCCTGCAGGCCCCACTAAGTGAAGGTGCTTAATTTTCACCAAGCTCATCATCTTGTTGAATATCAACACTCCCTCTCAACAAGATAGGGATTATCCTTCACCCTGATCCTGCCTCTATGGTATTTGAATTTTCTCCTAGTGAGTGGCTTCGTCAAAATATATGCGTCCTAATCTTCCGTAGGAATGCACTGAAGCAACATCATCTTCCGCGGCACACAATCTCTAATATGATGATACTGGATATCTATATGTTTAGATCTATCATGAAACATAGGATCAATCGATAATTTAATTCAACTCTGATTATCACAATGTATCACTGTAGGATCTAAATTAGAACCAAACAACCTAACCAGGATCTTCCTCATCCAGATAGCCTCACATGTAGCTTGACTTGGTGCCATGTATTATGCTTCCACTGAACTGAGTGCCATATATCTTTTTTTCCTGTTGTACCAATAAAATATTTTAGATCTGATACTGAAACCCCTCTTGATGTGCTCTTTATGTATGGTGGGCTACCTGCCCAATCTACATCCGTGAATCCATGCAACTTCACCTCACCCGTCTGTCTGTACCATAAGCCATACTCAGATGAGCCCCTGAGATGTCTCAGGACATGCTTGACAGCCTTCCAAAAGAGCTTGGTAGGCTTTACCATCGCTTGACTAAGTTGGTTCACCACATAGCATATGCCCAGTCTTGTATTAACTAAATACATGGGCAAACCCACCAACTATTGATAAACAATGGCATCCACTATCTCTGTCGATGTAGCATCATCTTTCCTCCAATTTCGTGGAAGAGGAGTATCCATGCGCTTGCAGTGCTGCATGTGAAACTTACCAAGTATCTCCCAAGAATACATGCCTTGAGACACAGATAGTTCACCTTCTCGCTGCCATATTTCCAATCCAAGGAAATAATGAAGGAGGCCCAAATCCTTCATCTCAAACTCCCTTGCAAGATCTTCCTTGCATGAGTGTATCAAATGCTCATCACCTATTAGTATTAAATCATAAACATAAAGAAAAATTATTAAACTATTACCCTCCACCAAAATTTGGTACAGGTTTGTATCAGCCTCACTCTTGGTGAATCCAAGTCCAGTGAAATAGATGTTGATCTATGTGTACCAAGCACAGGGTGCCTGCTTCAGCCCATACAACACGCTTTTGAGTTTGAACAAATGTGACTCGCTGCTGAAGATATAAATTCCTTCAGGTTGCTCAATGTATACTTCTTCCTCAATGATCCCATTAAGGAATGCAGTCTTCACATCCATCTGATGAATGTGCCAACCCATTTGCATTGAGAGAGCAAGGATGGTCCTTATAGAAGAATACCGTGTGACAGGTGCAAAGGTTTCTTCATAATCAATCCCCTCGATCTGTGAGAAGCCTTCGGCAAAAAAACTTGCCTTATAGTTCTCGATGCTCCCATTAGCAGCTTGATTTACCTTCTAGATCAATCTTGAACCTACCACTGATTTACCAACTGGCCTTGGAACAATTTCTCAAGCATTGTTTTTGACAATGGAGTCATACTCCTCCACCATGGCATCTACACATGTGAGCTCCTGTGCTGCTTCCTCAAAGGAAGATGGATCTATCACGATACACTTGCTCATGAGAGCCATGTATCAAGTGAATTGGTCAGGTGACTATCTTTGTATGCGTTGTGATGTAGGAACTCCTACATTCTGTGTCGCATCAAGCTTTAGCCTCTTAGCTTCTATGGTACACCTTCTGCCTATTCTGATGTTTGGTTCTACATGAGTGGACTCCTCCACTCCATGAATCTCCTCTTGTGGCTGATCCACATCTAGAGGCTCATCTTTGGGAACAAGAAGCTCCTCCTCTACATGCAAGTGTAGCTCCACCTCAAGCAACAACTTCATGGCTTTCACCTCATTGAATTTTATATCTCGTCACACCACAATCATCCGACTGTTTGGAAAATACACACGATAATTATGGGGTGTTTCTGTGTACCCCACAAATATCCCAACTTCTACAGTCAGCTCCAGCTTCTTCCTGGCCTCCTTTGTCACATGAATGTAAACAGATGAGCCAAAAATCTTCAAATGAGAAATATCAGGGTTCTTACTAGTAAAAGCTTCTTCGGGTGTACTCATGACAATTACTCTATGAGGACAACGGTTTTGGAAATAAACCGCAGTGTTGCATGCTTCCGCCCACAAGTGCATGGGTAGGCCCTGGTCATGTTGCATAGCTCGCGAAGCACCCACGATTTTTATGTTCTTCCTCTCCGCGACCCCATTTTTATATGGGTTATGAGGCGCTATGAGTTCTCTTCGAATTCTTTCTTTGCTACACAAGTTGTTGAATTCGTTTGAGATATATTCACCACCATTATCACTCCGCAGAGCCTTCACTTGCTTCCCCAACTCCTTCTCCACCAATGTTGTCAAATCACAAAACTTTGAGAATGTTCCACTCTTCTTCTACATGAAGAAGATAAAACATATACGAGAATAGTCATCAAAAAATATAACATAATACCTGTGTTTTTTTGTTGAAGCAACCGAGAAAGGTCCACACACGTCTGTGTGAATTCTCTCCAAGATCACTGAAGCACGGTTCTCCTTCTTATGAAATGTGGTCTTCACAAAATTATCCATAGTACATCCCTTGCACTGATCTGACTGCGTAAGAGTACCCTTGGTAAGTCTAGTATAAATCTGCTACAAAATATTCAAGGCACCATGGTGAAGATGGCCTAATCTCCTATGCCATAATTCACCCTCATCCTAGCTCACCACTTCTTCTGCTTTGCCCATAATTGCAGCGCAGCCATCTACCTCTAGCTTTTAGAGATTCTTAACTCAAATACCTATCCTCTTGGTTTGACCCATTGTTTTATGTCGTAGAAAAGCTTTTTCCTCACTGAAAACAATGTCATAACCTCTGTCCTCTAACATCGTGACTGAGACCAAGTTCTTCTTCAGACCTAGAACATGCATAACATATTTCAGCAGAAATGTTTTACCTAACTCCCTATCAAAGGTAATGGTTCGCACTATATCTACCATCGTCACCCATCTCTATATGCATTTGGAGATCTTTCTCCTCCAAGTCACTAAACAACTCCTTCTCTCTCGTCATGTCGAAGGAAGCACCACTATCAAGATACCACACCGATCCCATTGCGCTTGAAACCAAGCATGTGATCAAAGAGAAATCAAGTTCAAATTATGAGACTAAGGCCTCACCCGTTGCAGCTCCAACAACCTTCTTGTTCTTCTTTTTCTGTGGGCATTTAGTGGCGATATGACCATGTTCGTGACAGTGAGAACACTTCACTTTGGACAAATCTAGCTTCTTGCCTTTAGCCTTAGATTTTGGATAGGATTTCTTCCCCTTCACTTTCCTTTCTCTGGAATCCAAAGTGAAATTCTCTTCATCATCATTCTTCAATGAAGATCCATCCCTGGTACTTCACCTTATCTCCTCCTGCACAAGATCCGACCAAAGTCACTCCCAATCCGGCAGTTTCTCCTGTCCATTGAGAGAGTCTTGATAACTGTGCCAAATCTTCGAAAGCCCAAGGAGAGACAAACTCACCAAGTCATCATCTGCAACTTTGATTCCCACACTCCCCAGCTCATCCCTACATTGGACAAACTTTGTGAGATATTTTTGAATACTGTCGCCCTTTTCCATTTTGATTTTTCTGAGCTTATCTTTCAGTGCCAACTTCCTATGATCGCTGCTACTTTGGAAAAGATCTATCAAATCCTTCCAAATTGAAAATTTAGTGGCTTTCCCATGAAGGCTTGACACAATATGGTCTTTCACGCCTTCCAATAGAATTATTCTTCTCTTCGCTACCTTATTTTTCCATGCGTCAAGTATTGCAGCATCGCTAAAAGTAGGCTTAGGAACATTGTTGTCGATGAACTCCTTCAGGCCATTATATTCAAGCACAACCTCAATCCTGTCCTTCCAGGATATGTAGTTCAATCTACCCTCAAGGGAATACTCCAACCACAACGCATTGAAGCCATTTCAATGAATACTCAACTGTCGCACCAAGAAATTTCTACAGCAAATTCGAATTTCCCAGTAGCACAAAACTCAACACCGCTTCAAGATTGCAATCTCCAGTGATTAACACTGCTCCGATACCATGTAGAAATTTATTAATAGTGATAGTATTACCAGACTCCCCTGATCTAACAAATTAATCCTAATGTTAAATACATAATCCTTCCACTTAATTCTTTGCGGAAATTAAATCGCCAATTGAAAAACACATATGAAGCAAAATCAATCGTACATAAACATAGTTGTTTAACAGGAAATATTAAAGCTAAAAAACCCAACTATCATATATTATGTATATCAATGGATCATTTAATAATCTCATATAAAGCTTAGTAAATCAAGCTCTCAGTACAACCAACAATCATTACACACTATCATGCTATAATTTGCATATCTATGCACCAATTTCTTGCCTCCTGACAGCCTGCCTCCACTACAAAATCCCTACTGAAGAAGAGCTATGATTGAATTTGAATTGGCCTTGCCTTAACTGGGAAATCCTCATTGGAATCTCCAATGTGTGTCAGATGCATTTAATGCATCACTATAGTCACAACAGATAGTCCATCTCACCCTTTCACCTATCTCTCCATTGGGTCTCCACTGGAACTGACATTCAAGTAGTTAACTGTTGTATTTTTTCAGTTGCAAGTGAGTCTCTAGTTATAAATTAATTAAATAATTAATTCACTAAACTCTCACTATTGTATCTTCAATTAGAACTAGATACAACTAACACAACTGAGTTTAACTCACTTAATTGAGTTAAATTGAATAACAACTCCTATAACTACTCTTCCAACTTTGTCACAACTTTTCCACTTCAGTTCTAACTGAGTCCTCCATGCATGAGTCACCAACCACCCTATGGATTTCGTAATTCCTTCAGCCCACTAATTTTCCAAATCTGTTCACTGAAATAAAGTGCTCCAAGAGAATAAGTTGATATTTATTGTTGGATTATTATTAAGGGCTAATAATAATCGACATGCATCTATTTTTATATTAGCGATCTATAAATAGACTTCACCCAATCTTCTAAAAATAGAATCTCATCTATTTTTCACATTTGACCAACCATCTACAAATAGCATCCTCCAACTTATAGAATATGCTCACCATGTCTAAAAATAGACATACACCTAAAAAATAGTCTGTGGGCCCCACTTAGTGAAGGTGCTTAGTTTTCACTAAGCTCGTCATCTTGTTGAATCTCAGCACACGCTGCTACCAACGCTCAATTACCTATACAGACAGTCAAGAGACCATGACAAGCGTAAAATCGCGACAAGAATAAAACAATTACAACCTATCTAACTGATCAAGTAATGATAGAAATCTCATTATAAATGTAAACAAGAGTGGAAGATAAACATCAGTTGCATTTTATTATGATAAAGACAAAGGGAGTTTACAACCAATCCTTGATGTTGAGGCTCTCCTTTGGCAGTTCCGTATCCAAGCACGTTTGCAACACCCTCATACACAAAGTTCTAAGATCTCACTATGCTCTTAACACACAAAAAAAATCACACTCTCCACTATTCTCCCGAAGCTATAATTTCTTTTCCTCTCTAGCTAACTAAGGCAACAGAGATGAAGGGGGACTCCTTATATAACAATGGAGGAGGAGGTTATGCACCCTTAAATAATGTGAAAAGAGCTTATCCTTTGGAGTAGTTCCTATTTCTTTGGAAAAAGAAGCCCAAACAGGAATTCCTCAGCCATATCCTCCAAACAAACTTCCAGCTCGCCGCCTCGCTAAGCTTCTAGTTGTGGAAAATTCATTTATATTTTAAAAAATTCCTAAAATAGGATCTTCTAGTGTCATTCTTTGCATACTTCCACCAAGGATCAAAACACATTTTCATGTGCATCTTAGGTGTCTCATACTCAATAAATTTTTCATCATTCCATTAGGTCATGACTTAAAATTGTTCCGTTGGTCATTGTCCTTGTCAGTAAACTCCACTGTCCCTCCAAGATTCATATTTCTAACTCATTCCCATGCCCCCTTGAGCATAATAACACTTATAGAAATTATTTTTTCACTTAAAAGTCTTTTAAGTCAAAATCTCATTCAAAGTCAGGTCTAAAATCAGTCTCATTAGGTCATTATGGTTTTGCACTTCTCAAGGTCATTCCTTCATTCACATGAGTTCAACACATATATGGAAGGGAATAATTAAGAAATTTGATCATAATGATGTAAATATTATACTTTTTAAGTTTTATTTTTTAGTTTAATGACTTTTATATGAAAATTTCATTTTGATAGAAAAGTCAAATATGTAATTTATTTTTATTTTTCCAAATGTAATTTTATGTCATTATAGTAATAATTTTGTCCCAAATCTATCAAATGTAATTATGTCTGGCCCAAAGTGGATGCAAAAGGGCCATACTTCATGTTGATCAAAGCCTGTAATGCCAAAAGTCAGAATGCAAAAGAATATCAATGACAAAGAGGAAAGTAAACATTAGAAAACTGGGTAATTTGAAATAAATTTAAAATTCACTAAAGCTCTAAAGTTCATCAAGCACCTCAAAGCACATCATTGTTGTCATTCAAACATCAAAACCCTTTAGCAAAGTAGAAAATATCCATTTTGGAGAAATTTGGGCAAAAATTTCTTGGCATTGCGCTAATTACCAGGCGTTGCACTAATGCCCAGGAGCACTGTGCTAATCCTCGAAAACACAGTGAAAATTTTCTTGGCGCTGCACTGATACTCTGGTGCTATACTAATTCCCACCTCGGCTTTTAAACCCTGAAACTCACTCAAATATTCTCAAATATTCACCAAATTTCCTTCCACCTCTCTTGCAAGTAAGTAACCTAAGGTTTCACCCTCTTTGCAGTATTTAAAATGAGTTTTATGCTGGTTTGGTGTCTATGTGAAAATTTGGAGGTTGTTCATGATAAAAACCCTATTTTATTCCTTATTCCCAAATTTTCACCCATAGATCCCACCTTACAGTCATACATCATTCTAAAACCCTACCATATCATCTTATAGCATCATAAAATCCCTTTTCCCTAAACCTATTTCACTTCTCATTCCCTTCTACCTCATCCCTAAGGTTTCCAAGCTATTAAGCTGAAGATGACTGAAGAGTATGACAGAGAGATCAGTGAGGAAGAAATACCAAAGAGAGGTGATCATAATGGATGGAATATCGATAGGTTTGAACCTATGACCACAAAGGAGTTCATGGCCTCTCCTCTTACTATTTTTTGTTTCAAACATGTGGGTTGTTTTGAATTTAGTGAGAAGGTACAACAGATCCAATATCATCCTTTGTTAACCAGGTTGTTCATCACCAACCTTCATGATAGATAGGTTACACTTGCTGGAGTTACTTTTACCTGTAGAAATTTGCTGAATAAAGAAGATTTACCCACCGAGATTATCCTGATCACATATCAATTCGAATTCATATGCAACACATAATCTCTTCCACTCAGATCATCACACATGCGGAAATAAAACAAGCGGTATGCGATCAAAAGATCATCAAAACATCACACACATTACACAGTATGTATGGGGAAAGCTTATAGCTAAAAAACCCTCAGCTATTATGTATATTATAATGGAGAAAACATGTAACAGTACATAGCACAATACTCCTCACAAGTACTCAGCACTATCTCATTAAGTTACACACAAACTAGCTTGGTTTTGAACAAGTCACAGGTTCAAAACACATCCACTAATTGCCTGCCTCTATTGCGCAATCAAGGCTGGTCTAATGAGAGATCCAAGGTTCGAATCTCCTTGGCTTGACAGTGCAATCATCATGGGCAATTCCTCCAAGTGTGGTGCAAATATCATGCACAACTAATGTCACAACTGATAGCTATCTCAACCCTTTCATCTACCTCTTTCACTGGTCTCTACTGAACTGTCCATGCACTGTAGTGAACTGATGTGTTCTTGAGTTGAATAATGAGTTAATAATTAGTGAATTAAATAATATTTAATTTACTCCACTCATTACTAGTTGATTAGCTAGTTAAACTAATCTCAACTAGTTCAACTAAGTTAAACCGAACACAACTCCACCAACTGTCTCATCAACTCCACCAAACTTCTGCCACTGAAGTCCTAACTAAATTCAACCATGCATGAGCTCACCAAACCCCTAGGAATAGTGTAATTCCTCTATCATATGCATGAGCCACTTCTGTAGCTCGAACTGAAGTGCTCCAAGAGAGTAAACTGAAGTTTAGAGTCCAAATATTATTAAGGGTAAATAATATTTGACTTTTCTATTTTTAGGATAGGCAGTCTAAAAATAGACTTCGACCTAAATGTCTAAAAATAGAGGTCCATCTATTTTTACCAACGTGACCAATACTCCAAGAATAGCATACTGCAACCCTTGGACCATGCTCCATATGTCTAAAAATAGACATAGTCTAAAAATAGACTTTGCGCCAAAAATAGCCTGCGGGCCCACTTAGTGAAGGTGACTTCATTTCACTAAGCTCCATCATCTTGCTGCATTTTAAACATTACCATGTACACTGATGTCATTTTAGATGCTATAGGGATCCCTAATGTGGGAGAGAAATGGTTTAAAAAGGTGAAACTTGATGTGAGCTATTATGAGCCATACCTCAAACCCAGATATAAGGATGATAAGAAAATTGTTTTCCCTTTCTCTCATCTCCTTGACTGGTACGCTCATATTATGAAAATAATAATGAAGTATTTCACTTGTGAGGGGAGGTTTACTCGACTTTATTCATACCATATCTGACTCCTCATGTACTTCACTAAATTCATAATGGTTCATATACCTCATTATCTTCTCCAAAGTATTGACAAGATGGCATACATTGTACAAAGGAGGCAGTATAATCATCAAATGTAGAGTTTGTTTCACCACTCCCTCGTTAATATGGTGGTCATGCATCAGCTGGTGCAGAAGAAAATTTCTTGGGACACTTTAATTGCAAATGAAATCTTCACTTCCCCATATAGTCATCATGAGAAGAGTATCCCTTCCTCATCTCATCCTTTGATACCTACTTCTCTATCTCAGCCCGCTGCTCATACTTCATCTCCTATTCATATCCATTCACCTCATGTTGACCCTACTTCTTCACCTCTCCGTAACATTTCACCATCACTGCATCATGATACTGAGGCAATTTGGGCCATTTCCCAAGACCTATCAGAGAGGCCACAAGCATGTGTTTTCTTCATTTGGAGTAAAAGTGGCCATTCTTTCTTCATCAGAAAAATAGGTACACAAGTGCGAGGAAAAGGCTATAGATCCTATCATTGATGAGCAGGAAGATAAGCATGAAACTGAGTAAGAGTTTCAGCTGATTGACCTTTATGATGAGGAGGATGTGGTTAGAATTACCAATGCGTTGATCAATAGAAAAGAGGCAAAGATTAGTGAGCCTCAAAATAATCTTAACAGAGCACAATATGTGATTGAATTCCTTGAGAAGGAAAATCAGCAACTGAAGGCCAAGCAGATCATGAGTGAGGTGAGGACCATCAACGCTCAAAAAGAGGCAGGGAAGGCTAAGGCCTTGTTGGAAGAGACATTGGATGGATTTGGTGAGCTTGACAATGAGGAGGATTATCCTCCTAGATAGAGACCAAATACAATTGGGCTTAAGATATCTCTAGCTTGTGAAAGACAAAAAGAGGTTGAGATAGCAGAGCAGCTCACTCTAGGTGAGATGCTTGACCTTGAGATTAGCAGAGATAAAGAGTCATGGATTGATAGAGCCAATTTCCATTCGGAGGGCTTGCTTGAGAAGGCCAAAAGGGACAATGATATTTAGAAGAAGATGGAAAAGCACTATGCCACGAGGAAAAAGATTGCAAGGGCCAAGCTCAAAAGTGCCCAAGAAAAGATTCAGGATTTGACCGAACAAAAGGAGAAGGAAAATTTTGATATACTTTTTGAGGTGTCTATTCATGCCTCAAAACCTTAATCATCAATTTAACTCACATTTTTGACAAATTTTGGCACATTCGGCACTTTGGTGCAAATTTTCTTTTTTTTAGCAATTTGACACACAAATTTGGCTAAAAACGCAGTGCCCTTGGCACTATGCTTTTTCTTGGAGCATCCACATGGCAAATGGTTAGCATCCTCATGTTCATAATTATGGGTACATCAACATTAGCAAGTTTCAGGAGATTTGGAGTATAACGAGTCCCCCAAAAGTGTAAAAAAACACCATTTGTTCATGTTTCTGCCTCCTTTTTCACCTTGGCATTGTGCTAGTACTAGTATTGGGAGAGCTTCGTTTTGATAGGGCAAATGGGCACCATCTTGGAACGTGAAAGCATATTTGGAAACTAGACTCCAAGGCCTTTCCAATGAGATATCATGTGGCTGATTTGGACAAGGGGAGGGCCTCCAAAAGTGGCTTACAAAACAGCTAAATGTTTCTGTCATGGCGTTCCGCTAATGTCAAGAAATTTTTATTTTCACCAACTTCAGCATTTTTGACTTTTTGACTTTTTTATTTGGAAAATGAAGAAAATCACTGATGTAAAAGGTCATGGTGAATGTAAATTTCATGTATTAACTTTCATCTAGGGTAGATACATTGGATAAGTCCTTTTCTTGGGATCCATGTGGTATGAGTTTTAAACATAGTTTCCTCTCTGTTATCAATTTTTTTGAATGTATTGTTAATTCATAAACCATTTCATGCCAATAATATACTAGATTTCAATTTTGAAAGGTAGAATCCATATTTATTTATGCTATGTTTTGGGAAATTTACTATAATGTCTTCATTCTCCTTAGTTTAGGGAAAACACATTCCAAATTATTTCCCTAGCTCCTTACTAGTCTCTTCACTTCACCATAATCATCTTTTAATGTCAAAACCTTCTACCTGCCTTGCCCCTTAGAACCCCTGCAAATTTTGACCTAATTTCCTTGCCCTAGCTGTTTAACTCCTCCTGATCCAGCAAACCCTACACAAATCAAAAATCAAAACCTTGAGCTACTATACTTTGCCTAAAATCTTCTTTCCTCAGTCATCTTGAATTTGTTCTATACAGAGAGAGCCCTCTCCTGGACTAGTAGGGCTAGCTACTTGGCTAAGCATGGTTTGAGGTTACCTCGGGATTGCCTCTCTCAACCTGAGGTTCAATCTGAGTGTGAACATTTTGGCGACTCCGTTGGGGAGAAAAAGTAATATTAGATCAACCCCAGTAATAAATTTTCAGTGAAATTCTTCAACTTGTGGATGATAAGTTTAGCATTTATTCAAACAATAAATTGAAAAAATTGTAATGTGCATATTTATTTTTGAAATTGGACATACTGGTTTCCCGAAGATATACTAGATCCAACCTCAATCCAAATCCTCCTACTATTGTTAGTGATCCTCAGAACATTGGAAGAAAAGCTAAGGATTTTATTGAGACTTCTAGTGCAGTTGGAAATCAATCAGAAGGAAGTTCCATCCCCAGAGCTCATTCATTTCCGGAAGGGTTAGAAAACTTGCAAGATATTGAATTTGATATAAATTTCGAGCAAATTTTATTCCAGAGAAAATCTTTGAGTTGGATTGATGAGACAGTTGTTGATTCCTCCATTTCCTTCCATAGTCCTGTTGAAGATCATTTTTCACACTCTCAATTAGGGTTTCAATCAAGATCTCAATCAGGGACACAATTTTTACAATCTCTTAAAGATTTTCAGAATTATTCTTTGCAGGTAAGTGCTTGGTTGGCAAGCAGACCTTAGATCTCAGCCTCTTCTTCCATCACTTCATCTACTATTACTCAGAATATCCCTCTTCCTCCTCCTTTTTCTTCATCTGTTGTTCATACTATTTAGTCAGGGACAAGTCTTCCTTTGATTACATCAAGCATTCAAATCCCTATGATAAATCCTGTTATAAATCCTCCACCTCCAGTCATCATGGCTGCAAGATATGCCCCCCTTGTTCCCCCTCAGAACTCGGGTTCTATGCCCACATATTATCAACCTAAAATCCATTTATTTGACAATAATTCATACTATGACAGCTCAAAAACATGTAGATAAGATGAGTCACTTCTTTGACCTTCATGAAATTGATATAGAGGATGTGAAGATGAGACTGTTTGCACAAAGTATCAGAGGGGAGGTAAGAAAATGGTTCAGAGCTCTACCAGCAGCCACTATTGACACCTTAGAATTTTTTCATCGTTAGTTCATAGAAATATGGGAAGAAAAGGAGAATCCCCTTCAAATCCTATCCGAATATGAGAACATAAAAAGTAATGTTGGTGAGTCTATTCAAGATTATTGTGTGAGATTTAATGCAGTGTACAATGATTTTCCTACACATATGAAACCACCAGAGGGTATGGTCTTGGTCAAATTACTAGATGGATTCGATGCTAATATGGCATATCAGTTCCGTGTATGTGATCCTACAACTTTAGCAGATATGCAAAATAATGTTGTAAGTGTGGAATCTAATTTGTTGGCAAAGAGAGCAAGGATGAGATCATAAAAGAGGGTGACTATAAAAGAGGAGACCTCTACTTCCAAGGAAAAAATGGATTCATTACTCCGAACTATGGAGAGAATGGTTGACTAACTATCTATCTCAGATAGACCGAAACCACAAATCTGGAATCCAAATTTCAGAGGGTAGCAGCCTCAGTTTAGAATCAAGCAGAGAGAGCAGAAAGAACCTAACCAAATAACACAACAACAACAACATATTCAGACCCAGTTGCAGTAGAATTATGTCCAAGGAGTGGAAGAAGAGGAAGATGAAGATCCAGTGGTTGAAACAAATCATTTCTTTACAGCAGGTCGCTTTCCCATGTTCTTGACTGAAGATGAGGAGTATACTGAAAATCATGATTCTCCAAAAGATGAAGAATATATCATGGAAAATCATGATTATTTGGAAACATAATCATATGATTACTAGCATGGATATATGAATGATTTGAGTGCACAACAGAAACAATATTCTATAAGGAGTAAAGATGTAATGTCAATCCCATTCAGAAAAGTAAGAGCAGTCAAAGAATGATCTTCCTAATAATCAGAGAAAGGGTAAAGAACATGCAGATCAGAATCATAGTAACATCAACCAGCCATCAAAAAGCTCAGCTACGAAAGAGAAAGACACTTAGAAAAATGATGTAAGGGATCAAAATTATAAATGAGATCCAGTTTTCAAAGAGGTAGATAAAGGCATAACCTTTAATTTAGAAAATGAAATAGCTAAATTGAAAGTGTCCATTCCTTAGATAGAACTAGTAAAGAATAGTCATTAAAAACATCAGGTGTCTAAAATTTTTCTAGTTGATCCTTTGTCCGATATGGTTAATGTTGAAGATGACCACCCCGAGCTCATTTTTGGTCCAGCTATAGATGGTCAATTAGACGAGAGTGAGGTTCCTCCTTTTTATTTGAGCCTAAGACTGCATGAATACATACTTCATAATGCAATGCTTGATTCAGGGGCTTCTCACAATCTGATGCCTAAGGCTATTATGGAAAATATGGGCATGGATATCGCCTGACCTTATCATGATTTGTATTCATTTGATTCTGGTAGAGTTCATTGCATTGGTCTTATTAAATATTTAGTGGTTTCTTTGGATAAAATCTCGGCCAAGAATGTTTTTATGGATGTGCTGGTGGCTGACATACTAACTCATTTCAACATGCTACTATCCAGATATTTGGGAGCTAAACTCAAAGGTACTTTACAACTTGACTTCTCTTATGCTACTATTCTTGTTTTAGGGCAATTGAGGAAATTGTACCGGGAAAAGAAAATTTAAATATATGATAAATAATAAGGACAAGGCTATCAATCATCTGATACAAGTTGTACATATAGACCTAGAATATTCTATTTTGTACAATGATGGTGATTTGAATAATGTAAATAATAAGCTAGTAGTAGCAAAAGATGTGCCAGAAGTTTCAGAAAGTTTCAGAGAAAATCTTGATAAAGAGAAAGAAATGTTGCCTTCTTTAATAGTACCTTCTTTCGAAAGGCCTCTTGAAGAATAGAAAATCAGTGCAAAACAGAAAAATGAAGTGATTGGCCAAAATAAATCAGAACCAAAAGTTGAGTTTCAACATCTAGAAGATGAAGAGGGCTTATGGAGCATGGATTTCGATGATGCTTTTGGCAAGGAAGGTGCAGGTATTAGTATTTGAATTCGAATTCCTATTTTTAAATTGGTGGAATACAAAGTAATGTTAGAGAATGCTCTTATAAATTGGCTTTTGACTATTCTAATAATGAAGCAGAGTATGAAGCATTGATCATAGGTCCTAAAATTTTGAAGAAACTTGGTGCAAAAATAATTTCTATTTATGGTGATTATGAGCTTGTCATAAAGCAGGTGAAAGGAGAATATCAAGCAAAGCATCCATGGATGAGAGCCTATAGAAATTTATTCATGGATGTCTTCAAAATATCTTGAGTATACATTAACAACAATTCCAAGAACTCAGAACACCATTGCAGATTCTCTTGCTATGGTGGCAAGTAATCTCAAAATTCCAATGAACTCCAGTAATCAATTTGAAATTCATGTCAAACATAGAGCTATTGTTCCAGATAATCTAAGATACTAGCAACTTTTTTGGGATGAAAAATAAATTAATATTTTTTTGCAGAATGAAAGAAAATTCAAAGATGCTTTTATTGATGATGTTTGTGATGTTGATGATCAAGACATAAAAGCCAATCAGATGAATGTTTTGTAGCTGAAAGATAATGCTATTCCTATAGGTCTGATACCTTTAGAATATATTTTCGATCATGATGATGTGGCCAGGAAACCAACATTGATTCCTACATAAAAGGGTGTGGAAGATGTAAACGTTGGAACAACAGACAAGCCCAAGATGGTTAAGTTCTCTAAGACATTATCTCCCGAGGAAAAAGATAGGTACATCAAATTGTTATCTGAATTTTCTGATATTTTTGCATGGGATTATGCAAATTTGAAAGTTTATGATAAGAATATTATTCAGCACACTATTCCCATCAAGCTGGATCAAAAACCATTCAAGAAGAAGTTAAGAATGATAAACCCAAGATTTCTGTCATCCATCGAGAAAGAGGTAACCTGATTGTACAAATTAGCTATCATTGTGCCAATTAGGTCTTCTGATTGGATTTCAAATTTGGTGCCGGTAAGGAAAAATACAGGAGATATAAGGTTGGGCAAAGATTTATGGAATTTGAATAAAGTATCTTTAAAGGATAATTACCCCCTTCCTAAGATGGACCATATTCTGCAAAAGGTAGTTAGAGCATCACGAATGTCACTATTTGATGGTTATTTAGATTACAATCAGATTTTGGTATATGAAGAAGACCAAGGTAAGACTGCTTTCACAACACCTTGGGGAACCATTTAGTATGTTAAAATTTCATTCAGACTCAATAATGCAGGGGATCATTTTTAGCGGGTGATGGATATAGCCTTTGCTAATGAGGAGGATGTTTTATTAGTAGTGTATCTAGATGATTTGACAATGTTTTCTAGTTCTAATGATCAGAATTTGTATCATTTGAGGATTATTTTTTAGAAATGCATGGAGTTGGGGATTTATTTAAATCTAAAGAAGGGTCTTTTTTCCATGGAGGAAGGTAAACTTCTTGATCACATAATTTCCAAAGATGGTATTCGCATTGATCCTTCTAGAGTAGAAGCCATTCAGAAGATAGAATTTCTGCAGAAAAAAAAAGAGATACAAGATTTCAATGGTAAGATGAACTTCTTACGCAGATTTATTCCTAATTTAGCTGACCATTTGAGAGAAATGACTAATATGTTGAAGAAGGAAAGCAGTGTAAAATGAACCACTAATGCTATGAATTATTTCAACCTCGTAAGGATTTCTTTAAGCATAGCCCCTATTTTGGTTAGTCCATATTATACTATTGATTTCATAATATTTTCATTTGCATCCAAGCATACCTTAGCTGTAGTTTTAATGCAAAAGAGAGATCAGGTTGAACATCCTATCTATTTCTTCAGTTGAGCCATTAGATATGTTTCTCTACACTATAACATTATTGAGAAACAAGATTTAGCCCTAATCAAAGCCTTGAAATATTTCTAGATATATATTCTACATTCACATACTATAGCCTATGTTCCAAATGTAGTGGTAAAAGAGATTCTCACACAAACCGATCCTGAAGGTCGGAGAGGTAGGTGGATAGAACCTATGCTAGAGTATGATCTCGAGATTAGGCCTACCAAACTGATCAAGGGGAAAGAGTTAGCCAAGTTTATGGTTGAATCCAACTTGCATTCTCTAGACATAAACCTTATTGCAGCAATGTCAGAGGATGATGAAGATGGTGCTCTAATACAAGTATCATAAATGTTTCTTACTTCACCATGGTATTCCAATATAGTGTATGTTCTTCAGCATTTATGTCCTCCTCCTAGAATTTCAAAATGTTAGGGTAGTTCTTTGAAATCAAAATCTGCTAAATACTGCATTATAGGTAGTGCCCTTTATTGGAAATATCTAGGAGGTGTTCTTTTGAATTGTCTACTTTAACATGAATCTAAGCAGGTAATGGATGACTTTTATAGGGGATATTGTGGTGGTCATTTGTTTTGGAAAAAAATAGCTAACAAATTGTTGAGAGTAGGGTTTTATTGGCCAAATTTATTTTCTAATTTGTACAAACCAGTCACAAACTGTCAAGAATGTTAAGTTTTTCAGGGAAAAAGGAAGATTCTTCCTCTTCTGCTGAAGCCTGTTGTAGTAAATTATCCTTTTCAAAAGTGGGGACTTGATTTTATTGGGGAAATTCATCCCACGTCATCGGCACAAAACAGATGGATCCTAACGACCACCAAATACTTCACTAAGTGGATCGAGGCTATTCCGACAAGGCAAGATAGGGACACGGTAATCATTCAATTTTTAGAATCCAGTATTTTGTCTCGTTTTGGTTTTCCTCACAAGATTATTACAGATAATGCTGCAGCATTTAAGTCAAAGAAGATGATTGAGTTTTGTCACAAGTATAATATCAGATTGGGCCATTCCACCACATATTATCCATAGGGAAATGGATTGGCTGAGTCCTCTAATAAATCTTTGGTAAATATAATTAAGAAAATGTTGTAGGAGAACAAGAAAAATTGGCATAGGAAGCTTACTAATGCTTTGTGGGAAGACCGAGTGAGCACCAAGAAATATATAGGTATGTCACCTTTTGAATTGGTTTATGGTACGATATATTGTTTCCTACATCACTTGCAGTCCCAGTTATGAGATTATTGTAGGAAGCAGATAGTGAGGAAGATGATATACAACATCAAATCAATCAAATGATTCACCTTCAGAAAACAAGGGAGGAAGTTTCTCAGACTACTTCTAAGCTTCAGGAGAGAATCAAGAATATTTATGATCACAAGACTAAAGCAGATAAATTTTAGCTGGAGGATATAGTGTTGAGATGGGATGCAAGAAATGAAGATAAAGGTAAGAACGAGAAGTTTGAAAATCTTTGGAAGGGACCCCACAAGATCTTGGCTTATTGAGGATAGAATGCCTATTTGATGAAAGAAATTGGTGGACAAGAATGTTTAGGAGGACTATTCAATGGTAGGCTCCTGAAAAATTATTATTGCTGATACAGCTACTGAGAGAATTTCTCACTTTCATTGTAAATACGAGTTTATATTTTTTTCAAGGGTTGGGGAAAAAGGTCATCTAGGCTTGGGGCCCGAAGTGAAGGCTATAAAGATTTTTGATTTTCTATTGTTTTTGAATTTTTGAGTCAGTCTTGTTAGTGTTGTTGGGGTTCCCATGTTTTGGTCAGATTGACAAGACCAAAAGATGAGACAACATCGGAACCACTTTCACATATCCCTCCTGGGTCCAGAGAGGGATCTCTCTATATAAGCAAGAATTTTATGTATTTGAAGCTCGAAGTTAAGATGTTAGGCTAGTTATAGGCACAAGGTTTGTTTGTTTGATGTATGTTTGGTTGTTGGGAATCTGGGAAGAAAGGTTCAATATAAGACAAGAACGAGCAAAGAGGATTTTAGGGCAAGGAGGGATGATTTAGGGAACATGCAAGACCATTGGGTAATGGAGTTAGGAAAGGGTTTACTTGCTATTCAATATGTAGGCTTTCATTTGGGCAAGTCATCTAAAGCATTGGATCCTAAAGCATTGGATCTTAAAGATGATAGTATGGCATGTAATGGTAAGAAAGAAGGTGAAAGCAAGGAAACCTCCAAGGTGACCTTTTAGGAAACAGATCCAGGGACAGGACATGCCATTGGACAACCTATGATCTAGAACCTGAAAGGTTAACTCTTCAGACAAGGGAACATTTAAGATTTCAACATAGAGGTGAAAACCTGAGATTAGAGAGAGAATTTGAACTCTCAATGCCTCGGCCTCCAGCTCGAGGGAACTTAGGAAGATTCGATTGACTGAAAAGGATACTAGTGAGACAGATACAAATTTCTATACTCCCAGTATCCCAATTTATTCAATTAAAACCTACCAAGCACATATAAGAACTGATTCATTGATTCATACATCAACTAGCAACATATGGAACCACTACACTGGTTAAATTAGCTTGAAATCAATCCTTAGATAACACATATAGCAGAAAACATTGAAGGCAGGGAGAGCAGCAACATAGGGTACCTAACAAGGGTGAATCCTATGCCAAATTTCTGATGCGTGCCAGAAGAAATGAAATGTAATGAACTAAAAATGAAAACATAAACAGAGACAGAAAAACATCACTGCTGCTTTAAATCAGGATCCAAAGAAATGTGCTTGTCATATTAAAGAGCAACACCAGTCAAGTACAACATTTCTAATAGCTTGGTATTCAGTCTAAAAGCATCTTCCTCAGCGTATCTTACAATTTTACACAGAGAACATGTCTCAAGAGAAATAGCTTGCAGTTCACAGATAGCCGATCATCAACCTTTACAATGAGTTTCTTCATGAATTTTATAGCTGAAAGATGAGTAGAGGAAGTAGGTGAACAACTAATGGAAGCATTAAAACTCAGAAAAGAAAGAGGGCCGAAGCCCATTATGTTTAAATTTTGTGCATTTTATCTCTGGCACTCCTTGGGTGAAAGAGTGGTCTTCTTCAAGCTTCCATTTACTCCGGTATGAGCCTGATGTACTTTGGCTGCAGTACTCTGTAGTACTTTTGGTGAATAAACAAAAAGGTAAATAAATGATTTTGAAGTCTGCCATACTACATAACAAATGCTCTGGTAGCTTAGGACTACTGTCAGGGCTGAATTTTCTTCAAGAACACGGTAAATAAAAGAAACAATATGGGCACTTTGTCCTCCCACAGGTAGGAACATTCTGCTGATGTAGCTACCCTGATGACATGGTTTTCTGTCTGTCAGACCTCTTCAGGTCATCCTGTGTCAATCATGAGATCTTCAATATGGTACCTTGCCCTTAAAATACTGAATTAAGGCTTGTATATTTTCAATGATGTGCAAAAGAACTTCCTTAACTCTGTACTAATACTCTTTGCCACTTAAACTGTCTCTGTTAGTGAAAATCCAAGCTTTGGTGGCACTGGAAGGGTTTTGTATAGTTAGACTCTACACCTTTGATGAAAATCATGCTCCGGTACCCTTCTAAGCTCTTCTCTGTGACATCAGGATTTGATCCTTTTTTTCGCTAAGCTCTGTGTCACTTGTAATAGTGACTGTGAACGATGGCGGTGTCCACTGCCTGTACCCTGCAAAACATGCAACTCTGTTATGAAATCCATGCATAGGGAAGGATGGCGGCGGTGGTAAAAATGGTCATTTCAGATGAAGCAATGGTGGAAAAATGCAGAAGTATGGAGTAAACTATGACTGATAGGGTTTCGGTGGAGAAAAGCACCTGGACCATTTGATCATGGTCCGGTGGAAAAGATCGATGGTGGAGGTTTAGTAGCGGGATGAATTACAAAAGTTGGGTGGAATGCATAAACTCTAATGTAAAACGTTAAACTTTAAATGTAGATCACTAAAGTTTGGACATAGGCGGAAATGCAAAGAAATGAATGAAAATGTGATGGAAATGGTCGTACATGGTGGGAAGTGGTTAGGGCTGGGCCGAAAGGTGCTAAAGCCTTTATATGTTGAAAAATGGGTTTTTTAGCCAAAAAAGAGGGTTCTTAAGGCTAAAGAGGGAATCGGTAGAGAGGATAAAGGGATTTTAAGCGAAACAAAGGGTATTTGTAGGGTTAAAAGGGGAATTAGGATGATTTTGAAGGGTAAGAAGGGAATTAGAAGGGGAGACAAGGGGATGAAAACAAAGGTTTAAAAGGGATGAAATAAGGGGAAAAAGGCCTTTTTAGGCATTCTTCTTCACAAACAGAGGGGCTTTAAAACTGGGAACAACAGTTAGGATTTATCAAAGGAATAAGGCAGAAGGAGGCTTCAAGGATGATGTGTTTTCAGCGGAAATGCATTCCTTGAATGCTCAAAAACATTTTAGCCCCTTGTTTTCTTGTCAAAAAATTCATAGGGGGCTAACAAGTGTCAAAGTCAGTTTTGAGTCAATTCTCAGTGACTTTAAATGGTTTTTGAGTTAATCTGCAATCTTTAGTTGTTATTTGAACCTATTTAGCCAATGGTTAGGCACTTGGTCTACAGTGATCTTGACACCTCCAAGGAGCTGCCGTCCCCAATAAGGCCAATGTTAGTGTCAGTATTTGCATAATTCCACCAGGGATTAAAACACATTTGCATGTGCATCTTAGGTGTCTCATACTCAATAACATTTTCATCATTCCATTAGGTCATGAATTAAAATTGTTCCGCTAGTGGTTGTCCTTGTCAATAAACTCCACTCTCCCTCCAAGATTCATATTGGTGACTCATTCCCATGTCCCATTGACATAATAACACTTATGGAAATTCCTTTTTCACCTAAATGTCTTTTAAGTCAAAATCTCATTCAAAGTCAGGTCGAAAAGCAGTCCCATTAGGTCATTAGGGTTTTTCACTTCTCAAGGTCATTCCCTCATTCAGATGAGGTCAACACATATATGAAAGGGACTAATTAAGAAATTTGATCATCATGATGTAAATATTATACTTTTTAAGTTGTATTTTTTAGTTTAATGATTTTTATATCAAAATCTCATTTTGATAGAAAAGTCAAATATGTAATTTATTTTTATTTTTCCAATTGTAATTTTATGTCATTATATGTAATAATTTTGTCCCAAAGCTATCAAATGTAATTATGTCTAGCCCAAAGTAGATGCAAAAGATACATACTTCATGTTGATCAAAACTTGCAATTCCAAAAGTCATAAAGCAAAAGAATATCAGTGACAGAGAGGAAAGTAAACATTAGAAAAGTGGGTAATTTGAAATAAATTTCAAATTCACTAAAGCTATAAAGCTCATCAAGCACCTCAAAGCACATCATTGTTGTCAGTAAAACATCAAAACCCTTCAACAAAGGAGAAAATCTGCGTTTTGGAGAAATTTGGGCAAAAATTTCTTAGCGCTGCGCTAATACCCAGGAGCACTGCGCTAATCCTCGAAAACTCAGTGCAAAGTTTCTTGGTGTTGCGCTAATATGCAGAGGTGTTCCGCTAATACTTCGGCACTGTGCTACTACCCAGCTCGGCTTTTAAACCCTGAAACTCATTCAAACTTTCTCAACTCTTCACCAAAGTGCCTTCCACCTCTCTCGCAAGTAACCTAATATTTCACCCTCTTTGCAATATCTAAAAGGAGTTTCATGTTGGTTTAGTGTCTATGTGAAAATTTGGAATTTTTTCATGAGAAATCCCCTAGTTTATTCCTTATTCCCAATTTTTCGCCCTTATATCCCAACTTACACTCATACATCATTCTAAAACCCTACCATATCATCTTATAGCATCATAAAATCCCTTACCCTATCCATTTTCCCTAAACCTAACTTCACTTCCCATTCCCTTCTCCCTCATCCCTAGGGTTTCCAAACTATTAAGCTGAAGATGACTAAAGAGTATGAAAGAGAGATCAGTGAGGAAGAAATACCAATGAGAGGTGATCATAAAGGAAGGAAGATCAATAGGTTTGAACCTATGATGACAAAGTATCTCATGGACTCTCCTCTTACTGTTTCCTGTTTCAAACATGTGGGTTGTTTTGAATGTCGTGAGAAGGTATAGCAGATACAATATCATCCTTTTTTAACCACGTTGTTCATCACCAACCTTCATTATTGACAGGTTAAACTTGTTGGAGTTACTTTTACCATGTTCACTGATGCCATTACAGATGCTACAGGGATCCCTATTGTGGGAGAGAAATGGTTTAAAAAGGTGAAACTTGATGTGAGCTATTATGAACCATACCTCAAACCCAGCTATAAGGATGATAAGAAAAATGTTTTCCCTTTCTCTCATCTCCTTGACTCGTATGCCCCTATGATGAAAATAATAATAAAGTATTTCACTTGTGAGGGGAGGTTTACTTGACTCTATTCATACTATATATGACTCCTCATGCACTTCACTAAAGTCAAAATGCTTCATATACCTCACTATATTCTCCAAAGTATTGAAAAGATGGCGTACATTGTACAAAAGAGGCACTATAATCATCAAATGCAGATTTTGTTTCACCACTCCGTCATTAAGATGGTGGTCATGCATCAGCTGGAGCAGAAGAACATTTCTTGGGACACTTTCATTGCAAATGAGATCTTCACTTTCCCACCTAGTCATCATGAGTAGAGCATCCCTTCTTCATCTCATCCTCCCATACCTACTTCTCCATCTCAGGCTACTGCTCATACTTCATCACCTAGTCATATACATTCAGCTCATGTTGACCCTAATTCTTCACCTCTCCATAACATTTCACCATCACTGCATCATGATACTGAGTGTTAGTATGAATCTTTCGTCGGAAAAGACCACTTTAGCTACGCATAACAAATAGCCCTAACATCAAGTATGGCTACCAATATCTTTAAATCTGCAGTTATTTGATCCAAATAAAGTTGCACAAATCCAGATCTATGCATAAAAATACATTAAGAAGTGATAATGAAATGTTGCTCCATGCATCCAATAGATAAGACAAGAACCATATGTTTGAAAGAATTTTTTATATTAAAAGGGGCACCTGAGTGGAAAACAAGAAAGGTGTTTCCAATTCTCCTCAATGGGATGGGTTCTTGAAAGTCCTCAGCATTCCATATTTAAAATTTCTCTCTCTTGTTGGTGTAGAAAGCCCAGACAAACATAGAACTCAAAGGGAGCTCATCAAGCAAATAATAGAAAATGTTACAATGATAATGGCTCAAAGTCAGACCAATAGTATAGATCTAGAGTGATATAATGCACAATGGAAGGTGACAAATGAATGGGAAAACCCTTCTATTTATAACAAAATATTAGGGCAGTCTAGAACTTGGTGCATGAATAAAATATTATTAACCAAATTTTAGAACCACCTTTTAGGAATATTTTATTATATTTGTTGGAGGGAAAAGGATTTTTGACTTGGGTCAAATCCTTTATTTATAAATAATAAATAAATAAATGATTTATTTATTATTTTAAGGAAATGGTGGAAACATAATTAAATAAATAATTATTTATTTAATTATTTATAAAAGATTTAGTCAAATTTAACTAGGAGTATTATTTAAATAAGGATTAAATAACTTATTCCTAGTAAATAATCAAATAAATAAGGATTTATTTAATTGATTTCCTTGTTTTGGGTTAAATATGACCATGAATAATAATTAAATTGATGTTTAACTAATTATTCCTTGAGGAAATATAAACAAATATAGATTTGTTTATTGTTTCCTTTTGGGATTTCCTATTTAGACCGTAAACAACTTAATAAAGGTGTTTTACTAAGTTATTTCACATAGTGAAAGCGAATTTCCTTAGGGTGAAATTGGTCTTACATGGTGTACATGGGTCCATCTAATGATAATAGGTTAGATGACCAAAAAATGGTGTAACAGATAGCCCCCCAGTGTACGAGTGTTAGGAGAAAATCATATGACCGAAGTACGTTGTAAGAACTCAATCACTAGACATCGAGAGGGAAGTCCGAGAGAGAAATGTAAGGTAGTCTAATGTGCTAAAGGAATAGACGCTGAGGAGACGAGACTTACAGGTGCAACAAGTCTCTATTTTATGAGATGGTACCTTTACTAAAGGCAGCAGGGGAGGCATACCTATGCCCGTCGAGACGAAGTACAAAAGAATAGTGTGTCCAGTAAACAAGGAACCGAACTATAAAGTACATGATGGCATAAACACAAGCCAGAAAAATAGAATGATGAATCCCACATACATGTTATGCCTGGGATAACAGCCAGGACTTATACAATAATATCTGAGTACATGAGATACAAATTCAACCCAAATGCCCCCTAGAAACGGGGAAGGGCTCACAAAATCTGACTGATACATGAAAATCGAAAAGGCATTGCAAGCGGCTAAGGCTGACATCATAAAATATAGGGAGATGCATCAAAGGCTGAAATGAAGAGGTCATCCGGGCATGTGGGGGGCTACCTTCAGGGCCACCCCCTCATGAGGGTTGAGACGTCTCACACACACCCGGGAATCACCAATAGTAGCTGTTGCATCACTGGACCATCAAGTATATGGATCTCGATCATGCTGAAAAGAGCTGGAGTAAGGTACACCGCCCTCTAGACCTGTCTTCTGGAGTGAATGAGTTGATGTCGATAGAAGGAGGCCCGCCATAGGTGAGGCAATAAGGAATCCCCAACTAAGGCACGAGAGAAAATAGTAGAGCAACGAATAGACGAATACTAATGATGATGATGAAATGGAGGATACTGAGTAGCGGATGGATGACTTCCCTTTTTAGAGCATAAAGGGAATGAATGGCTTGATAACAACTGACACAATATCATGAAGGATAGGGAGCAATGGGACTGAAGGCCATAATGTGCGACACGAGAGAGGGACCAAGTAATGAAGGATGGAGGACTATAGCGGGATACAAAGGGACTCGGGATAGACTCCATAAAGGCGATGATGACTCAACTCAGGTGCTCTAAAAAAGGGTGACTCAATGGTGCTGCCACACAATAAAGGTCCAATGGGGGACCATAAAAACATGAGTGCGATAGGGTATCTCATGATGAAAATCAACACGAACAAGGACACGTAAGTGAGGAAATTCGATTTGGAGAAGAGGTGAATAGACCCTTTGTGGACAAAATGTGTCCTAATGAAGTATCAAAACATGAAAAACTAACAGATACCCATTTGAGTGCTCAGGGAGAGCTTTCCAATAGTGTAGACAGTGTGTCAAACAGGGCTACGGTTTGGTCGCAGTGGGCGAAAGAAAAAGTAGGGGTTTCTCTTCTAATAAGAAATTTTCCCTCCAAATACATTCATTTTCTTGTGTAGCTGTGGTGAATGTGGAGAGGAGAGAAGGCCCTAAATCTTGCGGTGAGCATAGCAGAAAAACTGACCGTTGGAAACGAGATCCGTCAGTGGTAGGTAAGAGGCATAATCCTACTATTTGTTTTTGATGGATTAAAAGTTCAGATTAGGGTCCCAAATCTTAGGAACAACCCCTACCTCAGCTTTACAGTCAGGTCATACTTTTTGGGGAAAAAACTGCGACCTCGGAAGAAGGTTTGGGCCTGAAAAGTGTGACCTGTCCCAGGATTTGGCCAAAAAGTGCGACCTGTCGGAGGGAGGTGGTTTTAGTGCTGTTGTGGGCTGAGATTAAGGTTTTATGTGATTGAAAGCAGTTTTTCCTATCTGTATACTGACAAAAATGATGGTTTTGTGTAGATATGGCAGATATACAGATCAAATGAAGAGAGAGAGACCTGGGTACATTACAGTTAGAAATCCAATCAGATCAGGGTGTCTATCGTGCATTGGCCAGGTTTGGGGTTCTGAAATTTGTGGAGAACCCTTTGATGAGAGCTGGGGAGCCCTTGTTGGCCCGGATTATCAGTTATTGGTATCCAGATCATGAGGTCTTTATAGTGCAGGGGCACAGGATTGAGCTAACAGTCCAGGATCTTTATTTTCTGACTAATCTCCTACCATTAGGGATGGTGGGAAATACACAGCCAGTGTTACCATGGGGGTGTAACATCATGGAGTTCGTAGATTGAAATTTTCGACCAGGTGTCCAAGTCAAAGGGACTTGGATATCGATTGGGGATCTAGAGAGGTTGGAGACCCGTGCAGTGGCAGTAGCAGTGTTGTGGATCCTGGGCAGCCAGGCACTCCATCACATCACTGGAGGGCAGATGATGATTGTAGAAAGTGTGTTGAGTGGGACATAATATGGGTGGGCCCAGATGATTTTGGTGTCATTGAACCGATAGTTGTCGCTTTGTAAGCGGAAAGTGAACCATGACTATTCTTATGGGACTGTGTTGTGCTCCTTCTTTTTTGAGAACATCCCGTCCTTGCGACCTCATGTACAACTACTTGATGGGGTTCCGAGAGAACCCAGGATGCGCCGGTGGGGGTGACTACTGTGTAAAGGAGGAGGAGGGGTGGTCAGACAGGTGTTCCGACTAGAGTTCTTCGCCCATTGGGATCAGATGCTGTTGTACATAGACAAATATCCCTATAGTGGGATGAGCTATTGGGGAGATCCAGATTTGCCACTTTCGCCAGGTCGGGTGTGGGGGCCTGATGGTAAGTGAAAAGTAACTAATATGTTATGTGCATGTTAAAGTTTGAGAATAATATTTGTGGTACTGATCCTCATACTTTGGTATGCAGATGTAGCTCTGGTGAAACCAGCCGGATATATGGGACGACCTGCAGTAGCAGGAACTACAGGTGCGAGTGGATCGAGAATGACACAGAACGAGGATATGACCGCACTTCCAGAGGACATTCATCATAGATGTGAGGGGCTACTGACCAGTGTTTCAGAGCGGGGTTGGTAGGACTTAGACGACCAATACATAGAACTATGTATTGGGCTGCCCTCGGAATGGCGAGGTATCATGCGGCACATGGCGATGGTTGGTTAGACTGTGCGTGATCTACGAGCTGCAGGAGTAGATCCATTGGCTCGGGATCCTCCAGAGAGTGATTAGATGTAGGGCAGGTGGTGCCCTCCAGTGTGTATGTAGGGGCAAGTGGTGCCCCCCATGTTTTGAGTTTTTTTTTTTGTAAAATGCTATGGGCATGTCATATATTTCAGAGAAGATGGACTCTAAAAACATGTTATATGATATATATTATGCATAAGCATTGTTTTGATGATTTGAAATGTTATTGTTGTGTGTGTGATAAATGCCAGTCTAGAACATGGTTTGCAATTCTATCTACTTAGTGATTTTGACTTCTAGGTACATGGTTGAAAGTAATGAATCTAAATTCACGTATCAAAAAATTCACTCGTAAATATCATCTAAACAAGATAGGGTTTTTCACACAATAGACACCATTGAGTTGTAAGACAAGAAGTAGAGAATCTAAATGAACGTGCAGATGGAGGGTGCAATGAGAGAGGGCATCGGCTAAGAGGCTACATACTGCTTCATATTCGGCCTGATTATTGGTGGCATTACCAATGTAGACCCCATTAGAAAGAACGACGGTATACAAGGGGGTAAATATGGCCCAAGCTGTCAAAGCTAGATTCCAGGAATAACGACTTGCCCCATCGGCATAGCCAATATAATGTGTGGATGAGAGGTCCGGCGGAATAGTGTCACAAGACAAGAAATGGGAGGAGGGAGAATAATGAGGGCATCGTGAGTGTAGGGTAGACATAAAATGAAAACCATGGGAAGGAGTAGTCTGTTTAGGATGGCTATGACTCATAGATCGACTAGAGGGTGATGTATGAGGGCTATGGGAGGAAAAGCTGGAGCTCATGCGGTGGAGGACATCATAGATATGGATGGTATCATCCTGGTAATGGGTGGAAAGGAAAAGGTTGAGGAAACCACATGATGCTGCAAAGCTACCTAAATCATTAGCATGGGAATAAAGGCTCACATATATATTGTCATGAGGGATGACAGAAGAAGAATTAAAAATATGGTCAAAGGATGGAAAGCCCAAGACTGTTGCTAAAGGGGAATCAAGCAAAAAAGATGGAATGGATTCAGAGGGAATGTAATCCGAGGGTCGGATGGATGATGGTAGGTATAGCAGGGGGTTGCAGGTTTTGACATCTCAACATTAGGGGGAGGAATGTCAATGGTACCAGGGGGATCCTCGAGGTGGCCTGACGCATACTGCGCGAGGATAGGAGAGGCGGGTTGATTTTTTTCAACCTCTTACTCGTGAATGACCTCTAAATAGGCATGGTAATGTGTGAGGTGAGGATAATGGTGAGAATAATGGCCATGGAAACCACATAAAGCACAGGGTTTTTTGGCGCGAAGAGTCTTTGGGTTCTTGGCTGCGGACGAAGAAGATTCAGGGACCGTAGATTTAGGGAATGCGACTTTAACCATGGGTTTGATACGGGGCAACTCGGGACAAGTATGGGTGGAATTACCAACACCATCACACAAGGAACAAGGCTTCACGGGTGGAGGAGGGGTAGGGTCAGGCGGGGTGGCCTTGTCCTTGGATGCCCCGTTGCGAGCTTTTCTTTTCTTTCTCGTAGCTGTCACAGCAGGAGAAGGGTCCTGTTGAGGTGCGAGTGGCACTGTAGTGATGGAAGAAACTAAGGGAACTGGTTGAACCGGTGTCAAAGCAAGGTATGGTTTGGGGTGGCCCGGTGGGGAAGCGGCTGGAGGGTCAAGGTACGAGACGAGAACTCCCAGGGTCAAATTAGGGAGGGAAAGGGTGGCCATGATGGGGACCGAATAGACTCTTCGAGGGGGAGCAAGGAAGGGTATCTGGCTAGCAGGTTAATGGCCAGGAGGGATGGCACCAATATGGTTAAGACTTGGGGGAACCAACCCAAGAGGGTAGAGAGGCTTATGGGTACCAACTGTAGGGGAAGGGCCAAAAGGAAGAGGTCTAGTTGGTACTGGCGAAGGGCTAGGAGCAGGTTGTAGTGGGCGAGGTTGAGGTTGCTGACTAGCTGAGGTGGACCACTTGAGGTTGGCCCAAGATGATTGCATCATGCAAACATTCGCTGAGATGGGATCAGAGACAAGAGGAGGAGGAAGACCGGGGAAGGTTCCAAGCAAGGAGGAGTCTTTGTAGATGCCGGGGGAGACATTGGTCAAATAATCGATGGTGGGCTTATTGGCTACAGAAGAGATGATCGACTCAGGGGAGGTCTGAGATTTTGGCTCATGATATGTCAACTGATCAATTGTGAATATCTTTCCATTATGAGGGAAAAACATCTTGCGATGAACCACAGATGGGACAACGAACATGGCATAGGTGTAGCTACACCCTAAAATAATGTTATAATCAAGAGGGGCATCGATGACTTCAACGTCAACGCAAACCGTCTTGCCTGCAAGAGTGATAGGACAATTACAGAAGAGGCCAATGGGCTGGGAGGCATGGCCATCTCATGCATGAAGGGCGATGGTGGAAGGGGCCAGCTCAGGGGATCTGAGTTGTTTCCAAACCGAAGCAGAAATAACATAGGTAGATGCCCCCTCGTCAATAATACAATGAGCTACGTTAGCGTTCCGGATTTTGATTGGGATTTGGAAAGCGACGGAAGCAGGAAGGGGAGGATGATCTTACTGACAGGCGTAAAAAAAAATCAATTGGTCATCAGCAGGATCTACAGCACCCATGGCAGATAGTAGAGCCTTCCTTTGAGAAGGACATAACTGGAGGAGTTCCAATGTTGAAATGGCTGCAGGGGACTGCGCCAAATCATATACTACGCTATACGAATGAGCAGCTTGGCCAGAAGTAGAATTTCAGTGTAATGGGCCCTTGGGAGCTTTTATAGGGACCTCAAATTTGGGTTGAGGGATCTGCAAAGGACCATTTGGTGTCTAAAGAGGCTTTGTAGGACCTGAAGAAGGTGGCTCAGGGATAGACAAAGTGGGAGGCGTGGGGTACTGACGAGACTGAGTTTGAAGGTTAAGGTCAACGGTGAGAGGTTGGTCAGAAGTCATCATGAGAATCTGGTAATCAGAGGAACCAAAAAGGGAAGGATGAGTGGTTACCGAGGCATGAGTTGATTGAGTAGCCATGAATCCTTGTTTAGGGAAAGGATCGGTAAACACGGTGGGTTGAGAAGTAGCTGCATTGGGAGGAATTGTAGGGGAGGAATGTTTTCCCCACAATGTAGCTTGAGACTCCCACATTTTCCGCATCTGTGGTAATAGGGGACAATCGTGAGTGTAATGACCATAAACACCGCAACACGAACAAGGCTTATTGGTGTGAAGAGGCCTGTCTGGCTTGGGCTGAGAACCCTATGGCTAGTTAGAAGTGTTGGAATCAATACTTGGAGGATTGGATCCACGATTACTAGAGGCAGATTGATTTTGATTGCCTTTCCTCTTTCTTTGAGAAGAAGGAGGATTAGTCACGCCTTGCTGTACAAATACTTGCCCTGGAGGGGGTGGTAGTTGTTGTTGCAAGGGTTGAGAAGGCAAGGGAGTTGGAGGTCCAAATGCTGGAGCAGTTGGGACACCAGGATGTGGGTAAGGATAAGGGTTAGGATGGGAAACATTGAGGTAAGCAGGAGGGTAGGAAAAATGAGGAGGCATGCCGTATCCTAGATACATGCTACCTGGAGGGGGGAGAGTGGTGGAGGTGATGGCCCCTCCTAGAGGGAAACCATAGCCCATAGGAGGTTGAGCGTAAGTATGTGAAAGAGCTCCAACGATACCGTCGGCAGTGTGATATACCCCCGGGGCATTAGCGCCACCAGGTTTGTGGAGGTCAGGAAGGACAGTATAAACATAACGAGATTGAGCATAGATAAGGTCATATTTCAAGGATATTTGGAGGGCGGCTTCTTTGGTTTAAGGGAACTGGGATGCGACATCTTTGTCGATGGTAGGTAAGAGAGAGCGAAGGAACCAGTCCATATAAAACCTATCTTCAAAGGTGGGAGCGCGACATAAGCTCCTTCTTCTCCTCCATTCCTGGACATGGGAAAAAAGGCGGGTCGAAGAGGATTGACAGAAAGAAGTCCAGATTTCTGTACCAGTGTCGTATCGGAGAGGGAGCTGGAAATAAGATAAGAAGGATTGGGCAATGGTCGCAAAGGTGGTATGGGAAGAGGCGGTCTGATCCACATACCATTTAGAAGCTGCACTGGTAAGTGTGCGTTGGAACAATCTAAGACAGATGGAGTCATCAGTAATGGAATTGGATGAACACCACATGTGAAAAGATCGGATATGGTTAGAGGGATCTTCACTAGAAAGGCCTTCGAACTTGGGAATGTCGGAGGGGAGCTTGGTTGGAATAGCAGGCCAACTAACATCGTGGCGGATAGGATCATGGATCAACTGATTGAAATCTGAGAGACTGAGACTGGCCATATAAGGGAGCAAAGGGACAGTCGAGGTAGTTCCCATAGTGGTTCCACTGGAAATGGACCCAGTAGTAGAACTGAGGTTGCCGCTAGCGCTAGGCCTTGAACTAGACATGGTGAAGGTAGCAAGGGGAGAACCAGGAGTAGGGGGAGAACCCGAACAATCAGAAGAGGAGTCGGAGTGCGGACTCGGGGGAGGACTAACTCGACGACGGCGGGAAGGAGGAAGTCGACCAACCGGAAACTGAGGGTGAAGGCCAAGAAGTCTCCAGGATAAATTCCTTGGAGGCGCAATGATGACGGGAAGAAGAATAACCGACAAGGGTAGGGAGGGGCAGAATCAAGTGAGGTCAATGTCGAAACAAGGGCAGAGAAGTGCAATGTCAATTGATTTTAAAGTATTTTCCAGGTGGTGTAAACCAGGCTCTTCTTCACATAGGGTCAGTGTGTGGCGTGTATTAATTTTAATTGTTAAACCCAGACGTTTTGAGAGTAAAAATAAAAAGTGTGCTGCGTAACTGAAAATAAATCTGCAGAGAACAGTAAATAAGACTGAAAGAACAGAAAATTAACAGCTAACAATGCATCGATCTAACCCAATAAGGCAGGTCTCTCAAAACTAGTCTAAAAGAGGGAAAAAAATCTAATCAAAACACACTAAAAAGAGGCCAATAGATCTAAGGTTTGGAGGGACGGGGATCTAAAGGGGAAATATGCTGAAAAGAGGAGTAGAAAATAGCAAAGAGGCAGAGGCAAGGTTGCTGTAACAAAAGGGGGAAATCAGCTAAAGGTAGGAGGGACAAGGAGGTGACCCTAGAGGTAAACCGAAACAAAAATATATGAGGTGATTTGAAAGGGATAAGAGCTGATCTAGAGGGATCTGAAAATGAGGTATCAGATCTGAAAAGAAGAAGGCTAAAACTCTGAAAATTTAGACGTCTGAAACAGCTAAAACTCGCCCACAAAAAGTGGAGGGTACTAAAGCCCTAAGGGGAAAGATTCCCACTTAGTTGAGTGAAACATATCAGAAACAGGTCTAAACGGGTAGAGACAGAGGATGGAAAACCCTAACTTAAGCTTCAGACAAACCTAGAAATATTGCTGGAAAAGTACAAAAAAATGTGCATGTCACAGGTTTTGACCTGTTTTCAATCCAGGTCATAGTTTTGGGGTAGAAAAGTGCGCCCTCCAGTCCAGGTGACAGTTTTTGGGCTGATAAGTGCGACCTACAGATCCAGGTCTTTCGGTGGCAGATTTCAGAAAAAGTTGTCATCTCAGCTGCGACTGATGTCTGTCACCTCCGTAATAGGGCCAGAAACACACGGGAGTTAAAAATTTGAATGTTTAAGGGTTTTAGAGGTAAAAAACACCATAAAAAATAGGAAAAACAAAAAACTAAAGAGAAACCCTAGGGTCTGAAATAGGTGGATATGCAGGAATATATAAAACGACAGCGGTCGCAAAATAAAACCCGTGTGGAGTCGCTAATTGTTAGTATGAATCTTTCGTCGGAAAAGACCACTTTAGCTACGCATAAAAAATAGCCCTAACATCAAGTATGGCTGCCAATATCTTTAAATCTGCAGTTAGTTGATCCAAATAAAGCTGCACAAATCCAGATCTATGCATAAAAAGACATTAAGAAGTGAAAATGAAATGTTGCTCCATGCATCCAATAGATAAGACAAGAACCATATGTTTGAAAGAATTTTTTATATTAAAAGGGGCACCTGAGAGGAAAACAAGAAAGGTGTTTCCAATTCTCCTCAATGGGATGGGTTCTTGAAAGTCCTCAGCATTCCAGATTTAAAATTTCTCTCTCTTGTTGGTGTAGAAAACCCAGACAAACATAAAACTCAAAGGCAGCTCACCAAGAAAATAATAGAAAATGTGACAATGATAATGGCTCAAAGTCAGACCAATATTATAGATCTAGAGTGATCTAATGCACAATGAAAGGTGACAAATGAATGGGAAAACGCTTCTATTTATAACAAAATATTAGGGCGGTCTACAACTTGGTGCATGAATAAAATATTATTAACCAAATTCTAGAACCACCTTTTAGGAATATTTTATTATATTTGTTGGAGGGAAAAGGATTTTTGACTTGGGTCAATTCCTTTATTTATAAATAATAAATAAATAAATGATTTATTTATTATTTTAAGGAAATTGTGGAAATATAATTAAATAAATAATTATTTATTTAATTATTTATAAAAGACTTAGTCAAATTTAACTAGGAGTATTATTTAAATAAGGATTAAATAACTTATTCCTAGGAAATAATCAAATAAATAAGGATTTATTTAATTGATTTCCTTGTTTTGGGTTAAATATGACCAGGAATAATAATTAAATTGATGTTTAGCTAATTATTCCTTGAGGAAATATAAACAAATATAGATTTGTTTATTGTTTCCTTTTGGGGTTTCCTATTTAGACCATAAACAACTTTATAAAGGTGTTTTACTAAGTTATTTCACATAGTGAAAGCGATTTTCCTTAGGTTGAAATTGGTCTTACATGGTGTACTTGGGTCCATCTAATGATAATAGGTTAGATGACCAAAAAATGGTGTAACACTGAGGTAGTTTGGGCTAATGTAACTGAGGTTGATCCATTTCCCAAGACCTATCAGAGAGGCCACAGACATGTGTTTGCTTCACTTGGAGTGAAAGGGGCCATGCTTTCTTCATCAGCAAAATAGGTAGACAACGACAAGGAAAAGGCTACAGAGCCTATCATTGATGAGCACAAAGACAATCATGAAACTAAGCAAGAGTTTCAACTGATTGACCTTGATGATGATGAGGATGAGGTTAGAATCATCAGTGCATTGATTATTATAAAAAAGGAAAATATTAGTGAGCCACAAACTAATCTTGAGAGAGCAAAATATGTGATTGACTTCCTTGAGCAGGAAAATCAGCAGCTGAAGGCCAAGCAGATCATCGGTGAGGTGAGGACCATCAAGGCTCAAAAAGAGGCAAGGAAGGCTAAGGATTTGTTGGAAGAGAGCTTGTATAGATTTGGTGAGCTTGATAATGAGGAGGATCATCCTCCTAGATAGAGACCAAGGACAACTGGGCTTAAGAGAGCTCTAGCCCATGAAAGACAGAAAGAGGCTGAGATGGCATAGCGGCTCACTACAAGTGAGTTGCTTGCCCTTGAGATTAGCAGAGATAGAGATTCATGGCTTGATAGAGCCAATTTTCATTTGGAGGTCTTGCTGGAGAAGGCCAAAAGGGACAATTATATTAAGAGGAATATGGCAAAGCACTATGCCATGAGGAACAAGATTGCAAGGGCCGAGCTCAGAAGTGCCCATGCAAAGATTCAGGCTTTGACTGAACAAAAGGAGAAGGAGAAGTTAGATATACTTTCTAAGGTGTCTCTTCATGCCTCAAACCATTAATCAGAAAGTGACCTCACATTTTTGACAAATTTTGGCACATTTGGCACTTTGGTGCAAATTTTGGTTTTTTGAGAAATCTGACACACATAAATTTGGCTAAAAAAGCAGTGCCCTTGGCACTGTATTTTTTATTGAAGCATCCAAATGGAAAATGGTCTACATCCTCATGTTCATAATGATGAGTACATCAAACTTAGAAAGTTTCAAGAGATTTGGAGTAGAACTATTCCCCCAAAAGTGCAAAAAACCACCATTTTTTCATGTTTCTATCTCCTTTTTCACCTTGGCGCTGCGTTAATACCAATCTTGGGAGAACTCAGTTGTGATAGGGCAGATTGGAACCATTTTGGAAAGTGAAAGAATATTTGGAAACTAGACTTATAAACCTTTACAATGAGCTATCATGTAGCAAATTTGGACAAGGGGAAGGCCTCAAAACGTGGCTTACAAAATAGGTCAATGTTTTCGTCATGGCGTTGTGCTAATGCCAGAAAATTTTATTTTCACCAACTTCAACATTTCTGACTTTTTGACCTTTTTCTTGGGAACATGAAGAAAATAACTAATGTAAAAGGTCATGGTGAATGTAAATTTCATGTATTAACTTTGATTTAGGGTAGATACATTGGATAAGTCCTCTAGGGGTCAAATGAATTAGTTTTCCTCTCTTTTAGAGGCAAATTGTTGAGCTTTCCTAGTCCTCAGATTCTTGTTTGCGAGTAGGTGAAACTGATCCCTATCTCATGGATTCGACTCCATAAGGTTAGGGAGAGTGGTTTTGAGGTCTATTTGATGTATTTCCTCAATCATTGTAATGGTTGGACTCACTTGGAGCTTTGGCATTTCAAGAGACATTTTTTATATTACTTTGGCTTGGACATTAATAGAAATTTGCATCTATTTTCTTGGGATCCATATGGTATGAGTTTTAGGCATACTTTCCTCTATGTTATCAATTTGTTTAAATTAATTGTTAATTCATAAGCCATTTCATGTCAATAATATACTACATTTAAAGTTTGAAAGCCAGAATCCATATTTATTTATGCTTTGTTTTGTGAAATTTACTATAATGTGTTCATTCTCCTCAGTTTAGGGAAAATACATTCCAAATGCTTTCCCTACCTCCTCACTAGTCTCTTCACCTCACCATAATAATATTTTAATGTCAAAAACTTCTACCTACCTTGCCCCTTGGAACCCCTGCAAATTTTGACCTGATTTCCTTGCCCTAGGTGTTTGACTCCTCCTGATCCAGCAAACCCTACAGAAATCAAAAATCAAAACCCTAAGCTACTATACCTAGCCTAAAATATTATTTCCTTAGTCATATTGACTGTGTTCTATACGAAGAGAGCCCTCTCATGGCTTAATAGGGCTAGCTATTTGGCTAAGCATGGTTTGAGGTTACCTCATTTTCCACTCTCAGCCTGGGGTTCAATCTAAGTGATAAGAGGATCAGCGCGGGTCTGACATTAAGATAGAGAGCCAATCGGCATAGGTCTCAGTGCAAATCTCTGCTATCAGCGTGGGTCAGACACTGAGACAAAGCGTCGACCTTGAAAACTAGGTTTTTACAGGGATCTTCTAGAAAAGTTATAAAGCGAGATGAATTGGTAGACAAAGTGTGGTTTAGGGGTAGGTATTCCATGCTTGGAAAATACACAAGGGTCATTGTATGGGTCCTCTAGGATCAAGGAACAGGGAGTATAAGGGTAGTGAAAAATTGTTGTGTCGCACTACGATCTGAAAAATTGGTTACTCTATGAGTTGGATAAGTTATGTGTTCCTAAAGGTGAGTGATTGTGGCTAATATAGATTGATTTTATTATAAAAAGTAGATTGAAATATAAATCATACTAGCATTAATGTCATAGATCTGTATCCAAATGTACTAATTCCTCCAATACTTCTACGATAGTATTCCTTGTTCCATATTGACCACTAGATGAGTCCATCTATGTGAGAGACCTTATATTCATCATGCTCTCATGTTTCAAGTAGAAATATAATATCAATTTCACTCGATATCCAACTTAACGTGAGACAATTACACAATAGAAAGCCATCATGGAAAATTTTAGGGGCTAATATTCGCAGGTGGGCTAATTTTCCATGGTTTTTCCAAAAAAAAGATTCGCTAATTTCCATTTTTCTATAAAAATGATTCGCCCAAATTTTACAATATAAAATTATTTTACATTAAAAATCGCCTACATTATATAGACAATATATATAATATCATTATAAATTTGAATAATTTTACAAATACATCAATAAAAATTTTATAGTTTACATATTAGGGACTTGTGAGATTCACCAATTTTTTAAACTTCAAGATAATTTTCAATCCTTAAAATTATCCCCGAAAGCCATGAAAATTCCATAAAAAAATCAAAAGTGTTCCAAATTACTATTTATTATTATGAGTTTGGTATATATTTGATGAGGCTCATCATTAGGTATATCTTAATAGGTTACAATGTCACCTTTTAGCTTATTAACTCTCTCTCTATCACATTTAATTACATTTTTTCATATTTTTCTTAGTGAGAAAGGTTTAAGAGGTTTGTCATGACATGAAGCCTAACACGGTTTAATTGTAGGGAATAAGGGAAATGAAGTTATTTTTGAGTTAGATTCCAGGTCAGGGCTCGGTGTAGACAACAAGGAGAAATTATAGGAAGGTTTTCCACCTTCTTAGCTCCCAATAAGCCTAATATCACCTAATATCCTCCTCCAACGGTTCAAATTCAAAGGAAGTTGAGCAAGTGAATTTTAAGAGGGAGTCATGCTCCACATCTCTTAAAGGTAAAGGAGACAAATTCCTGCTTTTTAGGGTGTTGGTTGTAGTTTGGCCATTAGTATAAATAAACATGAGAAGAGCTCATTAGGATTTTGATTTTTATAGGCAGTTAGAGTGCTCTTGACTCTAGAATATAGATATTTTTTACTGTCATTTTGATGTGAGATACCTATTATGGAATGAGAATGAGAACTTGGTTTGCCTCTCATTGATTTGATTTTAGAGGCCTGAAGCTTGTCAATTAGGGCCCAATCCATTTGTTGCAATCTCTCTTGTGTATCTTTATGTTTCCTTTATGCTTCATTATTTTAGTTGATTTAATTACATTCTAGTAGCATCATAAGACCATCAAAATGTGGTAGCAGACTCTCTCTCACCTCTTCCATTGGAGATTGAGGAGAAAGGCCTTCATCCACAGATCAAAAATATTTAGTTTATCATTTCTTGGAAAGAATAAAGTAGTGTTAATTTTGTATATCACGAATTTTTTTTATATTAGAGGTTGGATTTTTGTTTTAGGTGAATTTTAGCTTAAGCTAAATAGAATTTGGTTAAACTCATATGTTCCACTGTTTAACATGATATTATGTTAATGGTCAATGCATGAGTTTATGTACTAGTTGTAGGACTGGCCACAGCTTTAGAGAGGGACCCCTTTCATCACTTTCATCTTGTACTTAAACCCTCATTCAATTTTTCTTCCATTATGCCATCCACAACCCTGTTTTGAAGACCATCTTGATAACCACTGTGAGTAGCCTTCTTGGTGGAAGACATGCCCTCCAAGGGTTTCGAGCCTGGCCAAGGCAGTTGATCACCCTACATCCACTAAGATCCACCTTGACCTCACATTTCCTCACCTCCATTCCACCATTTTCAGCCTCAAAACCCTCTCGACCTATTTCATGTAGCATTACATGACACACCTTTAGCAAAATAGGGATCCTATAGTAGCTTCTTGTAGTAGCATTGAGAGCCATGTGCTTCACTCCAAAATCGATCCTCCATCTCACCTGAACTTAGTATAGGCCTTAGTTGACCACCACATCTGAATTTTGGGTTCAAGGATACCTCTAGGCCACCCAAACTCCTTTTCCCTTTGCTACAAACCAGAGTAATTTTAGTGTGGTAGCCCATTATAGAAATAGCATCATTAACAAAGCAGCTAGAATGGAGTACATAAGAGTTATTCATGATTGATGTAGTTTGTGTGTGAAGGTATATTAGTTACCATCTTGAAATTTGGTTGAGTAGTTAAGAGAATGAATCCAATATAGTGTAATTTCCTTTCTTGCAGCTAGAGTAAGTGTTAGTTTCTTCCATGCAAAAGTAGAGGTTAGTTAGATGAATGAGTGCAATCTAGTATGGAATCCTCTCTTCCAGAAATAATAGTGTTCATGATTTGTATCAAATATTGAATTGTCATTAGAATTTTGGTAAAATATCCCTCTCTTAAAGTAATAATAACTCCTACCACCTCATATTAGAACTAAGATGAGGATGGCATGAGTAGAGCTCATCTTTTGTGCATATAGCACTATCACCCTCAAGTTTGTACCAACCTTGCATAGATAATTGAAGCTGAGGAGCCTCTGCGAGTTGCAACACTCTTGGTGCAATGCCAGGTCTCACCACGTTTTCGCATCATTGGCAAGGAGGTGTCAAAGTAGATGCTTGTTTCACATTAATAATTTTTTTCTACTTCCTATTTTACATTCAGTTTGAAAATACCGAAAAAACACAAAAAAATGTCTTTCATTCCTTGTACGAGTAGAGACAACTAAGGAAAGTTTTTACCAAAAACCCCCAAATACCCACATAGTCACCCTTCACTCTTCTTCAAAAAATGTGAGTTAGAACACCCTCTAGGTGAGAAACGTGAAAAATTTGAGGAACCTATTTGTGAATAAGAGGAACTTCCTTCACCAAAGGAACAGACTTCACCTATTCAAGTGATGGCTGAGAACATACCCCAAGGATTATTTCCCACCAGAGAAACCAATGGAGAGAGTAGGATGAAAAACATTAGCCCTCAAACCCTTCCACACTTCCATGCCTTAGCTTATAAGGACCCTGACACATTCATGTTTGAGTTTATTGTTGTCTCCAAGACTTATGACTATGCCTCATATAAACAAAAGTTGAAATTTTTCCTCTCTACCCTCAAGGGTGCATGGGTCTGCCCAGCAACAACATCACTACCTGAGCCAAAATGCAAGAGGCCTTGATAAACAAGTATAGAGACTATTCTAGGTCCAAATGAATTAGGATGGAAATCTTTAGGATCACCCTAGGGCATAATGAATCTTTAAAGGATTATGAGGAACAATTTCAACTAAATTACAAGAGGGCCATCTGTACCATTGATCATGAACCACTCAAGTTAGTTCTTCTCTGAGGGATCATGGAAGAAGTGATAGAAACACTTAATATGTTTTTTGGAGGATATATTTATCAAATAACTTATGAGGACATCAAGATTGTATTCAGAAACCACTCTAGGGCAGCTAGGAAAAATGGTAGAGCTAGTCAAAGCATGACCCGTACCTCTTCCTATTCAACCTCCATTAAGAATGAGATTGGAAACATGTTGGAGAATTTTAAAAGTGATTTGTTCCACACATTTTCTTTGAAAATGGACACAATGCAGATCAAAATGAAACAAGAGGAAACAAAAAGAGCCCTAACTATATTTTTCCCCATATGCACTAGAACACACCCTAGGAATGAATTCCCAATGAATGTCGAAGAGGTTTTCTCAGCCTATGCTGACCTATTGTGTCCTGATCGATTGTGCTACATCCAGGATTGATATCTCGGGCCCTGCAATTACATGTTGTCCTTTGGAATCAGGGATATGAATGTCGCGTGGATCCCCCTCGCCTTCTTCTGTGGTCAAATTGTAACATTCACGGGCTTGTGCCAACTGCACAACCCAATCAAGTTGTACCAGAGTCCTTTGCTCCTTAATAATTAAAAAACTCCCTCTTTCACTCCTTGAAGAGCCTCACTAATGCATTATCAACCATCAGTGAAACTATATGTTAATAAGAACTCATCCATTATCTCATCCCAATCCACCGTTCCATGGCGCAACTCTGTTTCAAGATACCATTGCTGAGGTATCATATCCAATGAGTGAAAGAACAAGTGCACCCATTCTGTCTCAGGTTCAGTGCCCCAAGCTTTATTCTAATGAGCCAAGTGCTTACAAGGATCATTCTAGCCATCATACCTCTCTGTGATCTTCGTATAAACCTGACCAAATCTCAACCTTATCATCTTGAAAAACTCCTTCCATCCTCTAAAACTTGCCATGTGTGCGCCCCACCATCGGGCTGGGGTATACCTTAATGCGGAGTCCAAATCTTTGTACCTCTAGTTCTCAGGTACCGTTTTCAAAAAATCTTCCAAAAATAAGACATCATTCCCCCTTCCACCATAAAAAGGCAAGTTGCACGCTTCCAATCTGACACAACGAAGAGATCTAGTAACCTTGTTATAACGCTTAGTGGCATTAGGGGAATTTTGAGGTCTAAAATGGGCCTCCTAAGAAAAATGTACAGCCAAAATAAACTTTATAAGAACCAATAGGATTGAAAATGATGATCTCAACCATGGGGGATGATTCACCATTTTTTAAGTAAAAGGGTAACAAGATTAAAAAATAATAAAATAATAAAACTACTTTTTCAACTCGTATTTTCAACTTATCTCCCTATTTTTTCACTCAAATTTTAAGTGGGAGTAATCGTTGGATGCAAAATTTAATTGCTCATCCAAGGAGTACCCATGCTGCATACTTTCGATGGACCCTGCTACATGAAAAATGAGAAATACATGAAAAAACGTGATTGCAATAATGTTTTTCATGTATTTCTCATTTTTCGTGTAGCAGGGTCCCTCAGAAGTATGCAACATGGGTACTCCTTGGATGAAGAATTAAATTTTGCATCCAATGAGTACTTCTGCTCAAAATGTGAGTAAATACTTTGGGAGATAAGTTGAAAATACGAGTTGAAAAAATAGTTTTTTCTTTTTTCCCTCTAAAATTTGATGATGCCATCAAATCTTATTTTATTATTTCCACTATTATTTTATAATTTCCTTGGGAGTCCCATTTTAGACCTCAAACTTCCGTTAATGTTACTTCATGCAAACTATTTTTTCAATACTCAATATCTTCATCGTAATCTAAAATGCACGAACTATCTCACTTTCAACAAATTATACCATCGATGTTGGGATTGATCTAGTCTTCATCATGCATAGTAAGCTTACATATATAATCAATCTCACCATAACCATACTCATGTTGGACAGGCTCTGTATAGTACCCACCTTCAGAAGGATCTAATGGTACAACAAATTGGGTAGCATTATGTTCAAAGATCATCTGCTACATCTTCAGGTTAATTATAGCATCCATGTCATAAGCCCAGTCAAACACCGATAGTGTATCATATGGGTTACTCTCATCAATGATATCAATCACTTCGATGTCGACCAACAGGCTAGCGCTATCAATATCTATGCTAATCCTTGGCAATCACCCCATAGGAATGATCTTTAGCTAATTTTCCATCTGCAGCTGAATTAGCGACCATTACAGCTTAGGCCTTCCCATCTGCTCCCATGTATGCTTTGGTAGAACGTTGGTATCCAATCCTAGATATATAATTACTTGATCCATCTCATAATCTCCAATCTTTGTAGTTAACAACATCTCTCGCCCAGCTCTTTTCTTGTTATTTTATACTTTTTCTACAGCACATTGTTCCAACTGCAACCTTTCCTTGCTAGCACAGTTATCTATTAGTTCCTACAAACCTTATACATCCCTCTTTTCCCTCAGCAATTTCATACACGTCTACAAGAAGGACGCCAAGATAGACTGATCCACTTCCTTTACTTTGGTCTTCTCTTTAGAATTGTTCTCCAAAGGAAATAATTGTCTCTACATGGTGGGTGGTGAAGCTTTAGGAGTCATAAATGTCTTATTTGCTTTCATGAATGTCTCTTTATCATGCTGCACATTGAAGCCAATAATTTTATCTTCATATTTCTTCACCCATGTCTCTGTCACAACCTTTCTTCCTTCTACGTAGTCTCCTTTGGTATTCACACCACTGTGTGTTACTATGTTAACACTTGGATCTGCGTGGCGCGGTTCAACCCTCATCATTTGTATATTCTGATTTGGTTGCTAGTTGCACTTCTCTTGCATTTTAGCTAAAAAAATGGGACAATATTAGACTTCATGGCCAAATTCTTGACAATACTTATAGGAAACTATAGTTAGATTCTGAAAATCCTTTGCAAAATGTCCAGTCCGTTGGGGTTCCCATGTTTTGGCCAGATTGGAAAGACCAAAAGATGAGAAAACATTAGAACCACTTTCAAACCTCAGGTTCTAGCCCTCCTGGGTCCAGAGAGGGATATCTCTATGATATGTTAAAGGTATATGACTTTGAAGCTCAAAAGGTTAAGATATCAGGCTAGTTATAGGCACAGGGTTTGTTTGTCTGGATGCTGAGAATCAGGAAACAAGGTTTCAATATAAGACAAGGCTGAGAAAATAGGATTTTAGGCAAAGGAGAGATACCCCAGGGAACGTCAAGACCATTGGGAAATGGAGTCAGGAAAGGTTTTACTTGCTATTCAATGTTCAGGATTTCAGTTGGGCTAGTCATCTAAAGCATTGGATCTTAAAGATGATTGTGTGATATGAAATGGTAAGAGAGAAGGTGAGAGCAAGGAAACCATCCAAGGTGACCTTTAGAAATCAGATCCAGCGACAGGGCATATCATTGACCAACTGTGACTCTAAAATCCAAAGTCTAACTCTTTAGACAAGAAACATTAAAGATTTAGAACACAAAGTTAAAGACCTGAGATCAGAGAGAGACTTTGAACTCTCAATTCTTCGACCTCCAGCTTGAGGGATCTTAGAAAAGGTTCAATTAACTAAAAATGATCCTAGTGAGATAGAGACAGGGTTCTAAACCTCCCAGTGTTCCCAATTCATTCAATTAAATCCTAACAAGAACATCTACGAACAGATTCATTAATTCATACATCAGCTAGAAGGAAATAACATCCACTACACTGGTTAAATTAATTGAAATCAAACCTTAGATAACACATATAGTAGAAAACATCAAAGGCAAGGAGAGCAAAAACATAGGGTACCTAACAAGGGTAAATCCTATGCCATATTTCTGATGCGAGCGAGTAGAAATGAAATGAAACGGAATGCAAGTTAAACAACAAATACAGAGATAGAAAAACATCATCGCTACTTTAGATAAGGATCCAAAGAAATATGCTTGTCATATTAAAAAGAAACAACAGTCAAGTACAACATTGCCAATAGCTGAATACTCATTCAGAAAACATCTTCCTCGGCCTATCTTACAACTTTACACAGAGACTATGTCTCAAAAAGAAACAGCTTGCAATTCTCTGATAACTTATCAACAACCATTACAATGAGTTCCTTCATGAATTTATAGCTCAAGTGGAGTAGAGAAGGTAGGTGAACACTAAATGCAAAATTAAAACTCAGAAGAGGAAGAAGGTCGAGGCCTCATTTTGTTTTAAATTTTGAGCATTTATCTCTGGTACTCTTTGGATGAAAGAGTGCTCTTTGTCAGGCTTCCATTTACTCCAGGCACATCTCTGATGTACTTGCTGTAACACTCTAGTGAACTAAACAAAAAGGTAGAATAATGATGCTAAGGTCTGCCATACTATGAAACAAATGCTTCTGATAGCATAGGACTATTGTCAGGGGGAAAAAATTTACTTGGACACAATGTAGACTGAAACAATAATGTGTACCGTGTCCTTTCACAGAGAAAAACATTCTGCTAATCTAGAAAAACTGATATACATTAATTTATGCGCTCTTTACCCTCTGCGTGATCCATGATGTCTTCAATCTGGTACTTTGCCTCTAAACCACTGAGTTAAGGCTCATAGATCTTCATTTTCATGCCTTAAACTCTGTGCTGCTCCATTTCTGTCTTTGTTGGTGAAATTTGCGCTTTTAATGGCTCTGGTGAGGTTTTACAGAGTTCAAACCCTTTTCGTTTAATGCAAGTCCTGTCATGGCTCCTTCCCAAGATTTCTTCGTGATTTTGGCCTCTGAAAAAATGGTCCTTTCTAAATTTTTTGTCACTATAATAAAGACTATGTAATCATGGTGGCTTTCACCATCTGATAACCCTGCAAAACACGAAAACCTGTTAAGAAAACCATGCATGGAGGTGGTGGATGCAATGGGGACGATGAGAATGGCCATGCAGACTAGTGAGATGGCAGGAAAGTGTAGGATCATGGTGGAAAATGCAACTTAATAGTGGAACATGGTTTAGAGGACGTGGTCAGAGCGCAACAAATTTTTAATGCAAAACCTTTTAATTTTTACCTTTTGAATATATAAAGAGAGATGGGTGAAATACGACAAAACTACGTGGAAAGGGTGATGTGGCGATACGTGGTTGATTGGCGGGCATGCATTTAATCTGGGTCGTCCGATCTCCGACGGAGATCGACGGTGGAAAACACATCGGAGGGAGATGGACAGTGGGCCAGGGATACGATTGCCTCTCATTAATCCTCATGCGAATTCGCAGAGCGATCACCGTCGGATGGCCTGCCTCAGATCAAAAGACGCACAAAGATATCACGCCGGGGCAAACGCCGAATGATAATGCATGATGGGGGGTAGTTTGTGAATAGTGCACGGAGCCACGTGTCATGCAATGAGTGGAATCGCTCCGAAACAAAAATTACTGCCCAACCTCCCAACGCGATGCATTGGAAACCGGTGGTTTATGAACAGTGCGCATTGCGGGGACCACCAGGCAGAGGGAATACAGAACATCAAACTATGGGAAAACAGACAGTTGATATATGATCAGGCAGCAGATGGGAAAATATGGGTGTGAAGAGATTTTTCGACAATCGTCAAATCTGAATAGATCGACGATGGAAAATCACTCGATAACCATGTGAGATAAGCGCCTTCTGCCTTGGCATCCAGTTTCGGTGCTCGGTCATGTGGGGAAAAATGCTGAGGGGCTAGGGCCAAACAAGGAGGGTGTGTAGGATGTAAAGGGGACTTTGGGAAGATTTAGGGGATTAGAGGGGAATTTGACAAGGGGAAAACAAAAGGTTAAAATGTGCATTCTGCAGGGATACAAGGGGCAGATGTAGGCTTTTTGGAGCGTAGCTTTTTACAATCAGTGAGGCCCTTTAAACTAGGAACAGCAGTGGGGGTTTATCAAAAGAAAAGGCACAGGAGATTTCAAGGATGATGTGTTTTTAGAGGAAATGCGTTCCTTGAAGGCTCATAAAACAAATTAGCCCCTTGCTTTCTTGTCAAGGAGTTTATAGGGGGCTAACACAATCTTTCCATAGTTGTACCATATGATCTACCCTCTCCCACAACCTACACCTCATCCTTGGCCATGCCCTCTACCCAAGAAAAATCCTCGTGCGGTCTAAGAACCTAAAGCTTTGTGCCATTATACCTACATTAGATATGCACCAGGATTGTTTTACATCATTAGGTCATAACCCTTACAATGTTGTTCACTGTTCCTTACCGAACTGCAGAAGTAACAAAACAATTGCTTTGGCGATCATGCAAATTTATGCAATATATGAAAAACCTTCGTGGAATGTTGACCTGCAAATTCAAAAAGTTTGCACCATACACTAGGCCCTACACTTGGCCCTCTGCTCGATCCAATATTTAATTGACTTGACATCCCATCATTCAACAGTCCCTATAAAAAGGCACTATTATTCATAGTGACCCTCTGCTTTGCATTTGATACACTAGACCTTTGTTTTTATCTTCGGTCAAACCTCCTTTCCCTTATTTAGATCATCAAACTCCCTATTAAAGCTCACCAACTGAGTTTGAATCTATTGTACTCCTATACTTGTATCAAAAACGGGTGATGCTTCATGCTTCATCACGATCTCCAGTGCTTCAGGTTGAGTTGCAATCTTCTGTTGAGACAATGGTAGTATGAGGTGAGGCAAAAACATAGCAATGAACCATTATCTTGTTATTCATCTGGGATATTGAAACTATTTTGGCTCAACAACATTTTAAATCTCTGATCTACCTCCCGTATGGACTCGGTAGTCAGCTTCTTAATTTCTTTAATCTCTATGATACACTGGGACTGCGGCTTTGGTTTCTTGAATTCATTTTTTAGTGCAGTCTTTGTTTCAGCTAAAGACTCATTCTCATTCATCGTAACATATTTCATGTACGAGGAAAATGCTCTATCTTGCCTTGTTTTAATCAACTTCGTGTTCTTCATATTTTCATCTATAACATTTAGCGAGATCCATATCACTTCCACCACAAACCAGAACTGTTCATGGTCATTTTTTCCCTTGAACACAAGAACCTTTGCTAGCTAGGCCATGGGTGGAGGTGGAGGAACAACATGTGATGGTGTGATGATGGCTTTGGAAGGTTGGTGAATTTCCTCATCACTTTGTTGACTTTAAGATCTCAGCGATAAACTTCACAGAGTAGCATGGTTACCTTCTCCTTTTTCATATTCAAACAATAGTCTATATTTAGTTTGAACGTAAGTATTCCAACTTGTTCAGAAATTCTTACTGCTTCACGTAGCACCAAGTTCTCTTTCTTCAAACATTAATCCGAGTGCATCTGTAATATACCCTTTTCACACAATAGAATTTTAATCCATAACTTCAGTGAATTTATATACATAAATCTAGGGTGTTTGAAGAACTCTCATTCTACTTCGCTATAAGACACAAATGTCTCGATCGTGAATTGAGTGATGAAATCTGGAAGGATATTGTCTACCTAATAATCAACATCCCTTGTGATCTCATTATCAGTCCTATTTAGCTTCTCAATCAGCTCTGAGATCCACAAAGTGGGCTTATTTTTTAAATAACCCACCTGAGCTGCTAGTCTTTATATCCACTTATACAACTCACTAGCAAGCGATGAAAACAATATCTCGTACTGATCTATATAGATATACTTCTGTAGAAAATGTTTAGTAGAGATGTGCAGACTTCTTTTTTATTTCACAACAAATTCATGTTGTTTTTTATCAACACAATTTTCGATATCTTCCTTAGAGAGATTCTACATCCATCTATCCCTCAGCTATATCCCAGAATCGAAACTGAAAACATTTTTTGGCTTGATGGTTCCTATACCCAAGTTCGAAGTGACGACAGAGTCCAACAAAACCCACTATTATTGGCCCTTTCAGCAAAGACCTACTTGCGCAGATCGAAGTTTCACACGAGGAAATATAGTGGGATGCTAGAACCATGTTTCTACATCAAGAGATATACTAGACTGCGAATTGAGGGCCTTTCCTTATTTACAGAACTTCTTAGGTTAAATTTATCAATAACACAAGCATTGTTTAAAAAAAACTATTGAACTCACTCTAGACTACGTGATATTACATATTCATGCAATTAATAAAGTAAATAACCTTGAAAAAGATAGCGCTATTCAATTACATATCTAAACCCTTATTTAGCATAGACGTTGGACTAGGGTCCCCTAAGTCTGACAATTTTGCCATATTTTGTAATAACTTAGTCTTTCGCAGGGGTTTTGGGGTGTGTCAAAGCCCCTCATGAATTGTAATGGGTCAAAAGGGTAGACCAAGGGTCCGTAAACCATGGTTTGTGGACCATAAGGATAACACAGGCTAAATAGTATAAATAAGTGCATATATTGTTACAGGAAAAATGACCTCCTCATCAGCTCAGAGGAGAAGGAAGAAAATAACCTAGACAAGACCCATTTTTGCCAAGGCAACGCACCCTAGAAACAACTAGGAAAAGTTATAACACACCTGAGCCATGCAAAGGGAGCGTTAATTCATAGTGTAATGATCTGTCTTTCCCAAGGGACAACATTATCCATGTTTGAATGTGAAAAGGGAAATATATTGCAGAAAAATGACTGGCATTTCCAGCTTTTTCCCAAAAGAAATCAGTTTAAAATAGAAACTTAATGGCACAAACCTTTTATTAGGCATTTCCAAACATAACTGAACTCCTATGGAAGGCAAAAGAAAGGAAAAGTGAGGACACATCTAGATCCTTCCTTATTTCAATAGGTTGAAAGAGTTGGCAAGGTTTTTCCTCTCCATCTCCTATAAATTGGAGTTATATGCTCTTGTTCGGTGGTCGAAGGTTTGATTATATGTGGAGCAGAATTTCATTGTTGTAGTGTGAGGCTTGAATATTGACAAAGTTCATTGAGAGCTTTCTGCCTTGAGCATCATCACACTCGGAGATAGAGAAAAAGAGAGAGGAATTGGGAGATTGAGGAGGGATTGGTGCAACTGACGGTTGTAATCCTCCTTTTCATAAATCAATAGAATTGTATTTCTTTTTTCCATTTGATGCATCAGTGTCACAATTTTTGTTCAATCATCTATGTAGCATGATATGAATGGCTGATCTGCATTGTTTTATGTTTCTTATATGCTATTTTAATTGATAAGAAGATATATTGTTGTAGAGATTATGCAGGTGCTTTGATTGATTGTAGGATCTGGACTTGGAGCTAGTGAATAAGGATCTCTAATTCGCTACTTGGCACTCCCCATAGGATCTGTTGTCCATAAAGAGGTAATATTTTCCATCTTTCTTTGTCAATTATATATATTAGCATGAACATGCACACATCACCTTTGGAACTTTACAACTAATTTGACAGTCTGCCTCAGGCACTGGAAAGACTTGAGAGGGATACCCAATAACCACCACCCAAGCATATTACCCTATAGCATAGATCAAGTCTAAGAATACATTTTTTGGATAACTTTGAACGTGGATTTGGATATTTTGCGGTAATATTTGTGTGGATTGTCTAGGTAGAAGGTTCCTATTGGCTGTGTACGCGGAGACCTTAGTCCTGCTATGTGCGAACCCCGCTGGCTGTGTGTGTGGGTATGTGAAAGAGTCTGTAAGAGGAACCTGGACTATTTGATGAACAGAAGGACATTGTGTTGATATTAACTGTTTCTCTGATATATATATGAGTTGCACTGCATGTTATTTCCCTGATATTTCTGTGTTATTAAATACTGTCAGTACATCGATTGCACACATGTAATAGATGCTTAGAAGAATAATGAATGCATATATCTGGTGATATTAGGTTATATTTCTATTGTTAATTGATTACCTTATGAGTTACGGGTTGCACAAGGTATTCTATTAAGCTATGTTGTTAAGGGTTTCTGGTTAGGGCTTCCTCTACATAAACCTGTTGGAGAACTAAAGGTACCCACATCATCAAACTCTCTCTCTCTCTCTCTCTCTCTCTCTCTCTCTCTCTCTCTCTCAGGGTGTGAAAACCTAGTTCTAGCACCCTCCCATACTACTTTGGGTGAGACCTTGACTTGCGTAAGTAGGTCATTGCCGAAGGGGCTAGTAGTATAGGGGTTTTTTGGTTAAACTCAAATTTGAACCTGGGTCAAGACCCCTTAGACCAAAAAATGGTTTTTTTGCTAGGACCAGGAGAATTTTGAGAGAGATTGGGGGATACCACGAGGTCATTTTTAGACAGTAAAGCCTGAAATTGAGGACTGGTTTGAAAAATAGATCTAGAAATTTTCCCTAAAAGAAAATAGAAGTAAGAAGTTGTTCGCAAAAGAGTGGAAGAACAAGTATATTTTTATGGAGGTGCACGAGATATTTTTCGTAAAATTTTCACACAAGTTACAAGAGTGGTTAACGAGGTTAGTGTAATTCCAAACCTATTGGAAAGAAGATCATGTCACATAGTGGACCCTTGAACTAATTCAACAGTTGGAGAAAACCGATAATTCCATTACCCGAACTATAGATCACTGGGTTGACAGTATCTTGGGCAGTGTTATGACTCATTAAGTTGTGAAAAATTTCTTGATAGGGTCATCCAAGTCACTCACCAAATCGACAAAGTCTCCTAAGCCATTTCAAAGTGGTATAGAAAAAAATTTTCATTTTTTAAGCCTATCCTAAGTTTTACGATCACCTTCATTTATGCCATTTCAGTCAAATCAGTCCCATATCATGTCAGTTGTCACTCCCCATGCATTCAAACTCAAAAGGGTGCATCTATCATTTTTTCAAATTTTTGTAGCGTTTTACAGAGGAAAACAACAAATTTCACTACGAAATGGCCTGATAGTTTCGTAGCAAATCTGTCAGAAGCTTAACCAATTTCGCTACAAAAATCTGTTTTCTAACCTGCCTCGTCAGAGTTGTATGAGCTGTCATTTTATGATTAGAGCAGTAAAGGTGGAGTTCATTCAAGGTTGTTATGGTAAATTTTAAATGTACATAGTTGTGCTTGATGTCATCATTACCCTTTTTTCTTTCATGTATTATGATTGAAGCTCGAGCTGTCAGTTAAACTATTAAACCTCACCTCAATTATCCTTTTGTCATACTATGATTTATCCTTGCATGTGAGTCGATTCCTCTAGAACTGCTTCATCGATCCAAGTAGGCTGCTGGCAAGTTCGAATTCTGTAGGTGTCATCAGCAAGCGAGGAAGTGAAGACTATAAAGCATCCATGGCTGCATGAAGGAAAGAAAATAAGGGTGGCCATTGTCACTGGTATGAGCCCATGGACATGAAATTACTCAATGATGACCCTATTGTTATGGAGGTTTTCAGAAGGACTGGATGCTTGCAATTCTTCCAGAGGTTGCAGGGATTCCATTTATAGGATTCAAAGTATTTTTCCACCAGCTTCATAGTTATGAACCTTACAGTAACACCAAAGAGCATATCCTTAGCTACATGAATCCCCAGAGGTGGTGAACAATGGTTTGAAGGTATCAAATTCACAATGTAGGATTGAAAAGAGTTTATCAAGCAAGAACACAATGAAGTTGATTTGAAAAATGGTATCCCTAGGAGTTTTATATGCGAAGATGTTAATGGTAATTCAAAAGTATTTTACCTATGAAGGAAGGTTTCACATGGTCTACTCCTATCATCCCAGACTTCTTCTGCATTTTCTAGGTAAGAGGTCACTTGACCTGCCTTTCTATTTATATAGAAGTCTAGGGAAAATGTTAGATAAGGTTCAAATTAAGACTGAGGGTAGTGATATATCTCTTTTTCATCATGATCTAATTAAAATGTGTTGTGCTATACAAAAACCCCCCATTTATTTTTATAAATAGGGACCCTTTAGAAATAAATAGGAAATTATTTTTATAATTTCTTAAAATTAAAAACACTTAGAAAATAAATTTTCTGTTTTTTCCTTAAAGCGCATCACATATTACATATTTTATTTCAAAAATAACCATAAAACTTAAAATATGTGAATTGAGAAATGCGCTCAAAGCCTCTTCAAAGATATAAAAATAAAACCTTGCAGAAAACCTCAATCATCATTATATTGTTTTCCTTTTCGCTTCGCACTTTACTTAATCAATAAAGCTTTAAGAAGAAAATGATATAAGTTGTGATACCCGTGGACCCAACAAGAAAATAAACCAAGAAATATAAAATCTTTTGGCTATCACGGTCACTTCAATGTTTTCGCAATTAACATTACACACAATTTATAATATACATTCAAACATTATCCCATAAAAGTTGCGATCTGCGATTTGTGCAGATCGCATTTCACAGCCTTTAAGAGTCAAGTATCACGAAATATTATAAGGAATGATTGTGATTTGCGTAGTTAATGAATTCAGCGTGTGAAACATCTTGTGTCATATCAAATGGAATTTAAGATCTTAACGGCTTTAAAACGATTGATATATATTACGTGTGAGGCCATGTGAAATATTAAATTAGAAATTATGAAATATGATTGATAGATTGATATCTTCTCGCATGTGTTTGAAGTAAATTATTGATTTAATATTGTGATGCTCCTTATGTATTAAATTCACTTTGCTCTCAGGAAACCAATTAATGGGTTGAAGAAGATCAAAATGAGCATAAGTGACAAAGAAATTTCTCAAATGTCGTCCATAGAAGACACAGATATGTCCCCATTATTCTCAGATAATGTCTGCAACAAAGACTGGGTCAATTCGACATGGGAGGAAATGTATAAACTCTTCGAAGATGAAGGACCGAGGGTGATAAATAAAGTATCTACAATAGACACTGCTTCTACCTCTGATGCAACCCTTTTTGACGTTGCATGCTCATACATTCATAGGATAGCTGCAAGACCAAATATTCTTCCTTATACAAATATGGTTAAGTGGGTAATTGACCACTTAAACATTGAAGATAGAATGTTAAAAAATTTGAGAGGAGAAACTATATGTTCTTTCAAAGAAGAAGATTTAGTAGCAATATATCATCTACCAACCCTGCAGCAGAAATACGACAATAAATATGTGTAGAAATTCAAAGGAGAACATCCAGATCTTATCAAAGTCATACATGAATGGAAGGAAAATGAAGGGAAATTGAAGCAAGATAAGTCTAGTATGTACCCAATTGCACAAATTCCTAATCCTTATTATTATGTCATTGGTATGTTATGTAGAATATTTTCCAAGCCTAATAGAACTATATTTTCAAGAGATTGGGTCCCCCTAATTGACGCAATCGTCAATTCATCTATCTTAAATTGGGCAGACATTTTATCCAATTACCTAGCCAAGCATATAACTGAATATAGGAATAAAATAAGTATTTCATTCAGAGAAATAACCCCTTTTTATATGTCTGCCTATGTAATGGATGCTATCTGTTTTACTTCTAAATTTCCTACCATGGGTTGGAAATGGACTACCAAGGACCCTACCCTGATTCACATCTACCAAAGAGAACTATGAGATTCAGAGTTCCACTTACATTTTTATAAAATCTGTTATGGAGTCATATTTCCCATATATCAGATGATTTTCAACAAAAGAGCTTCTAGGGTTTCTGAAGAAGCCAATGTAGATATTCTACCATTAGCTAGATGGTTTGCTGAATAAAAGTTTACATACATTAGGGTATTTTGGAGTTATCATTCTCCCCATGTTTTACCTTACTATGTTCCCGATAAATTACTTGCAAAATAAATAGCGTACCAGCTTGTCAATGGTGTCACAAAGTAGCTGAAGGATGGTAAAAAGGCTATTTGGCCTAATTTCCCTCTACAGTGCAACACCTTTGCTCTGGCTAATATTGGCCATACTTACAAAGAGGTTCCCAAGATTCAGTCATTGAAATTGGCATTTATGCCAGGAATATTATATGATCCCAATGATGTGATTAAAAATTACATCACGGATTTTAAAATGAAACCTTTTGTAAACGAAACATATGGATTTGATGACCTCTTCTAGGGCATGGAAAATTTCTTTGATATTACCAAGTATGTTTCTAGTCAACTAAGTCAAGAAGATGTTGAATTTTTTCAGGCGTACAGAAACAAGAGACTAGAAAACGTTCCTTTAAATTTTTTGACTATTGAAGATAAAAAACAACTCCAAAACCAACAAATGAATTAGTTGATGTACTATGGAAATATTCCTCAGATGATCCCATTGAACATCTAACCGAATTATCACAATATGTAGGGGCATATGCTACTACTACTGCTGATAAAGCTACTGAGGTTAAAGTATTGTTGAAATAAAAGGAAGCTAGAGTACAAGAATTAGAATAGTTGTTGAATGAAGAGAAATCCAAGTCCATTGAGAAAATCAAAGTAAGCACAACCCAATTTCATGAAGATATTGAAATCCTCAAATTGAAGTATCATAAAGATCTTAATCAAAAGCAAGCACATCTGGAAGTAGTAATGGCTGAGTTATAGAGTCAACCATAATTAAAACAATTTATCAAAGAAGCACTTGATGTAAACACCATGCTAAAGAAAAAAAAAGAAATGTTTTTTCAACAAGCTTCCATGATTGATTCTTATTGTGATTCCATTAAAATAATGATTCAACAAATAGCAATTCAAAATCTAGAATGTGGAAGACTTGAAAAGAAAATCGAAGAACACATTCAGTGGAAAATTTCAGATACATGAAAGCAAGGTAATCTACCACAAATAGATAAGCTTCACAAAGAACTTTTATTCGCAAAATGGGAGCACAAATTAATTAAGCAGAGAAAGCAACGGCCAAGACGTCCAAGAAATCAAATGAGATTATTCAATTTATATGTGAGCAATTGTTTAAGACAAAACTTCTTGAGGAAAACACATCTGATGTGTTTTTAGGAACAAAAGAAGTAGAAATAAAGTGGAGACAGAGAGTAGATACATAAAAGGAAATTATCAAAAAAGTTAATAAGTTTGATTAGGAAAATTACTGGAATTTTCTGATGAAACCTTGCCATCAACATCAAACTCTTCACTCTCTTACAGATTCAACAAAAAGATCTCAGGCAGCAATCTCAAATGTTATTTTCAAGGGACAGATTTGATCATGAATATCAGAGCCATCTCAACTCAAAGAAATGTTATATATTTCTCAACTTCGTGATCACATTTAGAAAGAAGGGAAAGATTCGCAAAATCAGGATTATTAGTTTAAATTGCTAGATTGTTGTTTAAGTTAAGCTTTTACAGGAAGGTTGTTTGAAACCTCCTCTACATTTTTGTAATAATTTAATTTTAGTTTATAGTTAGTTTAGTATTTAAACCCTTCTCATGCATTTAGAGAAGGGTCCAGAAATTTTTAAAAAACATTTGCAAAGAATGCACTACTGTAAGTTTGTGAGTGCTTTGATGAATTAATGGAACATATTCTATTATCTTTTAGCAATTAAATCCATTTAACTAATGCTGCACTACTGTAATCTTTAAATCGCTTGAAAGTGGGAAGGAACAGATTCATTGCTGTCAATTTATAGAGTAGAACTTCATGCATATGGTACTTCTATTCACTTGTGTTAATTCTTATTTCTTAAATTGATAGTTATTTTTTTATTGCATTATATATTTGAAAGGTTATCATATATAAATATTACATGCACTTATGTTCTAATATTTAGCTATGGTTTCTTATTGAATATGTAATCACATTGGAAAATACGATATGTTTTACATAATTCTTCTATGCAAACTATTTTGTTAGAAGAATCATTTTACATAATTTTCATCTCTTTCAATTGTTAAATGATCTATATTACTAATAGTCGAAAGATATCATTTTAGATCGCATAAAGGAACATCACCCTGAGTATATAATAGATTAATCACTTTAATAGATGCATATAGATTAAAATCATTATCCATTTGCATGTTATATTCACAAACACCCTCAAAAAACATCCTTATTTGGAAACTAGTCCCATTATCTCCAGTCAGAGCCACTATACCAAATGGAAAAGGAGTTTATTTAATGTCCGGACTAGGTGGTTTTCCCCCATGTTTTGGCCACATAATTCTGAGGCTTGAACACATTAGCGCTAGAAGGAGGGCCAAGTGAATGGCACAAAGGTCTGATCAATCTAAAGGTCAATCAAAAAAGTTCTCTCCCTCTAGATCCCTTTCAACTTCCAAAAAATTATCCAGATCTCCATCTGTAAACTCTGAAGTTGATCATCCCTCCCCTAAGTCTCCTAGTGAAACTCAAACTATATTGTTTCCTGAAATTCATTAACATTCTCCAAAGGTTTAGTCTTTGATAGAAAAGTTAGAAAAAGTATCTATTTTTGCTAAAAATCCTGAAACTTTGCAATTATCGAATCTTAGTATTTGATCCTATGTACAACCTCTAACAATACTAACTCGTTCAGAAAGTAAAAAAATAGGGATTCTCCCTTTTGAATTCCCCATAAATATTACTCGAAAGAAGTTAAAGAGGACTCATTCAGAATCAATCACTAGTGATATCTCTTGCCATTCATCTTCATTTCCTCTACTCTTTTCCACAAATTTCATTCCAACAGTTGGTATCACTTTCACTATTTCCAATACTCAAAATATTGGTCCTAGTAACCAACCTATTTCATCATGAATTCATAATCAACCCATTCACAGTCCAATGGTAGGATAAGTCCCTCTACCAAATATAAACCCATGGAGTAATCTAGGTGCTGTAAATATGCCTCCTCCTCTTCACACTTTACCTAAAAATCCTGAAAGATGGCTACCAAAATTTAACCCTGATGATGGTCTTCATGCAGAAGAACATGTTCATAATTTTATGTTAGCTATCAACTTAAATGCAATAGTTGAGGAAGATTGCTTTGTACGATTATTTCCATATAATTTAAAGGGATCTACAGGATCCTGGTATTTTACATTACCTTCTCACTCCATAAATATTTGGAATATGTTTGAAGAATAGTTTCTGGCTAAATTTGGAGATGACAGAACTACAACAACTCTAATCAATGATCTTTCGAATCTTAAAGCCAAAACGGGTGAGAAGATAAAAGATTTCAACTCAAGGTTTAATAAATTACTCAATAAAATTCCTGTTACTACAGTTCTAGGTACAGAAGTTCAAATTGAGTGGCATATTTCATCACTTCCATCTAATATAGCTATTTTCGTTGATAGAGAAAAACTAGCAAATCTTGTAGAAAATATGAAAGAATCTCTATTTATTGAAAAACGCATAAATACTCTTGAGAAAAAGAATTCTCAGGAAGATCGTAAATAAAAGAAAATATCTTTCAAATATGATTATAAAAAGAAAATTCCAAAAGATCCATTCGATGTAGAAGGTCTTCAAAAATTTTTGAAAACCATGACCATTAAAATGATAGACATCAAGAAACAAGCTGCTGAAAATTCGAATTCAAAAAAAGTTTTCAGGAATTTCAAAAAAAAAAAAAAACTTCTAGTTCTCAACCTCCGAATAGTATAACGAATGTTGAATCAGATCAAGATGACAAAGAAGAACAATTAGAAGAAGAAGAAGATGATGAATAAGAAGAAGTTGAAATTAATGGAATGTGGGATTTTATCCTATCAAATGAAGAACAACTTGAAGCTTTTCCTGCTAGCACACATAGTAAAAATAATATGGAAACAACCTTGTCTAGTCAACAGCAAATTATTACTACTCATGCTAAAGGAAAATCAATAAAAAAGAAATCTAATTCAAAAGTTAAGAAAACAAGTCCTTTTACAGTAGGTTCTTCACCTGTATTTAAAACAATGGTTATCTCAGATACCATTGAATATAATATAGTTGAAGATATGAAGAATAATAGAGCAAATATTTCAATTCATAAGCTTACCAAATTGATGCAACAACAACAAATCCTACTCAGAGAATTAAAAGTTGTTCCTGCTTCGAATTTACCTACTCCCGTTATAGTACAAGTTGCTAATGAAATATGTAAACCACCTGTTAGCCACCTATAAT